>CM060255.1:7153968-7461346 GCA_030684275.1 Acipenser oxyrinchus oxyrinchus
GTCATGATAGGGGGCACATTTGTAAACCAAATACGTGCTACAGTTCTCAATGGGAATAAATATTAATAAAAGACAGTGTGTGTGTGTGTGTGTATATAATAGATGGGCTTCAGTGAGTTACAGGAAAATAATTCCATCTAGGGTTTCTGTGACGTCATAAATTACGAGACCGAAGTGTGTTTGAATTGAAGGTGATGGTCTTGAGGAGTCGAATGGGTCAAAGTTCAAGTATATTTTCCTCTAGAGGAATTATCACTTTTTGACGTCACTACTGTGGTATTATGCCTTTTTCTCGAATGGCTCAGGATGGAAATATAGCCTTCATCCATGTATTTTTTTTTAGTGCATACAAATCCCAATTTCTATTCTGAATGTACCCAGATGTACCGAGGACATTTCCTTTATTCCTTATGCCATTCTATTCCCAACTAATCGAACACAAATCACCAAATCAGAGAGTAAACTTCAAGAGCCCTGTTTGCAGCACTGTGAGAAATCCTTCTTGGCACAAACAACAGGGACAGCACATCCATCTCTTGGAGGTTTTGTCTCTCATTGACTGCCCAACTTGAATTACTCTGAAGTGTCTTTTCAACAGGTTGTTCTCAGTTGTAAATAATCTAAAGAGAATGGATGAATGCTCGCTGGCACAACCACTGTTTGCCTTTTTGAACTATTTAGGACTTCGGCTGACCTAGGCATCCCTGACTTCCATTGGTATGGTAACAAAGTACAAGTGTTCCCAAAGAATGATACTCGAGAGCAAATAGCACAACGTGCTATAACTTGTCTTGAAAATGTCCATTAGAAAAAATAAGACACATCTTTTGAAGAGAAGTCAATGCCTGTGTTATGATAGAAACATCTTATCTTGGGACGCTTTTTGTTGAAATTAGGAGTAATTGTCTGTTTAGTTTGCAGTAATGTTTTGGAAATTAGGCAAACTTGTTTGAACATTTGTGGTAGGCCTTTATCTTGGTGTGTAAATATAGTTCTGAATGTAAAGCACACTGTAGTAGGGCTGTGTGGTATGGCTGTGTAAGGTCAAGTAGGTGTTGTAATTGTGATACCACAGGTACAGTAGTCCATCTATGACTTCGAACATAAATGAACTAAATGTGAAAAACAACTACAACAGTACATGTATCCCTGTCCTTTCACCTTGGTTTTAAGTTTGTACACTGTGAGTATTCTAGTCCAATGGTCATTTTCCGTGTATTGAGACAGGTAGGGATTTAAAGTCTAGATAATCCTAGGTAATTGCACCCATATTCTTGACCTGCTTAATGTGCTGATATCAATAACAGGGGCACGTATTCGTTCCAGGTATGTTACGTCTGTGTCTGACTCAGGTGGCTGTATAGGCCCTATAGCTGAAGAAACTGTCATGGGGGAAGGAAGGCCATAATGATGCAGAAAGCAAAGCATGGCTTTCAAAGAGCCAGGAATCCTTTAGTCCTCTTGACTTTTGTGAGGTTAAATTCTCATGAACTGTGGAAATGACAGGGGATTAAATAAGGATTAAACACTGTTAACACTTCTCAATCTAGACTTTGATCATCAACTTATAGTGTATATCGTGTAGATTCTAATGTTAACAGCTATTTCCACGGTATGAGGCTGCACCAGCTGCTTGATTGAAGCCAGAAAATCACTTTTAGTTATTGGCTTGCATGCTTCTGTTGTACATGTCCTGTCACTTACCATTGTTCAAACTGTGAGAAACTACAGTAAGTCAAGTATACATACATCTCGACAGTGTCTTCAGTGATTTTAATTAGAAAACCTAAGCATAATTTTAAGCTTTTGGTGTGGTATTTCTTCCTCCCACTGGGCAACTATGGGTGACAAGATTTAATAGATGAAGATAATAAACTGAATATACTGAAAATAAACAGCAATAATAGATACGAACCAGAGAATATTCTGGAAATATCTCTGTCATCTGTAGAAGACATAGCTGAGCTGGATAGAAGGGATGTTCAGGATGTGTCAGGTATGAAGGCCGTGGCTTTAACCTCAACTTTAATGACTTCATCCTTCTTTCATGCTTTTTCCATGACGATCTTCACACCCTTTAAATTTCCAAAGCTGTTTTTCTGTTCAGAAATCTGTAAGACAAAAGTGGTGAAGAATGTGCATCTGGTAAAAAGGTGACTTAATATAAATATTTTGAAAGAAAACAGAGACATTTGACAGGTTACATGGAAGGGCTGGATGAGGTGTTGTTCTATATATATATTTATTTATGCATGCTGACAAATCGTGTGACACCCTGTTATAAGCCAGGGGTTAGAGATTTAGCATTCTAGCAGTAAATTATCTTTTCTCTGCTGGGTGTTTCCATGACTGCTTGTTTTCATATTTCTGGCATTTATTAAGTAGGGAGAGATAAACCGATCTTTATGGTTTGTTTCTGGACCTGTGGGAGAGGGAAATGCTGCTTGAGAAAGTTTTTACTCAATTGGGGAATATTACACAAGATGAAAATACATTACCTTTCTCAAAGAAAATGACTAGATCCCATTCCCCCTCCCAACAGCCTTACTGACCCTTTATGGAGTCCGATTTCACATTCCTGTAGTGCATTAGCTGTGACTACTAGTGTCAGATGAATACCCCAAGCTCTAACAGCTGAACAGAGACAATTTACCATGCCACCCTGTCTCCAGAGGGTAGGCATTTCTCAAAAAAGTGTGCAGAAGGTTATCCCTATAGCGAATCAACTTTATCAAAGCTGTAAACAGGAAGGGCCTAAACCCTTGGACTATTTCCTTTGTTTTGAGAAGCGTTGCTCGTCCCTGTTTCAAAAGATTAAGGAGTATAAACCGAACTCTTTAAAATGTTATGATCTCCATCTTAGAAAAATAGATACATTTGATCTTGAATCTCAGCCAGACAAGTACCCTCCCATCTCAAAGTCACTTCTGATAAGAGACAAGGTTTTTTTATATGTCATTAAATACCACAATGTGACTTTTACACAGCTTTAGATTTTTGTGAGAACTTTCCTTTTAAAATCATGTCTTTAATTGTGTGTTTTTATATTTTTAGAGAAAGTTGTCTGTCTCCAATCAACCCAGAGGCATGTCCACTTGTCCGGTCATTTATCTGTCCGAACCGAGTGTTTGTGATGCATGACCATGTCCAGCTGAAGACAGGCCTGCAGACGCAAGAGCGACACCTTTTCCTGTTCAGCGACATTCTGGTCATCGCCAAATCCAAGTAAGTTCAAAAGAACTGTCATATTGTCAAAAGAAATAACTTCATTTTTCTTTATTCTAACAGAAAATGGATAGAATAGATTAGAATGTACAAGTAGAAGTTCAGTAGCTAGCTATCTGCAAACTGGCAGAACCTTACCTGTTAGGGCAGGTTTTAAATCCAGAAATTCAATCGTAAATTCTAAAGAAAACTATAAAAACACTAAACCTTTAAACTAGCCATGAATGTTGGACCAGTTTTGACAGTGACCACAGCAGAATTCAATTTTTGGGAAGAACAAATGTTTCTCCCAGTATTATTATTTATCAATCAGTCCCAGTATTTTTTGGAGTGTACTATATAATACAAATTAGACAAAATCATGTAGATTTGTGCCTTGGTGTCTTGGTTCAAAATCACTGCACAATTAATGTATCGCAACCAATGCAGATTCTGTTTACAATGTGTTTGTTAGTCACCCTTTCATGAATCACTTAATTCTTGGAAGCCCATGCAGATGCAACTTTTACGTTTTTAATGGATCATAAATATATATATATAGAATATTTTAGAGGGTAAATGTACATTACATGCTGAGTTCCACTCCACAAGGCCAGAGCAGCTACCCCCTTGTGGCTTTGGGCTAGAATACTCCATGTACAATGTACAGATGAGTGGTCTTACAGGCCACTCGGACCTTCAGTGGGTGGAAATCAGCTTGCATCTTACACAGCACCCTATACTATTTTTATAGTATTATAAAAAATAATTAAACAGTATAGCTCATTTTGAATTTATAGTCATCCCACCAGTGTGTTGCATGGAATTGTACCAAACTGTCAGAACTGTCTTCATTCCATGAAATATATTGCACATTGAATATGCCATATTGTCTCGTGAACTAAGGCTGTGTTCACACTGGGTCCGTTTAGAGAGTTTGGTCCGCACTCGGTACGGTTCGGTACATTTGGTGTGAAGTGTGAACAACAAGGTCCGCTTGGGAAACGAACCGTACCTCAGTGTGAACAACTGGTGGACTCCTTTTGCACATAGGAAACAAACTATATACGGTAACTTGACTCTGATGTAAACATTTTTTGCCTAGTTTAGTTCATATTCTGAGGAAACAAGTAGAGCAAAAAACAAAATGTCTCGGGGGGGGTGGAGGGGGGAGACGACTACATTAGGGTTACGAGAACGGGATTGTCCTACTTTTTGGCCTTCATAAGAGAGTTGCAATATTTGTTGTGTCATCTTAGCGAGATCTCTAGCATTGCGAGACATTTTTGAAAGGCAGTTTAACCCCATCAGATTCTATAGTGGGGCCCCCACCCCCAAATACAAAATGTGTTTCTATCAAAAAGCTTTTCATAACCATACAGTAGCCCCTCGTTAAACCGGGCATGTTTGTCTGGCATAAGGAGGTGTTGGGTTTAAAAAATACAATAAAATCACACACACATACATTTACAGTGCTCAGTGTATTTTAAATGTATAAATCATTGCGCTGAAATAACACTAATGTGTTTTGGGTAGGCTACACATTACATTATGTAAAAAAAATCTGTACAGTAGGCCTATGCAGTATACATAGTGTTCCGTATTTTAGTTTTTTATCTTGACATGTTTTTCCCTGGAATTTTTCGGATGTTTATTTTACATATATTAAATAGGGATAAAATCGGTAAAAATGTGTTTTTAATAGAAACCTTCCGAGTGTCTCAGGTGCTAGTCCATGTTATCAGAGATTAGAAACCTTGAGTAATGGGCAGGTATCCACCAGACAGCACCTTGCAGTCAAGGTGGCCCTTTCTTATATGACCAAAGATAAAGTAGTAACATTGTTATTGTTTGCAGATCCACTTCACACTTCAAACTAAAGAACCATGTCCGGATTTGTGAGATGTGGACCGCGTCCTGCACTGATGAGGTGTGTGAGGGCAGCACTAACCACAAGCGGTCCTTTGTCATGGGCTGGCCTACCACCAACTGTGTTGCTACATTCAGGTAGGCATTCACTGAATATTGCTGGCCGCTTACCCTGTCCAATGGCAAGTGACAACAGTTCAGTTGTAATTCTATATCTGTATTCTGTTGTATATGCATGCTATATTTCCTTATATTGCTTGTATTACTTGAGTGTGTAATAGACTGTGAATGTTGTTGTTTTTTTTCAGTTCGGTGGAACAGAAAGAAAAATGGCTGTCATTTATTAAGAGGTAATGACATTTTAATATGTGTAACATTAGACCTGCTTTTTGCATGTGTTTTATTTATTTATTTATTTATGTATTTATATAGCGCCTTTCATACCGAAGTATCACAAGGCGCTGTACATAAATACATAAAAATACAATAAAATACAAAATATACAAATAATAATAATAAAAAATAATCATTAAAAGCTAGCAATTATGTTGCATTAAAACCACTAAGATAAAAATAACATTTTATAAAAAATGTGTTTTAAGTTTAGACTTAAAAATACCCACAGACCCAGCTTCCCTAACACATGGAGGTAGAGCAAGCCATAGTTTAGGGGCTCTAAAAGAAAAAGCCTTACCTCCCGTATTGATTTTATTGACCCTGGGAACAACGAGCAGCCCCGCTTCCTGTGATCTAACAGTGGGATTTGGGAGATATGCGGTCAGTAGCTCCTGCAAATAGCTAGGTGCTGCTCCATTCAAGGCTTTAACTTTGAAACAGTTATATATCTTATCATATTTTCAGTATTAGGATTGTTATAAATTGTAATTTGTAAATTATTATTTATTCGTTCATTTTTGCATAGCCGAATCAAAGAAGAAAAAGAAAAAGATGACCCTAAAAGCATTCCTTTAAAATTGTTTGCAAGAGATGTTGGGAATGGTGCATATGTGAGTACTTTATCATGATAATTCTTCTGTTTTCTTTAGCTAAATTAATTCTGTGATTTGAAAGAGTCCAAAGAAATTTTAATGTCAGATCCCACCTTAGGGACTGAGTTTTCCACAAGCACTACCTGTCAGCATTAGAGAGACCGATACTGACCAGACAGCAATCCTTACTGAGGCTCAGTCAAAATTCCATCCTGTTTGATTCTGTTCTGTTACTGATAGAAGCAAACAAGACTGAATTCAAAGGTAGCTTTGCATTTCTCAAACACAATGTGTTTGTATTTAGTGAAATGAAAATAAATGTAAATATTAGATATAAATGAGACATTTGGACGATAAGTGTATTTGTCATTAGTGGTATACTTTACACTGCAGTAATATAACAGATTCAGTCTTTTCATACACTACACCATTAAGAAATATTACACTGTGCAGTAACTGCTGTAAGGGTGAGTTTTGTTCCAAGATGTCGTTAAAAAAGGGATGAAAAATGTTATTAAAATAAACAACTGTGCTATGAAACAATTATACAAAAAGGTCTCAAACAATGCTCAATAGAGGCTAAAATACCCCTTTTTTGTTACTTATTACTTAGCCTACAATAATATATTATGTGTGCTTCTCTGTTGTGTTTCTGTGTAGATTAATTACCATGATCTATTCCAGAAAAAAAGATCTTTGAACAATATAAAAGTCGACATCACATCTTTTGTTTTTGTTGTTTTTTTGTTTTTTTAAATCCCTGTCATTCTGGTTTCTGCACAATAAACAAAATGGCAAAAGACACATTTCATAAAGTAGAATGATTTCTGTGGTTTACTTATGCCTTTTTTTAGATGTACACACACGTGAAAACTCAAATTTAATTTAAATAAACTTTTAAAAAATTAGAAAAGGGGACATTGTACAAAGAAAAAACCCCTCACTGTTTTGGTTTGTGTTTATTACAGTCCTCGTAACAGAAAATACTAGGATCACAACAAAACAAAACATTGATTACTATACTTAACATGCAGCTTGCAAGTTGGGCCAGTGTTTGGACAGGGTGAATCTGTATCCCGATTCTGACTCAAATCTGAAGCAGCACTTTGATGATCCTTTTTTTTATGTTAATCCCTACTGTCCCACACATCACTTGCTATTTTTGAAACTTTTGTGTACATTCTGGCAAGATGGCAAATTGGTGCAAGGCAAAACGTGTTGTGATAATTATTTCTAATATTTATCAATTATGTAATTTATGGTGGACACTGACATGGATATTTGCCTTCAAATTCATGTCAGCAATGGTCGTTCAAATATTCAGATAGTTTCTCTGCCGCACTAAAGAAAATAATAATGCCGCTGTTTTCACGTCACATTGCTAAAGTCTTCTCTCGTTGATCAACCAATGAGCACTGACACAATTCGAAATGGGCGGAGATTTGTGACGCCTGCCAAAATGAAATCTGATCAAAATGAAAGCTCAGCGAATCAACATGCAGTGATTATACTGATGTTAATGCTGGCCAATAGCAGCGAACAGAAACAGAAGAAGCATGAGGAATCAAATGCAAGCAGCATGGACTGCGCTCAATGAAAGCTGTATAGTGGTCGCACACAATGCAGCTGGTGGCATTTGCGTAAGAGTAGACAGAATGCATGCGTGTTGGATGAAAAGCAGATACAATAAGTCCAGGTACTCAGTACCTGCCTTAAATTAAGTCCTGGTATGGAGTACCAGTGAGTACCGGCAGAATTTCACCCCTGTGTAGACCCAATATCCAGGGCAACCATGATTCAAATGACGAAGGTTATTAAAGTGCCCTGGAGGGAAACTGACTATTCCTCTAAACTCTTCCATGTAGAGCAGTTTCTTGGCCACAATGGCGCAGTAAAACATCAAATATTGCTGCTCTTGGATACGGAAGCACTTGCCTACTGTACAAACCTCTATCAAAGTCTGAAGACACATCAGGAATCCTATTTCCTTTAATCAATCACAACAGGGGCAGCCCCCCTGGACAAAAGTGTGTGCTGCATATAGCAGATGTTTAAAACATTTTTTCCAAGCCCTAATACCTACTGACCTGTCATAAACAATAATTGTTTATGACAGGTCAGTAGATATTAGAGTGATAGATTTTATTTGATGTGTTTACAGATGGCTACACATTAAACTGTCTATGTGTGTTACATGCTGATTCAGACTATGGCTGTATCATGCAGTGGCTTGGCTGATCAATAACTGGGGCTTTACTAGGTCAGATTTGGCCCCATTTTTCAAACTGCTGCTATGGAGCCAGACAGCCTTTAGCTCTTAGTTGTTTTAAGTACAGGAATAACAGATGGAAAAATCACACGTGGAACATCTTTTGATAATTTCTTAATCTGTTCTGAGCCCTGTAGCATCTGCACAGATTTTGTTGTATCATTTTGTACACTCTTCTCCTCCATATAGGCAGTACTATATTCACGGCTACTCCTTCTTCTCCAATACTACCAGACCAACACCATTATACAGTTATAAATTACTCCTAATAAATGAACAGTGAAACCTGTCAAGAAAAGGACTGAACATTTTTGTCAGCTTAAGACACAGATGGTTGCCTATTCAAAGTGTCATTTACGTGGATTGAAAAAAAAAATATTTCTGGGGTTTTACATGTTACAGAAATGTATTTTATTTGCTGTCGGGAAGAAATATTTAAACTTTCTGTCTAATACGAAAAACCTGCCAGATGAAAAACACAGTGTCGCCTTGTTGTTCATTGCGAATGTCAAACACAGCGTGTGCTTGTTGTTTTTCTCATCAGGCAGTGGAGTACATTTTATGAACTGTTTTCATACTGAGTTTTTTTTTCCTGTTTAGTCTAAGACTCTGCCGGTTGGGAACACAGACACAGCCACTGATGTCATCAAGATGGCGCTGCAACAGTTTGGCATTACTGTAAGTTACTGTACAATTCCCAATCCCTATAGCACAGGAAGCTACATGCATAGCCAGTTCTTTCTCTTGCACTGTGATATGCAGAGATCATCTCTGGAATGTGCTCTTTTTGGCTATATGTGTAAGATTTAAACCTTCTGCTAGCTAACACCTTCAGAGTTGAGAATGTATTGACCAGGCTGTCATTTGATTAGTTTATCGTAGGAATTTCCTGCAAAAAACAAACCTAAAATAAATCATGCTCAGTTTCAGCTGACACATAGATAAAGTGTAAAACATTTGTTGTTAATATCGAGATGCATGTGCCTCAGATGCATGTGTGAAATGTGAATGAGTTTTTTTATACCATGGTGTTAATATATATGTTTTTCTACTGCAGGGTTGTGTAAAAGACTACCAGCTTTGGGTCAGCTCAGGCAAAGAAGATGCTCCATATCCCCTTATTGGTAAGTACACTTTAAATAAACCCAAAGATAATCTTAGCCACTAAAAGTGCTTGAGAAAACAGAGCCAGTCAAACTTATATATATATATATATATATATACAGTACTGTGCAAAAGTTTTAGGCAGGTGTGAAAAAATGCTGTAAAGTAAGAATGCTTTCAAAAATAGACATGTTAATAGATAATATTTATCAGTTAACTAAATGCAAAGTGAGTGAACAGAAGAAAAATCTAAATCAAATCCATATTTGGTGTGACCACCCTTTGCCTTCAAAACAGCATCAAGCATCAATTCTTCTAGGTACACTTGCACACAGTTTTTGAAGGAACTCGGCAGGTAGGTTGGCCCAAACATCTTGGAGAACTAACCACAGTTCTTCTGTGGATTTAGGCACCCTCAGTTGCTTCTCTCTCTTCATGTAGTCCCAGACAGACTCGATGATGTTGAGATCAGGGCTCTGTGGGGGCCATACCATCACTTCCAGGACTCCTTGTTCTTCTTCACGCTGAAGATAGTTCTTAATGACTTTAAGCTGTATGTTTGGGGTCGTTGTCATGCTGCAGAATAAATTTGGGGCCAATCAGATGCCTCCCTGATGGTATTGCATGATGGATAAGTATCTGCCTGTACTTCTCAGCATTGAGGAGACCATTAATTCTGACCAAATCCCCAACTCCATTTGCAGAAATGCAGCCCCAAACTTGCAAGGAACCTCCACCATGCTTCACTGTTGCCTGCAGACACTCATTCGTGTATGCTGTCCAGCCCTTCGGCTGAACAAACTGCCTTCTGCTACAGCCAAATATTTCAAATTTTGACTCATCAGTCCAGAGCACCTGCTGCCATTTTTCTGCATCCCAGTTCCTGTGTTTCCGTGCATAGTTGAGTCAGCTTGGCCTTGTTTCCACGTCGGAGGTATGGCTTTTGGCCGCAAGTCTTCCATGAAGGCCACTTCTGACCAGACTTCTCCAGACAGTAGATGGGTGTACCAGGGTCCCACTGTTTTCTGCCAGTTCTGAGCTGATGGCACTGCTGGACATCTTCCGATTGCAAGGGAAGTAAGCATGATGTGTCTTTCATCTGCTGCAGTAAGTTTCCTTGGCCGACCACTGCGTCTCGGTCCTCAACATTGCCTGTTTCTTTGTGCTTCTTCAAAGAGCTTGGACAGCACATCTGGAAACTGCTGTCTGCCTTGAAATTTCTGCCTGGGAGAGACCTTGCTGATGCAGTATAACTACCTTGTGTCTTGTTACTGTGCTCAGTCTTGCCATGGTGTATGACTTTGACAGTAAACTGTCTTCAGCAACCTCACCTTGTTAGCTGAGTTTGGCTGTTCCTCACCGGTTTTATTCCTCCTACACAGCTGTTTCTGTTTCAGTTAATGATTGTGTTTCAACCTACATATTGAATTGATGATCATTAGCACCTGTTTGGTATAATTGTTTAATCATACACCTGACTATATGCCTACAAAATCCTGACTTTGTGCAAGTGTACCTAGAAGAACTGATGCTGTTTTGAAGGCAAAGGGTGGTCACACCAAATATGGATTTGATTTAGGTTTTTCTTCTGTTCACTCACTTTGCATTTAGTTAATTGATAAATATAATCCATTAACATGTCTATTTTTGAAAGCATTCTTACTTTACAGCATTTTTTCACACCTGCCTAAAACTTTTGCACAGTACTGTATATATATATATATATATATATATATATATATATATATATATATATATATATATATATATATATATATAATGGTTAGCAAACCTCTTTCTTTAGCCTTATAAAATGTTATCCAATTAAGGGTGAACAAAACAAGTTAAAATAACTAAATAAGGGTTGGAAGTTGAAACCATAATCTTCCACAGGTCAGAACAAATGCTGCTGCAGTGGAAAAATACTTTTTAGGGCCATTACAGGTCTTAAATTGCAGATGATTTTGTGCTGTCTGAATGACTTGCCAAGGATATTCAGGCATGTATCTCTCCCTCTCTACTTCCAGGGCACGAGTATCCCTTCAGTATCAAAATGAGTCACATGCGTGAGCCGCTTGCACAGATGCCAGCAGGGATCAAGAACACAGCATTCCCTCAGGACCTCCAGGGGACCCTCCTTCTGCAGCAGCTGCCCCTGGAGACACAGTGCCAGTTCATACTGAAGCCCAGACGCTTGGCCACATCCCAGCAATTAACTGGTAAGCTCACTGTACCTCATAGAGGACCCATTCACTCAGAACACTGAATATTGAATGCCTGTTCTGCTGAATTGACAGAGGGAGGTGGTGCCCAGAAAAGAATTCAACTCACATGAGGCACATTTGGGAGTTTCTCAAAAACATATTCTGTTTCTGTGTTTTTAAGGAGAAGTTAAGAAGCTGGGAGTTGTAAACTGGACCTCAGGGGAGAGAAAACTATTTCAAGGCCTACGCAATCTGTTTTCTCAAATTCCTACAGGCTTAGGTTTAGTCAATTTACATTTGTCTTTTTTTTATAAACCAGCAATAGTACCCATTATTTAAAAAAAATAAAATAATAGAGTACAACTTTTATTACATTTACTTTTTGAGCCATGGTTCTCCTCCATTTATAAAGTGGCTTGACAAAACAAATAGCCCACAAGCAGGTAGAGTTTATCTTATTCTACCAAGCCATAGCAACTGCTGGCAAGCAAATACTGAAATCGTGGTTTGTTTATGTCTTGATGGAAACGAATGCCTCAACTCTACCCCCATCCCCCATCCCCCATCCCCATCATCCCCCTTAGAGCCCAGCCAAAAATCCTTTAAGAGGAAAAGATCGATTATCAACTGGGCCTTCTGGCGTGGCTCTGGGACTCAGCTCGACAGCATGCCTCTTTCTCCAACGCCTCCCACTCCAGGCAGACTCTTTGGGCTGCCACTGCAATCCATCTGTGAGGGTGACAATCTGCCCAAGCCAGTCATGGTAAGGAGAAGCCACTGAGTGTAGAGGGACTCCTCACTTTACTGAAATGCCTGGTGTTTTAAAGTTGATCAAATTCTTCACAGTGCTTTTAGTCCTAACCCCGTGACACTGAGTTACGTTTGACAATTTATTTGTGTGATTATTTACGCTATAATTGATGTGGTGTCATAACTACATGTGTCGTGACTAAAATTTTAATTTTGTAATCACACATAACCATCTATGTCTTATGAAGTAGAAGTCATGTCACTTAATGTAAAATTCTTTATATCAGTTTAAAATCGAAAGTATTATAACAGGATAGAATTTACACATGTTGGGTGGGAGGATTTAGCCAACACAGGATTTACCTCAGTTAACAGAACCACAGTTTAATACCATTTCTGGCATAATGAGAAAAGTGACTCTTACTAGACCATCAGCACCACTGTTGCCGCACTTGATACTCACTGAAGATCTGACCCATCCAACCAAGTACTGATCGGGCCCAACTCTGTTAAGTTTCTGGCGTAACGGCTACATTTCAAAAGCCAAGGGACTCAAATAAAGTTGTCAGGGACCTAAATGTATAATTTGTATTCACTGATATTAAGAGGTGCTAGCACTGGTTGGACTTGGGTCATTGTTCAGTCACAATAAGAACCTCATTGTGCTAGTGTCATACGTCCACGTAACTGTGCAAACACAGTGTAATGTTCCACATAATGTAGGCTGTTTCACATACTCTGCTTTGTACTGTAAAACAATAAAATACTTCACGAGGGTAATTTTATGCTTGAATATATACCTACTGTATACATTATGACATAACTTTAAACATAAGCTAGAATTAGACAATGTTGTCTTTTGTTTTATAATAATACTACTAATTAAAACAAGCTAAAGCAGTGGTCTCTAGTTCATGATAATGTACATAACATAAAGACCCCCATAGCCTGACTGCTACATTTATATTGTGCACCACATGTAAATCTCCTCTTTGTGGAACAGTAGTCTGGCTCTGAGGATGAGACAATATAAGGGAAAACTACTGAAAGTCTTTGAATTATTCAGAGTTAACCCTTTACCCATGGTAGCTATTGTAACAAAAAGATATTCATACAATACGTCCTTGCAGAAATAGATTAAATTGCTAGTTGTTTTTTAGTTATCAGAACTGGGTTGCATGCCAATATCAAAGGTTGCTAATAAGAGGAAATACTAGCTAATCTAAAACTGGGGAAGGTTAAAATATGATTTTTCTTTATCCCTCCCTGATTTTAAGGACATGCTGGGCTTTCTTTTTCAAGAGGGTCCATTTACCAGAGGCATTTTCCGACGCTCTGCTAACGCAAAAGCCTGCCGGGAATTAAGGGACAAGCTGAATTTGGGAGCTGAAGTGCTTGTTGCCTGTGAATCTGTCTTCGTGACGGCTGCTGTGTTCAAGGTATTTCAAAGGCTTTTTGCAGCTCAATCAGAAATAATTGAAGCGCATTCACCCCCATGGCATTCTTTATTTCCACATCTGCTCATATCAATGAAGTTTAATAACATTCAGTGTTACATATTAATGATATAAATACCATTAGTGTTCCTGGGCTGTTTGTTAAGCTTGCACCTGACAACCTGCAGACTCCTTATTATTTGATAATCTATCATTTGGTCTGCCTTAGCAATCAGCTTTTCTTAAACCATTCCCTGTGTAAATGCCATGCTGTGGGTGGCAGAGATCTGAAAATACTGGAGGGGGGAGATGGTTGAATGATGAGTTAATAAGCTAATGGGGGAATAAAATACTTCAAGTTACATTTGTAAAGAGCTTGGCAAAGCATTTGATCTAAACACTCGAGGTGTTCGGTTACTGCATTCAGAATCGCATTTATTTTCAGTTCTGCCTACTTATAGTGGTGTAAAGAAAATAAATGTAGTTTTTGCTTCTAGAACAATTTCAGTAGTCTGTAATTTCAGTAGTCTGTCACCAGCCACTTAGGTGTGGCAAGGTAAACAAGAACACTCTAAAGGAAAAAAAGTCAATCAATTCAGATTTATTTTGCACGCTTCTTTTGCTTTTTATGCAGAAAGTTTAATGTTTGTTCTAGTTTTGTTTTGCTTCGTTTTTTTTGCTTCGTTTTTTTAAATTGTGTTTTATCTTCATCAGAAAAATTGACATTTTCCTGCATTTCAAATAGGGTCAAATAGTTGTTTTAATATTTTGTGTTCTTAAATCTGATATTTTTAACTGGCTTTAATTTGATGACCTGTCGATATTTGATGGGTTTAAAATATACATTTCACATTCTAGTTTTCCTTGTCAAACAGGACTTTCTCCGGAACATTCCTGGCAGCATCCTTTCTTTAGACTTCTATGAAAAGTGGGTCAACGTGATAGACAAAGAGAGTCATGAAGAGAAGATACAAGCCATACAAAGGTAATTTTTAGTCAACACAAGACATGGGGCAGGATTTTCAAAAAACAGTGTTATTGTATCAAACTCATGGTATAGTAACGAGAGCTTTAGTAGCAAGTGATTTTCAAACGAAATGTGTTAATTAAATCAATCCGTTAATGCTTTGAAATTGAGTCAATTAGGTCGTTAATGAACGCATTTCTCGTTAAAAAGCTTAGTTGTCGCAGGTCACGAACATCACTTCCTGCCTCAACGACTAAATAAGGGGAACTTGTTAATCAAAATGCATGTTAACGAGATCAAGAAAAACATACAGCGAGACGGCTCTCTCACCTGCAGCAGCCAAATGGAAATGAAATAAAAAATAATGGGAATATCTATTTTGTGTGTAATTTGTAAACTTCATGTGTTTAATAGAGAGAGAGAATACATGCATGTGTCCAGTCCTGTGGTTTTCACGATCATGTCGCATTAAGTTCTAGCCAAAATTGTAGATATTTATTACTGCCATAGCCTTATCTTTTTCCCCCTATTGATTCGCCCCATTGCCACTGTACTTTATGCATCCATGCATCCCTTCCTGCGATGTTATCGGGCAGTCTGTTCCCGGGCTTAAGGTTACAAATTGTTAAAACAAGTGAACAAATCTCATTCATAACCACAAGTATATAAAAGTCTAAAATATTTTTATAACTACAAATATTGAATGATCTAGGTAGTCTCTGTATCGTTGGCGTCACAGCCGCGGTCTGTTAAATTTCTGTTTCAAGATGAGTTATAGTCTTTCGTTAATTAAAACCCTCCTTTTCCAAGTGCAATTTAACTCCTGATAAATTAAAATTCCCGAACAACCAAAAGAAATACTTGCAAGAAGCACTGCTCGTTAAGATATTAATATTATTGCGTAAATCAACACAATTTCGGAAATCACGTTAGCATGATTATTTAATAACGAGATAGGCATAACGACCTCTTGAAAATGCCAAAATCCATAATGATGTGTTGATTGACACTGGAGTTATCATTTACAAACTATTAAAAATCCTGCCCATGGTTTCCCAATATATCCCTAACTTAAGACATTTTTCAAGCCATTGTTCACTATGCGTAGTACTAACATTCTTGAAAGCAACTAATTGATGAATATTGCAAACATTTCAAGATTGCACAATGCAACAAGTAACACTGAATGAAAATGAGTTTATTTATCCTAAAGAGTATATATACCTGTCATAACTACTGACTGCTGAATAGTGCTAATGCCTATTGTACAATTTCCACTTGTATAATAGATACTGTCATTTTCCACATTGTAGTTTGAATGCTATTAATGAATAACATTGATGTGAAAACCCAGGCTTAATGCAACCGAAAAAGATAAAGGATGAAAAACTAAGAAAAAAACTTTTAGTAAATGAGGATCTTAGTATATTCTGTATTCTTCTCTTACAGGCTTATGGAACAACTCCCAAAAGCAAATGTGCTCCTGCTGCGGTATCTCTTTGGGGTCCTGCACTGTATTGAGCAGCAGTCAGAGGAGAACCAGATGAACGCATTCAACCTGGCAGTTTGCATTGCTCCCAGCATGCTCTGGTCTCCTTCTACTTCAAGTCCAGAGACTGAAAGTGAAGTCACAAAGAAGGTAAAGAATTTGTAAACCCTTATCATTCCACCACCATGCTGATATTTAAAGCGGAACCAATAGAGATAAAACTATATTCCTATACCATTAGAACTCTTGGGCATGGGTTGCATGTCACGCAGTGAGCCAAGCCATTCATTACTTCATTTGTTTTTAAATAGCAGAGAAAACACAGCACGTTCCCATTCATCAACCACAAACAACGGCTGAACTTTGTATGTCTTTTTTTATATTTTATTTGGTTCCCGGACATGAAAGTAATTAAAAAGAAAAAGCTGAAAAACAACCTAACGTTTCGACAGTCAATCTGTCTTCATCAGAGGTAACAAACAGATGTACAAATCTCACTACATCTTTTACAATGATGAATTTAGTCCTCATGAAACATGCCAGGTTGGCAAAGGCCATCTATTTATACACAACACAGACACCCCTTGGGCTACCAAAGTGTTTACAAATGTATCTAATGGGAACTTCTTCAAACAATAGGTTAGTCTCCAGGATCACTGAATCTCTAGTCAGCTTACACTTGATTTTAAGTTTTCCAGTGTATAGTACAATGCAACATAACCTTTCCACTGCAAAACGTTATTAAAGCTTCACAACTTGACAAGAATCAACACAAGGTGGGGGTGAAATTATTTATTGAGTATATATGAATTGTTAGAATTCTTTACATATAGAGAGGCAGAGGTTTTGTATCAGGAAACACCATGCAGTTACTAAGTGATATTCATGACAAGAATAACTAATACAAAATATATAAGCAAATAATAAACAAATGAAGTACAGTGCATGTGAGTTACTGGCTGTCCATGGTGGCCCTACAGTACACCCTATTGACAGAGTCATGGCAGGTTTATATTTTTGGAACAAACACTGTTTGTACACTGTCTGCAGGTGCACAGTTCAGTTATACTTAAACAAAATAAAAAGTTAGCCATCCTGGAGCTGGTCCATTGTTAGTATCATTAAAAAGGTTTGTCGGAACTTATAAAAAAGAGTTTGTACTGTCCAGATTGAGACGCTGGAAGAAACATACCATTAAAAGGAATAAGCTTAGAAGCAGATGTAAAGCATAAAGTGTTTATTATCAAGTAGCCATAAAGTGAGCAAACTGCTATTAATATTAGTCTCTGTAAGATAAAGGCATCTGCTAAATAAACAAATACTAATAATCATATCATGTTGTAAGTGAACTAATAGACTATTTTCTGATTTCAGATTTCCATGCTTGTACAGTTTGTAATAGAAAACTGCAGCAAGATTTTTGGGGAAGACATTGTTTTACTGTTTGGGAGCATGCCAAGGAAAAGCAACAGCAAGGAGCATGGCTCGGGTAAAATATATGTTTTGTTTCATAACTGTTGGCATCATTAATTAAGTTGCATTAAGAAGCTGACAGAGGTTTCCTTCACAGTTCATTCAAAGTAGCTGGGACTAGATCTGTCTCTATATTTTAAATGAGATTTATACTGGTGCCACAATGAGAAGTATGTCTTGATGTTTATTTTATTGTTGGAGCCATTATCAAACATATGAGCCCTAATTACAAAATTGTAAGGGTTGTTATAAGGAATGTTTTGATAAAATCAAGTGCTTAGTTTATAAAACCTTTCTTATCTATTTAACCTCTGAGAATGTAAACGCTTGTCATTTATTTATTTGATCAGTTTTGTGAATAGGGACCACAATTCAAAAAAACTACAGTGGGCAGCTGTCTTTTACTTTGTTTTTACAATGCACATTACATTGGATTTGCTGTGCACTCATTAACATTCCAGTGAGTAGTTTGCGTTTGTGGGAACACCCTCTTCCTCCAACCTGAAAATGTACTTTCCACTTTATCAATTTATGAAAAAATGTATACTCCGAGCTAAAGATTGATATATATGTAATCTTCAAGCTTTGTTATAGCTCAAGAGGGGAAACACTTTTTCCCTCAAATGGTTTACCTTCAAAAATGACAAATATTTTAAAACTGGATTAAGCTGTATTAAGAAGCTTATTTAACTTGGTACTTAGTGTAACGAGTTAAATAACTAGAGATTACAACTTTGACATATAAAGGAACTCTGCCTAGGTGTAAATATCAATTTCAACTATAAACTATAAACAGGAAGCTGAAATGTGTGTTTTTTTTAAAAAATGCTATAAATTGTCTTCTTAAATAGTCAAGTGTGTAAACATATTTTCTGCTAAAATGTAAATGTCTTGCTTGAAACTTTCTGGAATCATATGGTGCTATATTAGTAGAGCTGTGCCAAGCCTGCTTATTTTAGGTATACTTATACTGTAAAAGTATTGGTCAGTATTATACCAGATCTAAATTCAGAAGTTAAACATATTGCTCTTGTATTTTGCCAGTGTTGGTCATGGGAAGTGGCTTCAAGGAGGCTGTATGGTATTAGATGCATAATGAGAAAGATTTAGGAAAATAGGATGGCAGCAATAAGGAAAATCTGTCAATGACAATACATTTTCTCTTTGTTCTAGATTTTTCATCATCCCAGATGAATGACTCTTCATACGATAGTTTAGAAAACGAGCTGAATTATGATGTCGATTCTCCTTTTTCGGATCTGCGGCGTAAATGTGGGCAAGATAACCGAAGCAGGGACTCTGTCATTACCTTAAGCGACTGTGACTTAGACCAGCCAGAGAATGAAGACATTCATCTACAGCTGCCCCCTTTGTCAAGGACAAGGAAGTTTTCTCCTGAGGTGCATCAAAACAGGCCCCACAGAGAATATTTGGAGAAGGACTTGCTCTGCCCAATGGGATTAAGGAGACACAGACGCTGCTCTGAACCAACAATAGGTCTCCAACCTTCTAACTTCGATCAGCACTTTGAACAACATGACGTTGTTACACGCAAGGCCAGCTACGATGCAGTACTTACAAACAACGAAGAGGACTATATCAAACAGCTTCGCTCCTTACAGCTGGAGGGCCAGGAACTCATCAAACGCAGCCTGAACATGGGCATCGAATTGGGAAATCCAAGCCCTTCCAGTCCTAGTGATGATGGGAAAGACTTTCAAAGAACTTCTAGGCTTAATCTTAAACAGCCTCCTCCATTGAGACTTAACCTCTGCTTGACCACCAGCTGCTCCAGTTTGTCTTCTCCAGGCACCTCCCCATCTAGGTCCTCCATGAGTTCCTTGGACAGCGCCTTCTCCCAATACTCTGACTACTCAGTGTTCACTCCCACAGAGCCCTGTGTCCGCAATGAATCTTTAACACTGAAGAGTCAAAGGGACTGCTCTCCTCGTTCGCCTACCGGTAAACAGTTATTATACCAGCTCTCCCCCAGTCAACATTCTGATTTGACCTCGTGTTCCTCTCCTAAGCCAGAAAAGAGCAAGCTAGCTGGCTCTCCAAAGGAAAGCCACAAATTGGTGTCTCAGAGGAGCCCCTTCACTCTGCACCCTAATAGATGGTTGAAGAGCACTTCACCTTCCATGAGAAGTTGGTCTTTCCGTAAAAAGGAAAGTGGGAGCAAAAATGAAGAAAAAAACGAAAGCCCTGCCAGGTCCCCGGTTTCTGACAAGCCAAAAGCTCCAGCAGGAACGGTTTGTCAGGAAAGTGAAAGACAAGCCCGCCTGACCTTTGTGCCTAAAGAACCAGCAAATGAAGTAGATATAAAACAGCACTGCCTTCCCTCCTACCAGGAAGCTATCCATCAAATGCAGCAAAATACGCCTCCCTTTTATCAAGATTTGCCAAAAGAAAAGGGACTGACTGTAAAGGCACTTAGGCTACTGCCTGAGTGCGGGGGCAGTAAGGCTAGCAAGACGCAGGTGGACAGTTCAAGACCTCCTACACTGAAACTTGACAAGAGGTTACCTGCAGGTAATAGCCACATCCCACAAACAGTGTTTTATGGACAGAGCGCTTGCTTGGGTGTTTATCCCATGAAGGGACAGCAGTCACAGTCCTTTACTTTAGCAGAGGATTTTCCGAAGACCCAGGCTGAATACCGTTGCTCAGAGCCGATAGTCCATTTTGCTACAGGAGATTGGACCTTCCCCCTGGAGAACCACCAGAGATTGGCTGGCCAAGAAAGCAACAGCACAACAGCAAAGAGCTCTCAGGACGTAAAACTCAAAATATCCAATACACACCTTCATTGTAACGATATGGAGCCTGTGAGTCGCAAAGTGGATCCTAACTTTTGCTTATCTCAAACTGCCACCAAGGCAGTCCGGGAATATTTCCTCCAAACAGATGTTGAGAACTGCTTGCAGAAAACACAGGAAGTTGCCAATGCAGTGATTCAAAGCAAAAAAGAGTGGCAAAATAAGCGATGCAGCGACCCAAAATCTGAAGACTTTGACCAAATGTTTTTCGCTGAAGAGTCTTATGTCTAAATGAAATGAAGGAATAACTATATCGTAAATGTATTGTAAATAACTGACAACTCGCCTATCACGTCAAATGTGGTTCTTTTTGTGCTAGAAGTGAACTGCCCTTTACAATGTAAATCTAGGAGAATAGTTTTAAAATGGTAAATCTATGTAAACTTTGGATGCTTTTCAATGAGTATATCGTGATGTTTGCAGTTTGAATGTAAATAGTATTCTTGTTTCACTGCTGCTATAATGCATAAATATATGATTTTATTATTATAATACATACAAAACGTTTTTATTTTAAACATATTTAGCATGGTATATATCTGTGTATAAAATGCTGCAGTGAGCTATGCTGTTGTTATATAAGCTATAAGAAATGAATGTGTATTTTTGTACTTGCAAGTCCGATTTCTAAAATGATTTGCTGTAAATGAGCACCGTTTCTGCTGTGTGCATCTGTTGTAATGTAACTGTAATATTGTTTTGATGTAAATCTTGTTTTCACTTTTATTCTGGTAAAAGTCCAGCTGAAAATGTATTAGCTGTGTATAAACCTAAAATAAAGCAAGAATCAGCAGGCATTTCTGTAAAGTGTAAAGTGCTGAAGTCTGTTTTCTAACTGAAAAGCACTTTCTACTTCTGTTATCTAAGCCCATATTCGTTTTTGTTACAATCCTTGAGCAGAATATACCAAGGACCTCTTAAGAGCCATGAATCTGTTAAACATTGGCTGCATTGTCAAGTACAATATAGGCATACTGCGCTACCTGTTCTGAGCTAACCCTTGACTATGTCACTAGCAAGCAACCCATACTTTTGATAGTTCTATGAGAACCAACAAACCAACCCGGAATTGCAACTCCTGACATCTGTTTTTTGCACAGCAGTCTGTCAAATCAAAGATAAAGTCATTTCCAAAAAAATGTGTTAGGTTTTTAAAACTTGAAAAGCTATGCCCATGGTAGAGTACCTTTGCATAGTTTTAAGGGATGGACCCTTATATAATTGTACCATATTAAAAGCGAAGCAAAGTATATTAAAGCTTAATACAGTTACACAGTAAAACATAAGTAAGAATCGTAAAGCACAGAGGGGTATGGTTAAAGAACAAGGCACTCAGTTAAATAGCACAAAGGTCCTGATATGGTACTTCAGTTGATAAACTTATAACATTATAATATTGACTTATAACAAAATATGTTTCCACTGTGGTAATATCCTATCAATAGCTTGTGCCATTTTTTAAGCCCTTGTTATTAGTATGTGAATAACAGAGTAAATATAATAAGCAACTAACTCTCTTATCCAGTTACAAATGTTCAGTCCCATTGGTAATTGGTTAAATCAGGTTTCAATGCAACTACTGTATATCCATGTGCCACAAAAAACAGCTTCTGTAGGTTAGGATGATTGTATTTTAATAGTAAATTACACTATCAAAAATAATTGCAGTGATGGATGACATTGTAAAAAGAGTAGCTCGCTGCATTCTCAGGACCGCTGAGGTCTTTCAGTCAGGACCTCCAGCATACACAGGTGATATCATTTATATGTCATTTGCAGACCTGTTTGGTTAACAAGGCTCCGGGAGAGGAATTGTCTCTGTACAAAACCTCTGGGTGAAAGTTGCACACAAGTGCAGAAATTATTTGGATATTTTTTTGATTTATTATTTACCAATTTCCATTAAAAACATTGAGATTTATTACTGTCATGGAGTAAGTAGTCTAAACACCCACATAAAAAGCACTGTGTGTCAGCTCAGTGCCAAGGCCGATGTTGTGAACCTGGAACTATGAATAAAATACAAATTGGAAAGAGTTGATACATTTCAGGAACTGAAAAAATAAGAAAGGTATTTTGGGGTAGGGGTGTCAATGGCCGGGTTTCCACGCAGCTTAGAAAGTCGTCACTCTCTCTCCACCATCATGATTTATGTGACGTAACTCGCCTTCTCACGCTAAAAAGCCAATCAATTGACCTGTAGTAAAGGTTGTACCAAGCAGTTCTTTATTATCTGAGATCTGCTGGAAGTAGCCATGGCAGTGTTCTTTGACCAAACAGGAAAACATAAGCATTCAGTTTATTTTTTATTTTTAAGTGACCATTTATCCAGCGTTTCAAATCATTGCCATTTGACTCATGAAATGTTAGTGTTTTATAGTTTGTTTTTATAGTTTTTATAACCAAGGTTATAATAAAAAATACAGAAGCTACCACAAATTAAAAAAATAGCCCTTTGCAATACATCAATAAATAAATACTGGTAAATAAATAACAAAGTGCTTTGTAAAACACAGATATTTTCGTCATCCTTCTCACTTTTGTTACCTTCGTGATCAGATAGCTGATTGCTTTAAGCTTAGACTTTTCTGTCCCTTAGCTATAAGATGCAATACACTGTACACTAGTCTTCAGTAGCATCTATCATGGGTAGCTACCAAGGACACGAAAGTCATGTTTGTACCCCCAAAATGATTATTCGTATAGCTGGGAATTCGTTGCCAGTGACTTTATTATGGCTGCGGGCTATCAACACCATCAAGCTTGAGCTGCCAACTACTGTTGAAGTAAAATCTTTTAAACCTAATTAATTCATTGAAGAACATTTGTGTTAGAAATATTTGTAAAATGGAATTCAGATTGACAGATCCCCAGTACTTTTGTCCATGCTGACTGCGCTCTAAACAATTCATGAAGTCACAGCACATTGCTTTTTGATTGCTGTCTGTCAATCTTGTTACATCTCTATCCGGTCAGTCAACACTATAAATCATTCAATCTTTACTATTAGCCAGCTCACATGGTGGGGTTAACCCGTGACTCTGACTTACAGGTCAATACCCTAAGCTTACCATGTGAACTGGGCTCATTGTATTGCATCTGATGTCATAATCTGTTGGGTCTATGGCTTTTGAAAGCAATGAAGTCCTGTAGCATCATTGCGATGTACAGATAATAGAATCTACCTTCTAGGCTGCATCATTACATGTTAGGTTACTGTGATTAATACTGGATATAAAAATGTGGTTGCTAGTTCTTGGGGTTAAATTTGGGCTATAATTGCTGTTGTATTTTTTTAATTTTTTTATATTGTACAACATTAAAAGATAAAATGTTAGTTGAAACCAAAACACACAGTCCGTAATTCCATAATAAAGCAACAGAACCCTGATTGTGAGCGTGTTTGGAGGCACTGTAAGCCTGTCACTGCTACAGTACAGTCAAGGATAGCTACCCACAATGCAATTAGAAACCTGGAAACCAGGCTCAAAAAGTGACGTAGTGCCAAGCCAGTTTCAAGGACAGTTTTACCTCACTATTTATGATGTGAATGCTTACAGGCACTGTACAGTACAGCCGAAATATTGAGCAACCTCGGGTTTAGATCGCCTCAGTCGTTTTGCGCCGTTACACAACAGGTTTGTTTTAAGTGTATTTTGGTCTCAATGGGATTCAACAGTGTTTCGAGAGAGAGAGAGGAGAATTAACTGTACACAGGAAACAAGAACAATAGGTGATCTTACCTCAAGTTGTTGTGGCAGGCACGTACAGTATGTCAGTCACATTTTATGGTTGATTACAGCCATGCCAGTATAAGGGCAGATAAGGTCCAGGAGAGCTAGGCAGCATTAATGATAGAACACACATGGTCTGAATGACAAGAGAATGTGCACTGGTGCAATACTTTATATCAGGAACCAATGATACAAAACTAATCAAATTAGGGTTGTTACATGAAGATGAGTAGTTGGGCTTATGGAATTGGAATTACAAAGCTCATCAGTCTATAATATAACAGAGGCTTCAATTCTAACACTTTTACTTCATATAGGATTTCCGGTGTTTTCAAGGTTTTTCTGTTGTCATTGGACAGATAACAATTTCTATCAACTTTAATTACCCAGCCTGATTTCATGTATCAATTAAAAAATACTTTCGGGTCATAGTTTGCTAAATATATTGGGACATTGAAGCTAATTCAAGAATGTGTTGACTTGTTTAGAAAAAAGAAGTAACTTTAAATGTTACATTTTCCTGAAAATTTAATGCTGTTTGCAATCATTCTAAGTGGTTCTGGTATCTATTGCTCAAATATTGAGTTACTATTATTTTTCTCCGAGTCTGCCTTTACCTGGCTTCCAGCTTGCTTTGAGCTTGTCTGTGGACTGAACAGCTTCCCTCACTCCATTCAAACAACATGACACTATGACTTTCCAACTACTCTGTATGTACATATAGACTGAGACAGTAGGTGGGGTTGACAGAGTTGAAAGGTCATATTGTGATTTTAATGGAATGAGACAGGCTGTTCAGTCCTGGCAATTCCCCAGACAAGCTCAAAGCCAGGTAAAGGCAGATTTTAGAGCTCGTAATAATAACTCAATATTGGATTAACAGAAGGGTAATGTAAAAATAATAATAAATTTAGCATACAGTATGGTATCTTTCTTGATTGTTTCTACGCTTCACGGAATATCTTTTATGGCACTGGTAATATGTAATGGTCCTGCACTAATGGTAGCACATGAATAGCTACTGTATAATGGTATGAGTCAATGGCTGAATAGTAGGTAACTTTTTTTGACTGTAAATCCTTTGCTGTACCATGGCACCATATCAGAACCAGTGTGCTATATTTTTTCACTGCGTAAATGTCCCAATTCCACTGTGTTGCCATTGCTGGTAATGCTGTAGTCTGCTAACAGTTCTGCCAAGATGTCTTCAGGGTGATTTGAGTTTATTGACCTATTTCATTACGTCCTGGATTATTCCACCAATAATACATTACAAGCATGAAAAACAATGACAATTTTAAAGGCGCCAAAACTCTTTCCATTCACAGACACTGAGGTTAGACGAGAGCTTTCAATGGAATGAACCCACAGTTAAAATAATATTCACGCTGACAGTCTGTGGTGTTCTTTCAATGTTCTTGTGACAGGGTTGGCTGAGTGGTGACGTCAGGCCAAAACAAATAAAATATTTAAACAAAAGCAGTGCTCATACAGCTAAAATAAAAGTTTAAACAAAACACAAATCTGGAGCACAAAACACAAACAATAGGTCAGGCTGGGCAGTTGCTGTCACTGTTCCTATTTTACTTTCCTTTATAATCCACTCACTCACTCTGATCTCGCTCTCCCGTACTCTCCTCTGTACACCCACCCTGAGTGCAGAGATCTGCAGGCTTATATACAGGTGACCATCTCCCAATTAGCAACAATTAAACAATTAATTAACTCGGGAGATGGTCACCTTCTGCACGGGGTTTTTAATGTGGATGGGGCTTCCCATCCACGCTGTAAAACAATAACAAAACATGGCTCCGCCGTCATATTTATTAATAAATAAACCATAACAATAACTATAATAATAATAATACAACAAAACAAATACAAAATAATAAATTGCACAGGGGCGGAGGGGTACCCCGTTCTATAAATAGATAAATACATGTACAGGGCTCCTCGCCCTGTTACAGTTCCTATGATAAACACTTGTTTCATTGTTGTTTAGTGGAAGTTTTATCAGTGTTCATCAAAACCTAAAATCATAAACCTTAGAAATAGAATAGAAGCACTGAGCAAGAAACAGCTGACAAGATTTGGGAATACGAGTGGCAAGCTTATATGTGTGCGCAAAACAACTTGTCTCTGCACATTTTGGCTTTATATGGAGCTATGGGAAATGGGATGAACTGTCAAGGTCAACATATTCTTGTTTTTAAACATGTAACACAATGTGCTGCTGTGCTTTTTTAGTGCCTATGATGACAGCCATTTTCATTTAGACACTCCCCATGTACAGTAACAACGATGAGAGATCTCGCCATGTTATACAGCAGACACTAACTATTCCAGACTATCTGGGATTGAACCCTGTTCAAATTCATAATTTGATTGTTGTATACTAACTTGTCTTTTGTTTTTCATACTTATATTTCATCAAAAATAAGTCTAAAAAACAACATTTAAATAAAAAAATATAGACTGCTGTAAGTATTTGACATACTTATCAAAGAACTCTGAAATGTAAGTTTGTTTGTTTTTTACAGCAGGTGTCAGCATGTATTGTGATAGCATGGTTCAGGTTATAGGTCTTTTCAGATTACCCGGTTTGGATTAGCGAGTGTCTGTATACCACTGTATGTTATTGCTATTATTTTAAATTGCAATGTGTAATCAACCTTGAATGAAGTGCAGTCTCTATAAAAAAACGGTCTCTTTCTGATCACGCAGGTTGCCCTGTTGATCGTGTTGAGTAATTGTAAACTCCTTAGATGAGAGTAATCCAGCCAAACAGAGGCAACACAATCCAAAAGAGTTGGATTCACATTTGAGAAAAGAAATTGTAGCAAAATGCAACAAAGGAAATGGCTACAGAACAGTATCAAAGAAATATGGAAAACCAAAATCCACAATCAGAGCAATAATCAAATACCACAGAACAAAATCAACTGAAACTCTTAAAAGAAGTGGATGTCCAACGAATGCATAAAGCATATGTGCTTTACTTGTAGCTTCCTTGTCTCTAATATTGTATATTATGGTTTTTAATCTTGATAGACGCATCAGGATTTTTTTTCTAGAAGTTTTTAAATTACTATTTTTTTTTACTGTTTGTTTGTAGCTGATCAATCTTTTATTATGTCTATATAAATTATCTGCTGGTTCCTGAAAAAAAAAAAAAAAAAAAAACCTACTTCATTGTTAATTACAGTGTTTTTTTTTAATTTTTTTTATCCTTTGGCCTGAATTGTGACTTACATTTAAGGTCTTATTTTTTCCTGTTCTTGGTCTTTGAACTTTGGATTGATTTCGATTCAGGGACATCTTAAATTTAAATAAATACACATTTAAATTTCTGAGTACATTCGGTGTGTTTAATATATTTGTCTTATTTCAACTTCTCATTTTTTATATTATTTTTTTTTAATGTATGAAACCGAACAATTAAATGCTTTAGCCATGTTATCAATTGAAAAAGACATGATGGCTGACATTCCTGACTTTAATAATAAAGTAATCGAAAAATTTGCCACGATAAGACATCGCAGAGCAAACTTTTTTTATCGCTTCCAACAAGAAACAGACCCACTGGACAGTGCTTCTACCAGAGACTGGCCCCCTGGACCCCCTCCCCCACCTGCATCTGAGGTGTGAACACCCAAAAACTTTGGCCGCCAGCCACCACTGCTCTCCACTATATCACTGTCACTGATTTCCAACAGGGGACCATTCGTACCACATCTATTGATAAAAAGATTTCCAAGATTTTTCAAATAGACATTGATGAAAGTATTAGCCAAAATGTTCTACTTGACTAAATATCCTACAGTTTTACCTTATTGAGTTTCATGGCTGCACTTCACATAATGCTCTTTCCAAAGCAATGTTAGTCATCTCATAGTTGCAACTCATTTGTGTATTATAAAAATAACAAATGAGTTTAAAAAAATCCAAGCAAAAATTCATTCTCAGGGTTCAGTGACAATTTCCTAAGCATCACTGTTCTATTTTTCTGAATTGTTTATGGTTAAATTACTTATTTTTTCCCCAATACATCTGCAGTGTTTTCAATTAATATAACAAGAAAAAAAAGTATTTTGTATTTCTCAATAACAGCCTTGCATAGTATTGATAATTTTATGGCTGGGTTGGGCTGGATTATAATAAAAACGTGTTTCAATATGTTTCCATACACGCAGCAATGGGGTTCAAACAGTAGCTTCTTTGTTGGTGTCTGTTAACCTGTTTGACCACCGTATAAATCTGCTCTCAAATGTAAAAACCAACGAGCTGTAAAAGAAAAAGCCACAATACATTAAATCCCTAATGGAATAGGCACATTCCAGATGAGCAAGCGGTGGGCCACAGCTGAACCCTGAGGTTCTGACCTCTAAAGTCTTTGCCAGCAAACACCTGTCTGTTGAGACAGTTTATCCTTTAGACGCCTCCCTCTGATACAGGCCACATGACTCTTTATCAGGATAGCCAGAGACTTTGAAGATCGGCATTACTAGCATCAAAGCTGACATTTTCTCTGAAGTTATTTTTTTCATGCAGGGCTTTGGGAGTCCACAAGAGCTTGACCTTTCCTGGCATCAAGGAGTACGAGGTCCTGCCTCTAATTTAAACTCACAGTTCTGCCCACCTATGGGGTTCTACCAGATCCGGAGGCTGTTTCTTCTTGTACAATTTCCCATCCTGTTTTAAGATGGTAATATTCTAGGTTGGAACAGATTGTAAAATTATGGCAGGGGGGTGTCTATTTTAATGATCCAAAGAGTAGAAAACTAAATACCATCGCCCTTAAACTCATAAAAAAAAAACTAGAACATAGACCTCTTTCTTTATATGTGAAGGTAACAATTAATCCCCTGGGGGAAACATACCTGCAGGATTAATATAGAGTTTAATGGGGAGTTTAAGCTGAGCTCCTGGGGAGACTGAGTCCATTTTACGAGGCAGACACCACTTTTTGAACATTTTTTAAAGACGTTTCAATTTCATAGGGTTGGCTTTTTAAATTGGGGCGCTATCTGTTTTTTTAAACAACAAACTGCTTTTCGTAATCAAGAACTCCTGGCATAGATTTCTTACTCCCTGGGTTTTGGAAGTTACTTCAAGTTATTTATAATTCATGCTTCTTCTTAAAGGCTTCTTCTCCTATTCCACTGATGTTGAAATCTCATAATTACTTCTTTGATGATTTTTACCTGCTAGCTTTTGATCTATATTTTGCCATTGATTTTCAATCAGTTTGCACATGGGGAATTGTCTAATCATTTTTCAAATTCAAATTGTGGGTAAATACAATTGGCTGCATATTTGTATATTTGCCCCCGTTATAAAGAATTGACTAAAAGATGTGATATGAAATGATGTAATTGCAAGCCATTTTTGGGTGGAACAAATAATCCAGATTCAATAACATAATATGATACTTCACTAGCTTTCTTGAAAAAGAAGCAGTGGTTGTGTCAGATTCCAGTTCTTTGAACGCTAGTTTGTTTGCACAGGCACTTCCAACATTCCAGTTTTCCATGAAATTGCACTGTTCTCAAAGTTTAGAATATTTTAAACACATCCTTAGGAAGCGTGGTGCTTCTTGAGCACAGCTGCAAAAATGTTAACATAGTCCACAGGGAATCAACATTGCAATTTTTGATATTCACAGAGGCAGGGCTAGTTTATTTTGTGAGCACAAAGTAAGTTAACAAATAGTTTCCTAAGAAATATTTTTCTTGGACCATATCCAGCTGCTTATGAATAACCTCAACAAGTATGTCCAGAACAGTTATTGCCAGCCCTTTTGTATTTGACTTCCCCTCATTCTCAGAGTTGAAAGAGAATACATTTATTTGGACTTGACAGAGGAAAAAATCTGATGTTGACTTCGGCTTTTTTAAAGTCCAACACATACTGTACAAGTGGAAAGCTTTGATGAGAAACTGGATATCAAAGGGAATTATCCCAACACGTCAGAATACGAACAGATTACATTAAACCTAACAGACAACACTGATGATTTGTTTTTAAAAATACTATAAAAGGCTGGATTAGTTTGCTAAAATAATATTCTCTTTCAGCTTCAATTTATCAGTCTAACAAAAATACCAAGTAAAACCGAGCAAACAGAAAGTTAAATTATAGTTAAATTATAAAAATCAGTTATAGTTGAGTGTAAAACATGTTTTTGCAGCTTTGTAGTGGATGTTTCATAATAAACATTACCAATGGAATGGTTTTCCTCAATTTTAAAACAGAAATTTTACTAAGATATAACACTGTTTTTAGTGGGGTTTGGCTCTCAGTTTTTAAACTCTTATTTATCATTTCAAATGTGTGGGAAAATGTATTGAATTACTGATGAAAGGTTCATACATTTGGCACGTCAAATACAATTGATAACTTGAAAACACAAGCCTGCTGCATATACCATTGTGTCTCAGATAAAATGGTTGTCTTTGGCAGAACTCAGTCTCTTCTGTCCCATAACAAAGACCTTCAATGACAATGCAATGTCTTTTTTTTTTTTTTTTTTTACTAAGGGGTAGCACAAATGCAACTATAACGGTATGACCAAAAACAGGATGGTACCACAAGAGCACTGTTTTCAGATTTTGGTATGAATCAAAACAAACTAGTCAGCCATCAGATCGATACTGCTGTGCTACCATACCAGGATCACTGTGCAATATTGTATCCACATCAATTGTGCTGCCATTTCTTTAATGATTCAGTAGTATATCCTGCTTATTGAACTGCTTGGGTTTCCGTGGTAATAGATGCCGATATTTTAATGTTACTGAAATGGTAAATCTGTAAGGGCATACAAGATTGGAGAATTGACCTCTACTCTATAGATTGTTATACAGTGTAGTTTTATAGTCACTTACTGTTGTGTGTCCTTTTGAAAAAGATGCACTGGCTAGTTTTAATGTTCTAAATTAAAACATTTGTACACCTCTATAACAAAACCATTTCTTACCCAATTTGAAATGGCCAATTGAAATGACCCGCAGTGCTACAACCCTCTTAACTATCCAAGAGTGACCTCCATTCCTGCCCTCAAGTCATTCACCTTATTTCACTGGACAGACATAAGCAACCAATCTACTGAACCCTGGAGGGGAAGGACCAGCCAGGGAGCGTTTCCGATGAACATGACTTAAAAACTTGAACAGTGGTGTAATGCCTCAAGAGAACCCTCCTGAATTGTCTAGTTACATGTTCCTTTATGTACAAGTGAAGAGTTGGTGATACATTCTATACATATCAAGGAGCTCCATTGTCTTTGTTTCTGTTATACTCCAGAATGTAATATACTGTATAACTTTAAGAATTGTAATCACATTAGAATGTAGTGAAGACAATCAATTTTATGTAGGGATATAGCAACCGAAAACCACTTCAAAGGGTTACCCTTTTCTGTTTTAAAACTGGTGGTGTCTGTGTGTTGAGTGGGAAGGCAAATTGGTTGCTGCAGTTTTGTTTACTGAAGGGGTCAAGGTAAAAACATAGTTCCTTGGAGATGCATTCAGCAAATACATTGTACTGAATGTAAGGGCAGATACTAGAAAGTCTTATCCTATTTTAAAGAAAACTATTTCTTTAAATTAGGATGCTGAAACTGGTGGCATTAGTAAACATGACCGAATGCCAGTAAAAATGTCCAAGATCTGTTCCTAACCCCACATCAAATATATATAGTGTAGCATGATCCTCCGATGTGATGCAGTTTCCACATGTTCAGTATGGAGTACCAGCTCTAAACATCCCATTTACCTAGTGCCTTAAAAAATGACTGTAAATACTAAATATGATAGTAAACGATGAATGATTGTTTACACAAAAGGTTTCAATGTTTGTTCTATTAAATGTTGATTTTACAGCCATAATGTTGAATACACCTACCATTAGAGCCAGTTTACTGTAAACCTGACTTCTAATAATGCAACACTCCAAGAAGGGCTCTCATATGTTCATGATTTAAATGGCAGAAGCATTAATATCACTCTTTGGATTACTGTGTTAGGAGGTAAAGGGTGTTCAGTAAAATATTGTGTGTATGAAGTTCTGTGTAGTCTGACACTGGTGAAAGGAGAGAAAGTGGTTAATGAGTGGCTGGAGTATGGGATTATCTTAGACAGGGTCATCATACTGTCAATAATAGAAAAGTACAGACAGGGTTGTTACAGCATTGCGATGTTCCAGGGAATTTGATCAATATGGTGAAAACATTAAATAACGCATAAGTGTTTCTCATTATTAATATTAACAGGTGTGCTACCACCCCCCGAGAGAATTCTTTATTTTTATTTGTATTTTTTTACAAGGAATCAATACAACATTTAAAATAATGTTAACAAGCATCAAGGTATAGTCTGTGCAATCTTAATGATTCATGACACATTCCTATGATTAACTAGTGTTCAGCACTACAAAGCAACATGAGACGATGGCAGAATTTTCTTTTCTAAGACTTATTTTTCGGCAGATGTTTCCAGTTCCCATGATATATACCACTTCTGGGGTGGTGATAACCTTTACCACCCCAGAAGTGGTATTTATCATCAGAACCACACGGCCCAGAGTGGTTTGTACCACTTATAACAAGGCTACCAGTCATTTGTGGGAAGAAAAATAATGAAAATAATGAAAACACATTTAAATTAAAACAAAACCAGAAACTTTTATTATGTATACATCCGCAGTGTAATACAGTCCCAAATTTAATTTAATTCATTGTTCGCTTATTAAAAATAAATTGCACATATTAGTTTATTTTGAATTTCTGCATCGAAAGAGCCATCTCACTAGAAACTAGAGGACTGAGCACAAGTTGTGATGATGGGCGGAGTTTCAAATGACACTAGGAAGTAAGGGGAGCAGCTGCGATGGAGACTGAAGTCAGATCTTGAAGTAGGTTTGTGAACTCGTATGTGAGGCACACATATTCCAGTACGTTTTCATCCTTTTGGATCTCAATATATGTTTTTGGTTAGTTGTCGGACACCCTTGCGTCCAAGTCGTGCCAGATTAAGTTGTCGATCGAACCAGACTTTACGCACCAGTCCGACCGCGGTGTCGGGACAGTGCCTCAGTTTCCCGCAGACACTTCAAATCCAGGCCGGTAATTCGGGGAGGTGGTGTCTGGTCTGGTTGTTACTAAGAGTTTTCCTGACTGACAGGAATACATTTTTGCTGGTTTTAAACTGGCTGTCAGCAGAGATGTTAAAACTTCTACTGTTAAAATATGTATTTAGTCCAGCTCAGCGTTATAAAACTGGAGACTGAATACTAGTCCGCAGCTGAATTTCTTGCACTGGTATAAAATTCCCTTATGTTGTTGAGATTTTTTTGACTTATTTCCATAAAACGAATGTCCATATTTTTTTCTTTCATGCTGTAGTTTGTTTTTTTTTTGTATTTTTTTTAATCTCTGTTTTCTTCTATTTCATTTAGCTGTTCCTCATCTATTGTTATGTGTCTACTTCTTTTATTATTTATTTATTTATTTTTCAGATGGACTGCTCTCTTCACTCAAAGTTGGTGTTGTACCAGTTATGTGAAGTTTCATTGAATAAGTGAAATGTCACTCATTTTTGGCAGTGGTTTTGTAACTAATAACAAATAAAATGGCAGTTTGTAATGGAATTTTGAATGTAGCGTTGCGTAGTGATTTATTCAGTGTGAAACGGCTCATTAGTATGCAAGCCGTGCTATACGCTATATATATGCACGGTCATGTGATGCGGTTTAACCAATCATGGGTTATTTTTCCAAGCTGTGCATTATGAGCATCAACAATTTACAATTTTCTACTATTATAACAACCTTGACTTACATAAAAGAAAGAAAAACACTGAGTGAAATAGCTTGCATCATTTGATTTTCAAGGTGTGGTATCCGAAGCATAATCAACAAGTACAGAGAAACATCATCTGTAAATTGACAAACCATGGACTGGAAGACCCATAAAGCTGTCTAACAAGGATGAGCAATATTTGAAGATAATATCCTTAAGGAATAGAAAGAAGACAAGCGTTGAATTGACAACAGAACTGGCAGAAGGCACAGGTGTCGTTGTCCATCAAATCAACAGTCCAAAGCATCTCTGACCATTGTTCCATAGTCCGATTTCTGTGTTCTTGTGCGTATTTTAGGCTTTTAGTCTAATGACTTTAATAGGTAGCGGGTAGATCTACGAAGTCACAAAAACCGTACTGTTGATTTGATGGACAAGGACACCTGTGTGTCACCTGTCTTCTTTCCATCCCTGTAATTACAGTAGGAATCTATTAATTACTATGAGTCTACAGGAATTTCTCTTAAGAAGGAGTCAAGCCCATATCTGCAGCTTGTCTGACATCAGCCACACCCTCCGGCACCGATACTGTCATACCGTTCATTGACTTCGAAAGACAGATCTGACAGCCCAAACGTGAGCTGAAAGACAAAAACACAAAAAACAAAGAGATCTTCATTAGTGAAAAGGCCAAATCAGCAAACACTTCTTCAAAACTCTTTAAAAGAGTACATTTTTAATACACAGCTGATTAAAATGTCAATGTAATGCTGCAATCTTAGTAAATCCATTAAGACAAATTTGTTGGACCCTTGGGTCCTGAAACTTAGTTTCATCCCTGCTGCGGTAGTTTAGTTACGACTGTTCGTATGCAAATGTACGAATCTCGTTATAATATCGAAGTTTCGCACTTACCCTTCATGTATTATCATTTGTTCCTGATTTACGACTCCGGTTTGTGCTGGTTATTTTACTCATGCCTCTCACTGGCGTAGATTCAACTAACTGTTCATATGTGAAACTTCCTGTTTAAACGTTTACAGGCGTTTAGTTACTTGAACATAAAGCACCTTAAAATATAAAATGAACCAAAAAAACGTATTTATTAATAGTCTATATTAAATAACAATGGCAACTTTGTTTTGGTTTCTTTTATATTTTAAGGTGCTTTATTTTAATAATGGAAGGAAAACACGGAAACAAATCACTGCAGAGTTCTTTAATTAAACACAAACTGAAATCTTCTCAGTAATTCATTATGTAGTGATTGACTATTGACTGCATCCTGTACATTCCCAGAATATCAATCAGTGAGTTTACATGAGCATAAGAATTCCGATATCAAAAGTCATGTAAACACAGTTTTCGGAAAATGTATCAGAATATTCTGAAAGTCAGTTTTCGGAAAACAGCACCGATTAAATTCCGAAAACTAACAAAATGTAGATCATGTAAACACACTTTTCGGAAAACCTATTCCGATAGCGTACTGCACATGTGCAAACTTTGACCTTTATTCCTGCACGTGGTTTCAGAAAACAGAGAAAATAATAATAAGTTGTAGTCAGTCTGCATGCATCTATTTGTCTAGTTAGGGATAAAGTAATACATTTGTTAAAGTCTGTATGTATTTGTTAATAGCCCATACTGAAGCAGCAAATGTTTTCCAGCTTTAAAATGACGTGATCATTTAAAATAATGTCTGCAAAAGAAACTGGTAATATAGAACAGGATGAGCTGTTGGAAAGGCTGATTGCACATTGTGGGGAATCTGAAAAGGTATAGGATCGTAATCTTTGAATTTAAAGACCTGACACTGGGGAAATGGTTCCAGACCCTCATTATTCTCTGTGTAAAAAAGTGCCTCCTATTTTCTTTGTGACCCCTGGTCCTTGTTTCTTTTTTCAGGTTGAAAAAGTCCCCTGGATCGACATTGTCAATACCTTTTAGAATTTTGAATGCTTGAATCAGTTCACTGCGTAGTCTTCTTTGTTCAAGACTGAATAGATTCAATTCTTTTAGCCTGTCTTCATACGACATGCCTTTTAAACCCGGGATAATTCTGGTTGCTCTTCTTTGCACTCTTTCTAGAGCAGCAATATCCTTTTTGTAACAAGGTGATCAGAACTGAACACAATATTCTAGATGAGGTCTTACTAATGCATTGTAAAGTTTTAACATTACTTCCCTTGATTTAAATTCAAAACTTTTCACAATATATCCGAGCATCTTGTTGCCCTTTTTTATAGCTTCCCCACATTGTCTAGATGAAGACATTTCTGAGTCAACATAAACTCCTAGGTCTTTTTCATAGATTTCCTTCTTCAATTTCAGTGTCTTCCATATGATATTTATAATGCACATTGTTATTGCCTGCATGCAGTACCTTACACTTTTCTCTGTTAAATGTCATTTGCCATGTGTCTGCCCAGTGCTGAATGCTGTCTAGATCATTTTGAATGACCTTTGCTGCTGCAACAGTGTTTGCCACTCCACCTATTTTTGTGTCGTCTGCAAATTTAAGTGTTAACAAATGCCACACAGTTCCAATAAAGGTTAACAGGTATTGCACAGTAATCTTGATTGTAACTGATAACCTTGTTGGGACCATGTTTAATGCTGCCATTTAAAGGTCTATTAGTAGTAGACGGTTACATGACAGTCTTCTATAAAACTGTCACTACCATCAGTCTAACTAACATTAAAATGACAGACGGTAACAAAGAAAAATCACATGAAACTACATGAATCTTATCAGTAGCTCCCTCCGAAATACAATGCCCTTACGTTTCAGTGAGTCCATAAGCCAAGTCCAACATGTCCATTTCTTCATCAGTGATTGGGTCCAACTGCTTAAAGATGTTCTCATCAAAGATTAAATGGCAGGTGGAACATGCCAATGTTCCTTCACAGGCACCTGGAAAACAAAACCATCATGGTTAAAGGAAATCAAAACGAAACTATTAGGGATCCATTCATTTGTATAATTAAACTGCAAGAAACAGAGCAGTTATAAGCTGACTTCAGAGCAATCACTAGAGAGTCAAGTTTATCAAGTCATTCTATATTTTCATGTCTTAATCAAGTTATCTTTACAACACCACCACCACTGAGTATGTCCAGTTGTATACAAATAGAAATTAAATGTACTGTAATTTCAATTAAATTAAATGGTATGTCTGCTGTTAAAATGTGATACCCATTTTAATGGTGGCCTAATATATATATATATATATATATATATATATATATATATATATATATATATATATATATATATATATATATATATATATATATATATATATAATAGCATAAGAAAGGTTAGAAACGAGAGGAGGCCATTCGGCCCATCTTGGTCGTTTGGTTGTTAGTAGTATATATGTGTTGTAACAGAGCAGGTTAAAATCCTCCCTGCCAAACACACATGCAAATGTGTGTTATTGTTAATTACATTATTATTTTATTGTTAATTATCACCTGCACCTGGCTATTATTGTAAATTAGAGCCTGGTGCAGTGTATATAAAGAGAGCAGTCAGTCTGCTCAGGGCTGCTGCTGTGTGGAGAGCCCGATTGATGGTGTGTTCAATCATACTAAAATGTACTGTGTTTCATCTTTAAAAACTGTGTTTTTTTCAGCTGGTAAACAGCTCAGCTGTCCAGTTTCAAATGTTTAGTCAGCGCGCCGAAGGAGCTAGGTGTTTATTTTGTATTATTAAAAGTGCGCGTAAGCGCTAAACCTCCATTTCTGTGTGCTGGGTCTCATTTTAAAAAGGGGCAAACGAACGACTGTGAGTGTGGTCATGTTACATATGGTGGCCTACCATCACTTCATATACTAAAAAGATTACATGGGATGGTTAACAGACGACAGTACAATTTATCCCAAAATGATTTGTCAAGATATGTCACTGTGTATGTCAGTTATTTTCCAGCAAGATGAGAAACTTCAACAGATTCAAAATCCCTAGCTCAACAGAGAGATCTTTGAAGAGTTCCAGAATCCCTAGCTCAACAGAGAGATCTTTGAAGAGTTCTGACCCACATTTGTAAAATGTCTATACCAAAATAGGAAGATTGCAAGTTAACTACAGAAGAGCTGGTCAACATTAAATACAAATAATAGTGTGTCCTTGCTGGACATTTCAAGTTTTGCAAACACCCTTGCAAAAATAGTTATTTAGTATCTCATTGTGTGCGTGTGCCTGTTAGGCTTGTTTATAATTGGGGGGGATCACCTCCCAATATTGTGGAATAGTATCCCCATTTATGGTTTAAACATGTACATTTCTTTTTTTCATAAGCTCTTTGTGACATCTGGTGGGCAAACAGTGAAATTGCAATCCATTTGAAAGTCCATTTCAACAATTCTTTTTTGAAAGGGAAATCTATTTGTTGTGCAAATCCCCTGTATAGTTTATCCATCGTAAAACAGAGACCATAAAAACTATGGTCAACATATTCATATTTCCAATTATAACAGAGTGCACTTTACATGTATTAAGATATCTTTCACACTTCTTTAAACATCGCTTGAAACAGCTGGTGAAGGATAGCCGAGTACAGGTACTGTACTGGGTGATTTTTACTGATTTGTGTAAGTGAGGTTTCATTGTAAATAAAAATAATAGGCACAACACATGAAGAAAGGTTCTGTATTACAGCAACTGCATATACTGAGTGCACTGAAAAGAACTGAAAAATGAAAAAAAAAGAACTGGTACATAAACAGGCACATGCATTAAAAGTACTTGGAAATATAAGCCTTTTCACAGCCTACCATTTTCTGACCTTACATGGGTCACGTTTTGGTATGCGTACCACATTCTGACGATGTACCACTTTCTAGCCCTACACCAGTACCCTTCTCTTTAGTGTCTCTGTGTGAAAGGAGTAAGTGAATGTCTCATCTGTTTTATACTTAAGATATTTGTTGGTACACACTTCCACTCGATAAGAAAATAAAAAACAAACCGAACAGGGTATTATTTTATTACCGGTACCATACATCGATATGATAAAAGGTTTTCAAATAATATTTGGATTTATTATTGAGAAATGGTTAAGTGCAAAGCGACAGTAAATGTATTAAGTAGCTGATATAACTGTACTACTGTTAGCATGTTTTTTTAATACATTTTGGTTAAACCTTTGCTCTCTGCAATAATTCGTAATAAAAACAAAAATGGGGAAAATCTGACCACACCAGAATATTTTGGAAATGGGCACAAACAAACAACATTACCAAATGTGAGGAGGTTGAGGATAAAGCTGCATTGTTTTAATGTATTATTTGGGGTGCTGGGGTATCGTGTGTTTGTGAAACAGCAGCTGCAATACCAGCCTTTTTGCGTTTTAGTAGGGGGAATTAAAATTACAGTTGGTCTCTATTAGTATTAAGCTTGCGGAGGCTAAAGAGTTTATGGTGCTGTGTGCACCTTATGAAATATTTTCATTTGTTTAGGTAACCCAATACTTTTAAAACTGCCCAGTTATTAAACCGAGGCATATTTTCGATATGGTTTATCGATTTACTGAAACACCAACCCAGTCCTAACAAAGTTATTAGTATTATTATTATTATTATTTGTTTATTTAGCAGACGCCTTTCTCCAAGGCAACTTACAGAGACTAGGGTGTGTGAACTATGCATCAGCTGCAGAGTCACTTACAATTACGTCTCACCCGAAAGACGGAGCACAAGGAGGTTAAGTGACTTGCTCAGGATCACACAATGAGTCAGTGTCTGAGGTGGGATTTGAACCGGGGACCTCCTGGTTACAAGCCCTTTTCTTTAACCACTGGACCACACAGCTGGACCGATAGTGATGGGCATCAATATCGATATTTTGATATGCTATCGATCATTTCCATATGGCGATATATTGCGATTTAAAAAAATAATACTTTGTATGCTCACAGAGGCATACTTTTTATTGCTAATACTGCTAAAAATACAAACACAGTATAATCAAGTTTATTTTATATTAATATACAACAAACCCTATACACACCAATCACTGTCAGTCTCGTAGGCAAACAGCAAACACACTAAGGTATTATTTAACCATTGTATTCTATTGACTGGCGTTTAGGTACCAAATGCTACTTGCATGCTGCATGTAACTAATGTGCATTAAATTAAGATATGTGTGTAACCATGTTACCTCAAGTCTTCAACAAAATGTAAAAAAAAAGGTAATTTCAAAATATTCTCAGTTTGTCTTTCGTTATAGTGAAAAATAAAACCTACATTTAGCATAGCAGTGTACATTATCCATGAGGAAAAAAACAACAACTTACCAAATCCATCAATATCCAGATTTTTGTCAACAACAACATCTAATAAAGAATCACCAATTTTCCCCTCAGTTGTGATTTTTTCTCCATCTCGGTTTATGAAATGGACTGTTACTTTGTCTTCTGATCTGTTGAGAAAAGCAGGAGGACAAATAAAAAAAAAAAAAGTAAAGCTTGTTTTTAAAATAAAGTTAAACTATCAGCCCTAGGTGTTCCTTATAATGTTATCAATATGAAAAACAGCATATGAGGAAAAGGCATTTGTATTTCCTTCCTGAGCTATATATTGTATAACAGAAGAACGCTTTACCTGGTTTAGAAATAAGGGCAAAACTAGACTTAGTTATTTCACACCTCATTCAGCAGCTGTTTCGAATGACATTTGGCACCCATAATGGAACATTTGTATCAATAGGTATCAGTGGTTAGGAGGCTGTGTGGTCCAGTGGTTAAAGAAAAGGGCTTATAACTAGGAGGTCCCTGGTTCAAATCCCACGACCAAGCCAGCTTCCTTTTGCACCCAGAAACTCGAGAGCAGATGTCAACGAGCTACCGACTCCTGGACTATTCGCCATGCACACAGTGCTGTGCAGTGATTATGTCATGTGACTATATGCAATCTAGACGGGGAATTAAAATACTACACACTGTAAGCAAGAAAATGGATGTCTGTAAAAAGGCTAAAAATGTGTCTGCAGCAGATCACGTAAAGCAGTATCCAACAGGAGTTCACACAGCAATGGAGGTAAGCTCTTCTGTACATCCTGCAACGTTACTGAAGATCAGGGACACGCAAACAGCGGCCTGTGGGTCTCATGCGGCCCGTGTATCGTCTGACTGCTGCCCAGTGTATTAATCCCATTTCACTTACGAATATATCGTAAAAATATATAAATATATATTTAACTTTGTTGACTTACTTTTTCAAATTTTAGTCTGGTCACACATTAAAAAAAAGTTATTGGTAAACCAAAATAAATAAAGCATTTAAACATTCTACAAAAAAAACATATTTCTAATATGTGAATCAACATTTCATAACTGCACTTTTATAATCTAAAATCATAGACGCCTCACACAAGACAAGAGAATATGTTTCTTCATCTGATATAGTACTATTTTTTTTTGGTATAGATTGTGCAAATCAGTTTGGTAATTTTAAAGTTACAGAATGGCATAACAATTAGTTTAGACAATGTTTTGCGCTCTAATTAAACGTCTGCGAGTTTAAATACCTCCTTTGGTAGGCTGGTAGAACTCGTTAACGAGGAGCGCCTTTTTGTGGACCTAAGAAAATAAATGAAGTAATTGCCAAGATATCTGGGCTTTTCTTCGCGCATGCGTGGCTGTTTTTTCATAACCCACTGACCTGCCCAGTGATGGTGACTACACATGTTGTCTGAAGTGAATCCACCTACTGTACCAGTTAAGCAGTGTGCGCTGGAAAGCCTTGTCAGAACATGGGTGGAGTAAGAGCGCAGTGGCAGTCTTACCTGACAATTTCCCGTCTTTTTAGACTTTGTCAGCTCTTACTGTCACTTAAAATGTAGTTTTTTGTTTTTATAGATTGTAAATTGCAAGCTGCCCTTCAAAATGTATACAAATACAATAAGGTTTCTGGAACACTGGTGCCAGTGTCCCTGGAGCTTTTCTTGGGACGCTCATTATTCTCTTCATCCATGGTATTTGTATATCTGCGTGCAAACGACTTTGCTTTGTGTATAGCTATAAGTGACAATTGTGGAAATCAACGCTGTCATGTCATGTCACATCACCGTGCCATGTTTACAACACAGTGCATTAAAGCTTGTGGTTTGAATACTATCTATCAAAACAGCCCATCACAACAATAGGAGGGGCTGTAAAATATGACAAGTGTATTTGGAAACATATTTCCTATTGAAATAAGTCTATATTCACTTTCGGTTCACCACATGTATGAACTACTATTTTCACATTTGTGAAATTCATGTTGTAAAAATATTTTAAAAGTTTCAGAACATTTATTTCTTTAAGTATACATTTTATGTTGTTTTTAGCAATAATTTACATTGATAGTTGAGTACTGTATATGATACAAATAGTTAAACAATTACAAAAAAGAAGCACGTCCTCGTTTCATTTTACCTTTCTTCTTTTAAAAATATCTAAATAAGCTGCCTTAGAGGCAGGATACATCTCTTTTTAATTTGCTGACCATCATTTTTATTTATGTGAAATTGTGGCAGGATGGCTTGCAGTGGTGAGGTGTGGTGACGTCACGGACCAGGAAGTAACTGAACCAAAACAATGGATGGGCGGGTGAGAGTCAAAGAGAGAAGATGCAGTTTCTTCTTAGGCAGACTAGATTTACAGCAGTAATCAGCAATAAAATAATCTCAGAATTTGATATTATTGAATTGCTACTGTGTATGTAACAACTATACTTGTGTAGAAATAAAAGAACACGAGTCTCTGCATTCACTTTCAATATGGTATTAGATCAAACATTACCAAAGTGAAAATAAAAACCCTAACAGTCTTCCCCGTTGCTTGGAAGCTGAAAGTTATTCACAATAATGCCATACTGTCCAGTTTAAGGACTTAGAAATCTTAGGCAATGTCCAGTCAATGAAAGAATGTAGTAAATGTAGATTATGTGTTATTACATTTAAAACGTGTATTAATTGTGATAAGGTTACAATGCATTAATTAATTGCGTTGTTGATTACTAGTCGCACACGACATACTGTCATGCTTACATGTCGGTCCCACACTTTTTTTTTCATTAGTTTGTGCAATTCATACGTTATGAAAGAGCACATAAGAACAACAGAACAAGCCTTTCCTAAACAAAATTAACCGATAGACTTTTTGAGTATTGACATTAGTTCTCTCTGGATTACTAACTAAGCGTGAATGATCTAACCAATAAATATATGTATTACAGTAAAATATTTAATAGATTACATTAGTTTTACATTCAAAACATAAAGTTTAATTTCCGTACCTCACAGCGTCTTAAAAATATCCCCACTCTTTCCTACCTGAGTGCCCCCGTTGATGAGCTGAAGGCTCGGCTAAATCCGCAGGCCGTGTGCCGCTGTCCCCTCAGTGTCCGCAGCGGCGTTTGCTTAGAGATCATAGATCGAGATCTAAGTAACAAACTCTGGGAGAGAAGGAGGCATCTCTGCGTTATAGCTGCAGTCATACTTGAAACAGGTTCAATAAAAACTCAAATTAAAAAGTATTTCTTTTCTGTAAAAAAAAGAACCCCCGACAAGTCAGTTAACGTGAAAGGTTCGGCTGGTTTCGTAATGTTTAGATCGGTATGCAATTACACAACACTGTACCTTTGCTTGCTTGCCCTGTGTTCTTTATGTTCCTTCACCGTGACGTAATTATTGAACTTCTGATAACAATTATTATAATTCTATGGTATTCTTATGCAATAATGTGATTTACATTTTAACTTTTTTTTCAGAAAATACTTAAATAACTGGTTCTTATTTATTTATGTTACATACTTTCAAGTGTGGTTTGTAACAAATGAAATAACCTACGTGTGTTCTCTCTCTCTCTCTCCCAATTAAAATGTAAAACAGATTGACATGTATCGGCATCCATTTTTAAATAATTGTTGATGAACCCGAGTTATGTGTATTTAACAGCAGTTTTCATTGAAAAACAAAAATATATAAAAAAAAAAATGGTTTCGTGTTTTCAACTTTTGTCAGCATGTTGTCATGTCTGGCGTTATGGCACTTTTAACAATAATACAAAGTAAATAATACAGTAGTATTTCCCTTTATAAAAATAATTTAAAAAACTACAAGCAACATTTCACTGCCTATTAATCTTAAAACCCACTAGATGTCGCTATTGTTAGTAATCTGTCTGTAACTCGTCACCAATGTATACAGTCTGATTGGTTAAAAGTAACCCTCAAACTTATTTTCCACACCAAAAAAAAGTAGTTCTGTCAGAATTTAACAAAGAAAAATCTTGCTGACACAAAGGCTTTCTCTCTCTTTAAATCTTTCAAAATCCAACTTCCACCTATATTTGAGCTCAGGGCAAACAAAATTGTATTTATTTTACATTTTGGTGTTTTATACTTTATACAGTGCTCCTCACCAGCCCGGGACAGACGCGGCACTGCTATGCATTTTCACCCTGTGATACCGTTAATCCGCATCCGAACGCACAGGAGCGACATCGCACTACAAGACTGACTTTTCTTACACAACAGAAAAACTGAAAGAGAAGACCACCACCAACCAATACTTTTGGGATCTGCCTGCCTTAGTTATTCGCTGAGCATTTTATGTCAGAGCTGCCGATAGGCCCCTCTGTGTAGTGACGTCCTCTGTCCGCCTCCCGAGGGGCTCTGGGACAATTGGAGGAGTGGGGAACCGGGGCTCTAGGGCCTCTGACGGCTCGGTCACAGGGGACGAACATTCCATCCCCATGGCCCTGTCAAGCCTTTCGCGAATCACCCAGGCCAGATGTCGCAAAACGTCTCGTCCAGTAGGGCTGAAGTGGTGTGCTGGACACCCAAGCACAGTGCACACAATCTATGCCCATCCTCTAGGACGTGCAAGCATGGAACCAAGGCATGCTAGCTGGGGTATAAACCGTGGGCGCGGCATTAATCTTGCACAGAGTGTAAGGCACGGGAGTAAGGCAAAGGCAGAATACTGCATACATGAGACAAACAGGTGTGTGTCATTCTGCTTGTATTCACAATCTCATCTCATTAACTTACTCCAACAGTTTATCCTTCATTTTGATTGTCCTTTCGCTATAACAAACCCCTCGATATAACAAACAAAAGGCTTGGACCCCAACAGGTTTGTTATAGCGAGGGTGTACTGTATTTACAACCTAGGGATATTAATAAGCTGGGTTCTACCTAAACTGTGGACTACCAAGGGAATTTATTATTTCTTATTATTAAGCTGATATGTGCTTCTTTTTAATCAACATTATTACTTTGATACATACGCAATGTATTAGGCATAAGAGAAATTATACAGTAATGCAAATATATATTTTAAATTATTTTTAATTCATCCAGTTATGTCTTGCTGATGTCTAGCATATACCATAATTATTGATTCATACTTTCTAATTGTTTTGACCATAGGAAAACTCTATGGTCCAGTTCACATCTCTGCTTGTCTATGTTTCATTTACCCTGTTTAACACAAGGGTCTGCATTCATGGAGAAAGACAGAGCGTATAAAGAGGAATGGCTTACAGTCAGAAAATAACTTCAGCATTACTCATCTGAGTTGGCAAGTGAAAGCTGGAAATGGGAATATTGAACAACTCAACAACTGCACACATTATTCATGTTGCATCTCGATACCTCTGAGGCTGACACTGTCTTGTGTGCCACAATGAATCAAAGTGAAGATGACAGGAAAAGATGTTCAGCTGAATTCAAGATTGCCAGCTTTCAAATTGAATCAGCAGGTTCAAAAACATTGATGAAGGAAAAAAAATCAGCTATAGGCTTCTATAACAGGGCTGTGAAATACACTGATAAAAATACCTACAACAGTGTTCCATTGCTATTTTGCTATCTGATTTATACCTAAACAAATATAAATATAAGTGTAGTGAATTTGTGTGGGGTCCCTACACTGTAAAGTATACGTTCAGTTTACTGTTAACATTATTTATTTATTTATTTATTTATTTATTTATTTGGCAGAGGCTTTTATCCAAGGCAACTTACAGGTATTACAGGGCAGTACAGGGTTACAATGCAAGATTAATATTTAAATACAATATAGCTTACAGTAAGTGCAAATGATACTACTAAAATAAAATAAGAACTAGGATGCAACAAGAACACAAATACAAAACACTCAATTCTATGGTGTTTTACACTTTTTGTCCGTCCTTTGCAGCTCTATTTGCAACCATAACAAAGGAACAGATTGCATGGTCACATCCCCTAAAATACCCTTAGTCACGCCCCCTCCTATAGCTAGTTCAATCACATCTCCTCCAATCCATGACTGACACATCGCTTACCATACTAGGGCGATGATTTCTGGTATTGTGACTCCGCCCCCTTCCTGGATGGCCGGCTTCCGACTGACCCTGGAATGAACAGCCGAACTATCCAGTACGAGGCACACTGTTCCTGATACACAGCGCCCTCACAGGTCGGGAGGGAGATTGTTGACTAGTATTCATTCGCTGTCTGTCACATTTCCATACATTGATGTCTCAAATATGTACATAAATCACAAATCAAAATTATGAATCAAATATGTTATTTTTAACTTGTTCTACATTATTAATAAAAGAACCATATACCTAACAAGGGATAATAAGTTTGGTATAAAGAGAATGTAAAAAATAAACCAAAAAAAAATACACATTATGGTTTGATATTGTGTAATACTGTAACAAACAATATTTCATTTCACTGTGAACATTGAAAAGTATGTGTGTATGAATGTGTGTATGGTGCAGGGTGGCATTCTCTGTTGCCTCCTAGCGCTGCAGGTTATGGGTGCACAATGTACTGTAATATACATGGTCACTTGGGGACTAAACATTGTCCAATAGTGGAGAAAAGGTGTTTGAATTGTATTATGATACAGTTGCATGATATGCTCCACTTTTTCACAACTTCCACTGTGGTCCATAGAAAGTTGCATTCCTTAGCATACGCACTATTTGTCAGTTCATAGTGCACTAACAGGTTATGTGTCATGCGCAGACAGCATGCTGGCCTTGGAACAGTGAATAAACTTTGTGACTATTTATTTATACCAGCAAAAGCAATGCTGCTTCAAATCGTATCACCAATGTAATAATAATAATAATAATAATCTTTAATTTATATAACACCTGACATGTATAACATCTTAAGGCGCTTTACAATTAAAAACACATCAACACATATAAACAAATAAAGTTTAAATAGGCGAAAACGCCAGTGTAAAAAACAAAAGTTCTTAAAATACCAACACTTGCAGAGTCCTTGGTTACCGAATTCCTTAGATAAGCCTATGTGCGTAACTGCAAAAATCCCTATTACCTGTACAGTAGAGCATGATTCTGGGGACACTTAACAGTCCAGAGGCTGCAGATTGCAAGTTATGCAGAGGAATGTAATTAGTTAATAGGTCTGAAATGTAACTTGGAGCCAAACCATTCAAGACCTTATAATATATCTTTAATATATTTTATTTTTATATAGCGCCTTTCATAGTGGACCACCATCACAAAGTGCTTTACAGGCTGTGAACTGTGCATTATATGCAGAGTCACTTACAATAGGACAATGATTTAACATCTCATCTGAAGGATGGAGCACAAGGAGGTTAAGTGACCTGCTCAGGGTCACACACAGTGAGTCAATCAATGGCAAAGGTGGGATTTGAACTGGTGACCTAGTTACAAGCCCTGGACTTTAACCACTGGACCACACTGCCTCCTTATATGTCAACAACAACATATAAAATCGACCCTACTCTTAATAGACAGCCAATGCAATGATGCAGAACAGGTGTTACATGTTCACAGGATTTAGATCTAATTAGGACCTGAGCAGCTGAGTTATGCACAAGCTATAGCCTACTGAGAATGCCAGCAAGCAAAGCATTGCAGTAATTGTGTCGAGATGAGACAAAAGCATGCACTAGGTCGTAGTCGGGCAATGTTACACAGATGGAAAAATGACACCTTGGTGACATTTTGCACATGAGACTCTGATCAAAAATAACACTGAGATTTCTAAATTCAGAGCTAGACATACTTTCAAGCCTATCAATAACCATGCTAAAGCTGTCAAGCAACATTACCTCTATCTTATCACAATTCAACTGCAAAGAATTCTGTTGCATCCATAATTTAATTTCTGCCAAGCAGTGTGAAAGTACAGCCTCTTTATTGTAAGGTTTAGTCTGCAAATAAATCTGAGTATCGTCTGCATAAGAAGAGAAGGTCAAACCATGACTACGGATTATATGGCCGTGGCAGCATATAGATATTGAATAAAAGAGGCCCCAATATAGAGCCCTGTGGGACACCTGTGTATTCTAGACTAGAGGCGGATGAGTAAATAAGATCTGAAACAGCAGAGAGCAGTGCGTGAGATACCCACAAAGGTCTTCAAACGACTATGAATAACATGGTTAACAGTATCAAATGCAGCACTAAGGTCCAAAACAACCAAGATAGATAATGTGCCAGAATCAGCAACCACATACACATACATGCCAAGAGTCTCTATATGGTCGGGACATTCCTGATTTCCTAGCAAATGTCCCTTGTCCCGATGCATAGGAAGAAAGCCTTGATATTTACACATAGAAAAAATTAATTTATTCTGCACAGTAGAGTTAGTGAAAACCCCACGCTGTGCTCTTCGTGCAGCTGACACATCTGCTGATCACTAACTTACCGGAATACAAAGGTAAGAACGCTTCATTGTGTCTGTGTTTACTGTCATGCTGGTCGTGTGGGGCTGAGTTGAGGGGAAAAGTCTGTTATTATATGATAGTGGGGTTTTTTGCGTGTGACCCCTCCCATGTGAGACATCTGAAAATCTACTTATGCCCGAAAGTACTGCAGTGTTATTTGTGTCTGGGCTTAAGAAGGAAAGCAGCCAACCATTAACAACCTGATCAGACGTTTACATTTCATATTGTGAACATATGAATGCTAGAACTATTAGAAGCTCCATCAGCACATATTTTGAAAGGACAGACACTAAATGGCTATGGCAGAGATGCAGGTATTATTCCAGACATCATTTTTCAATGCTTAATTCAGTTCAGTTGCAGAAATAAAATTGAAAGGTATGATAACATTTCCATGTATCCTATCACAATGCTATAAGTTTGGTGGAAGTACTTTCACTTCCTGTGTTACAGATTATAGAACACCACCTGACCCCCACAGCATTGGTATACCTGTCCCCAAAGCATTTTGTTATATATGAAGAAAGATAAGTATTTTGATTTACTATTTCTTAACATAGCCTCCTTAATATTGGTCCTCATGTTCCTCACTGCTCTTGTGCTCAGCAATGCCCCTTTAAGAGGAAATATTTGAGACTATGCCATTTACCTGTGTCCCAGAATTTCAGTAAGGCATAATGGCAAAGTGTGGACAGGGTACGACGAGTATAACTGGACAGGGTCTCTGTCTGTCCCACAATGAAGTATGTTGTGCCGCACAGGGAGCTGTAATAGGCGTGCACCAACATATAGGCGAGAAATATAGTATTGGTCTTTCAGAGACTTTTCTAAATGAAGAAAATATAGTAGCTGTTATTCTGATAACATTTTCTTAAAAAAAAAAGACTAAACATATGTTCACCCCAGGGTTCGTAGTAAGGTGTTCAATGATTTAAATACTTCATGTCAAACTATATTTAAAACCATACAGGGTTCTGCAGTTTAAAATGCAATACAGTCAAGTTTGAATGGGGGGTTAGTTGATGTTCTTTATTTGGAACAGAAAAGGACACTGCAGATTTTAAATGTGAGGGAGGTTGTTGTGTCAGTTTGTGCCTGCCTGTACCCTGCTTGTCCCATGTAAGACACAGAACTCTGCAGACACTGTAAAAGGCTACATTGTAACACCATACTACTGAAACAATAACCACAGCCTTAATACTGGGACTATAAAAGCGTTTAATTATTTTTTATTGAAAGTAGCATGCACAAAAATATAGGGTCTTATATAGTCATTTGATGACTAAACAGCTATGCTGGAAATAAGTATATGTTACAGAGTACAGAAATCTCATAGGTAGATGCTCAGAGGTTTGAAGCACTCTTATGGCCTCAACATAACTAAATCATAAGAATCTGCCTCCAAGAACATCTGGTACACCAGAGTGTTGCAATTGACCTGTTCCCCTGCAAAACCCCGCCTCTAGTGGATCTAAGAAATACATTAAAAGTGTTGAAGGGGGACAGGTTAATGCATACACCCTGGTGTACCAGATGCACTTGGAGGATAGACATGATTCTAAGAGCTACTGTACATTGAAGTCAGAGGGATTCTTTAAAGTTCACATTGTGATCATTGAAATACAAAATCATACAGTGAATAAAATAAAACAATAACTAGGCTTGTATGCATTCTTTACAGTTATGGCAGTTATTTGATTGAGTCAGTTGCTGGTGGAGGAGAATTATATTTCTGTAACTAATAACTCTATTTTGAATTGTGTGAGGTTAGGTTACCAAGTTATTCAAAAGTAATAGCAAGCTTTTAGTAGTATTCAAGTTTTCTTCGTTTTTTTCCCCACTTTATTTGTCAGCACATGTATCATCTAATATCAAATCTGTGTGCCTTGCTAAACATTTCAGCAACTGGTGACCAGCAGGAGATAGGAATTAAAACAATTTTTAGCACAACAACAGTATCAGCTTTTGAGTATGGATTTGCTAGTGGGTTTAGTCTGTTTGCTGTCACAGTCAGCCACTGCTTTCAAGATGAATACATTATTATAACATAGCAGTATTTCACATTGTGTAGAAGCAGCATAGGCTCATACACATTAGATTCACTAGCAACAGTTCCAGTTCAATTCAGGTTAGGGAGTAAAGCTTTAAACGTTGGTTAACCATTTTCTCTACTAAGAAATGACAATTAAAATATTTAATCACTATTTCACAAGAGGTTCTCTGGATACAGGTATATGCAAAAATGTAAGCATGGCATACAGATGGAGGGCTGTAGGAACAGATTTACATCCTCACATAAGCCCACAATCTGATATTCTCAATAAGGTATGTTAATACCAAGGTTCATAACAATTAGATTAGGGGATTTCCAGATATATGTAAAAATGTCCCTTAAGGAATGAAAATATATTTAAATATATTGACAAATATAATGTAGTATATTACAAAATGTATTATGCAATATATTTAAATATATTTTCATTCGATAAGGGGTGATGTGTTACATATAATAAGAAGCCAGGTCCATTTAAAATCCCTTTTAATGTACAGTTCAAAAGCCAATTGTCTTGTCTACACTCCTAAATGAATCCATTTGCAGTGAACCCGGTGTGGCATTTTACATACCTGCGGTATTTGCTGTATTACTATATTATTTTTTTGCAAGGCTATATTTTGAAATTCAATTGAAAATTAAAGATGACACCCACAGTGTAAACATTTCCATTTGTTTGAATATTTTCAATGTTCTCTCCTGGTTTGGGATGCAGAATGAATGGGAGTGGGTACCATATACTCTAAACTGTTTAAAGAGCTTGGTCGATCCCCCCCTCCCATTACCTCGCTATGCCAGCACTGGGACCACGCCTGGCGCAGACAGACGGCCATATTGCAAAGAGAATCTCTCTCTCCTTCTTTCCTAGTGGTGAAACGCACGGAGTTCAACATCACCATCAACACCACTCACGCGGGGGGAAACAGACACAGGGCGATCAGAACGACAAGAGAAGAAACAGTTATTTATTTTTTCTTTGATAAAAGACTTTCTTAATTTGGAAAATTCTTCCACTGGGTCCGCTGCCTAGGTAAGTTATTTGACCAACTAATTTGTATTTTTGTGTATTAGAAGATGAAAAAGTAAACAAAACAAAACAAATGTGTATATATATATATTTTGCTCCCGACAGTTTAGTGTTAAGCAGGCCTGACTGGCTATTACACTAAACATGTTAATAACAGGCCTTAGAAAAGTATTCACGCTACATTACTTGTTTTAGCCACCAAATAGGATTATATATATATATATATATATATATATATATATATATATATATATATATATATATATATATATATATATATACTGTTAAGGATGCAAGTAATTATTTAAGTGTAGTTGCCTGTGGCTGAAATCCCTATCCCGTTTACTTGGAGACGCTTTTAGAACAACGTATTTCTAAAAACATTAAAAAAAACTTTTTGATTTTAAATTTAGAACGGTGCTCTGTTATATTAAATTACAATGCCAGGTTCAATTTTCGTTAACATAATACGGAGAAGTATTTTAGAAAATAAAAAATGCTTAATTTTGTATGCCGAATATTGAAAAGTTTGTCTCCAATAATATAGGTTTTGGTATAACAATTTGTATTACAATATATAAATACGTAGGGGACATATAATAACGTTATTGTGGTGGTACCGCAATATCACTAGACATGCAGCTGCTACTGTTCTTAACTGTAAATAATAATACATGTTCATGAATGGCCAATGTGTCATTTAAGAAAACAGAAGTAAACATGCTCTGATTGTTATAAAATAAACACATGGCCACTCTGTACAACCGCTGTTGTTGGGTGTAAATAAAATATATAATGAAAATGTTACTATTTTCATCGTGTTGTGAAACACAGCAACAGCTACCCATGTAACGATTTGTCCAGTCATGTAATTACTGGAATTACAAGGAATGTCATTAACGCTTGCTTGGGTGCCGCTGTAGCGCAGTTATTATGATACGCTAAAAAGTCAAGAGTACAGGTATGTAGATTGATCTTGCATAACAAAATAGACCACGACAAATGTACCAATATCCAGAGACGGGTTTGCCTCTTTGTGGGCCCTGTGCGGTGGACAAATGCCCCCGCCTTTCAGCCCGGTATGACAAGGTAACCCAAGGTTTAAAGGGGTTGGTAGACTGGATAGTCTTGCAGTGTTTATGATGGTCTTTTCTGGTTTGTAGTCAGTAGCAAAGACGTCTAAAAATCACACTGCATGGCATAAACTATATACAAAAAAGAAGCGTTTGTCACACCTAAAGATGTTTCTATACATTTAGCAACTCATCATCAGAAAATAACTTTTTGCATTTTGTGCTGCAAGAAATGTTTTCTTGGCTTTTGAGCATTCAATTAAGTTCTGCTCTCCTTTTTCTCATGATATATATATATATATATATATATATATATATATATATATATATATATATATATGATATTTTATTTAACATCATGTAATCAAAACCGATAAAATTCATTAAAGCAGTTGTTTTCCTTTATTAAAGGCTAATAAAACATTTGAGAAGGAACATGGTATTCCAAAAGGACCTCTCATTTGCTTTGGTAATGTCCATCAATATATAGTCATGCGTAGGGGTTTATCAGACCTCAAAATGACTAGAATGGCGGAGTTCAATATATTTTATTCACCTATCACACGTAAAAACAAAAATACAATAAAGGCCTCTGTATCAGCTCTTTCACTTTTGGGTTTTAAGAGACCAGTGCCATTAACAACGTAACATAAATACAATTGTATTGTATTGGTAAAATATTCCTTATCTGTTCCTGATAGTTTAGACTGCAGGCTATAGATAATGTTTAAACAGCTGGACTATGCAACTATAATGTCTAAATTCCAATTCAGGCACTTCCAATCTGGTCTACCTAACTGTCCTCCTGTAGTTCAATTGGCTAAGTAGTTCCTCACTTCTCCCACTTTAACTGCTGTGTCAGGGTGCTGGCACAGAATAGCTGCCGCTTGTAAAGAGCTTTGGTATCCTGTGGGATGAAAGGTGCTATATAAATCCAAAGTATTATCTTTCATTTAAATAAAGAGCTTTTTAAAACTAGGGGTACGGTAATTTTGGGAGTTCAAAGTGTTTGAAGACCCTGGGTCAGTCACCCTCAAAAGGGTGAGAAAGGGAAATCTATCTGGTATGGTAAAGGGTAGTGGTATGATGGCAGCATAAGCAGCTCTCTGATTACTCCTGGAGTCTCAGAACCCTCCATTTGTGCGAAGAAATGGACATTCCATTGCTTAACAGTGCCCGCTTTGGGATGGTGGTAGAGGGCACAGCAAGGCTCTTGTGGCTTTTTTTATTTATTTCATTTTTATTTAGCACGTTTTTATCTCAAACTCAGCTGTGGGTAAACACAAAATGCAAGACCGGTTGTTTATAATTGGGCTTGCTACTCTCTACCTGCCTTTTAAAGCTGTAATTTTAATATTGTTAAACCATCTCAATTTCTTAATTACATCACGGATATCTGACGATGATGAAACGAGCTGAAACATGTTTCTAGCTATACATTCCTTGAACAAAACTGATTGCTTTACACTCACTGTAGTGAAGATGTAGTCACTAACTACACACCACTTGTTTCATAAAATAAATAAATTCTGCCTGGAGAAGCACATAAGTGCAGAATTAGCAAGAAACAATAGGGAGGATTAAAAAGGGCACAATATAAATCTGGTGATATGGAGCAATGAATCTGCTAGCAGGGGTCTCCAATCCTGGTCGTGGAGGGCCGGTGTCCCTCCTGGTTTTTGTTCTACCTGTACCCTAAATTACTTAATTTGACCACACAGATTGATAACTTGTTTCATTCTATCAGTCTTGCAGTTAACACTTTTATGGCCAGTATAAATGTTTCCTAGTGGGAAGGACTATACAGTAAATGGTTCAGGGGCAAATTTTTACACGTGACTTGTACAATGTATTTAGTTTTTTTCGATTTATAAGCAGTGGTACTTAACTCTGGCCCTTGAGATCCAATGCAGTCCAGGTTTTTACTCCAAGCAGGTTCTAATGTAGTTGATTGAAGCTGCTAAGAGGCAATTAACTAATTTAGGACCTGGTTGAAATAAAGACCAGAACTGGAGTGGATCTCGAGGGCCAGGGTTGAGTACCACTGGCCTACAGTTTAAAGTTTAAACTATCAGGAATAGGTAAGGAAAATGTTGACTAATACAAAACAATAAGATTTATTTTAAGTTGTTGAAGGGCACTGGTCTCTTAAACCCAGAATGTCTTATAACCCCCTACACATGACTATATACTGATGGACATTACATAAGCAACGAGGTCCTTTTTTTTGAATACCATGTTCCTTCTCAAAAATGTGTTTTAATATTAACCTTTAACACCTGCTTTAATGAATTTTCATGTACCTATTTCAGTGTAATATAGTTTATTCATTGTAAAATGTTTCTTCTGGGGAGAGTAAAAAAAAGTATGTTAACTTTGATTCATGTACTAAGGGTAAGCTCTCATTTACTTTTTTATGGTAAACTGAGCATGCATGACATAGAAACTCAGCTGTCAGCTGAGCAGAATATCCCCAAAACTGCACTGAATTCAGAAAAGCAAAGCAAAGGGGATTTGTTTGACATACTCATGATTAAGGCACAGGATCCACCAAACTCGTCTTTTGGTGTCCTATATTTTCTTTAAGAGCCTCTTCCATATTCCCATTATAAATCTATTTGTTTTGTGTCTCAGTCAATGAATGCTCTTCTTGTATATTTGCAACCAGTATGTATGTGCATGTAATTGAAAGCTATGTCATTAAAAGTAAGAGTTGTATTAAGTTGTAACATTTCAAGTGTAACACTTGAAATGTATTTGCTTACAATTGTAAGTCGCCCTGGATAAGGGCGTCTGCTAAGAAATAAATAATAATAATAATAATAATAATGTAACAGGACATCCAGACAGCTAAATGCTTGATTGTTTAAACACACACATTCATGTCTGGATAAAAATGTAAAAGTGCTACTGCATATGTATGCATACTTCAAGTGGACTAAAATGCAGATGAGAAATCCTGCAAATCTGTACTAACTTAATCGCGATTGCAGCGTACCAAGCATGTGGTTTAACTGATTGAAACATGTTAGACCGATAATGGGGACTAACCTATAGCTATGGGCCAAGGCTACTGATTTCCCATTCTGGGAAATGGCAAATTCCGTTTTTCAAAGGGACCAATTCCGTTTTTCAAAATGACGAATTAATTTTTTTATTAACTGGTAAAAATGGAACAAGGTAATTGGAACATAAATAGCATTTTTACAGTTAGTTTTTTTTAAAACAACTTTTGTTGCTTGAAGTCATGAAGCAGTCCACTTGTAACAATGTACTGTATCAGTCAACAAATAAAGGTGTTTTGAAAAAACAGGTTATTGCTGGCATTACCTTTGCTGTGTCCTGCGTTGTTCGTAAACCTTTGTTCTATGTGTTTTTTGCAGATTAAAGGCTACAGAGGAGTTTGTGTGGGGGGAAGGACACCTTTTTTCTTTCTTTTTTTTCTTCTTTGGAGAATGCGAAACCGGTAAGACCATTTTTAAATAAATGTATTTGTTTATTCTTACCCTACCTTTAACTCTGGCCAAAGTTGTTTTTCTGTTAAATAGGTTACAATAAAATGTACTTTTTTCATGGTAATTAAACAATGGAGGTAAACTGCCTTCATATTTTTAGGTTCTTATTGAGCAGCGGTTCTATGTAGTGTTACTGCATGTCAGAATTAAACCACTCATATTTAGTCTGTGTCTGATTCTTTTATATTGCCTTTTTCAGTCTTCACCCGTGCAACACTGGCGGCTGATTCACTGCCAGTGACCAGGGCTAGGCTGCACCAGCTGTGCGCAAGTTCTTACTTAGCTTAATTATAGCATAAGTCTTTACTAACTTTGGTTTTACACATTACACGGGTTGCACCAGGTAAGATAGTTATAACGTAAGGCTTAGTTGTTACATAAATTTTACACATTTTTCTGGTAGGTGTACGCGGTTCGTAGAATCACGTTCCATGATGGCACGGCAACTGTTACTACGTGAACTTCTATTTGAAGATGATTGTGTTCAAAGTTTTCGGCGTCAGCGTGTTTTGCGAGACCGCATACATCCTCTTGACAATTACGATGATATTGACCTTTTTATGCCCGTTTTTAGATTTAGACGTGAGCATATTTTGACGATCACTGTTGGACTCGAAAGTAACATAAAACATTCATCTTCCAGAAATGGAGCACTTTGTCCATCTCTCCAGGTTTGCCTCGCTTTATGCATTTCACTACCGGATCTTTTCAAAACCTGGTAGGTGACTTGATACAGGTGCATAAATCCACAGTCTGCAGAACAGTCTGTTTCGTTGCACTCTGTCTGTGTAAACTGTTGCAGAAGTATGTATACTTCCCCACTGATACCAAAAGATTGGACGAAACTAGTCAGCAGTTTTTTTCAGATTGCTGGTTTTCCTGATGTTGTTGGCTGCATAGATGGGACGCATATACAAATAAAAACACCTTCCATGCAGGAAGCAGAATTCATAAATAGAAATACACAAATTGTTTGCGATGCAGATGACAGTTGCATCGCAGAACCCGACCCACTTTTGCAGGTCACCCGCGGATACCCGACCTGATACAGGACTCTAACACAGGCTCTTGGGGTGGCACACACCAAAACACAATAAATGACAGAATGCCATTAACAACCTCTTGAGCTATGTAATGGGACAACGACATACGTCACAAACATACGTCATGAATACAGACAGCCCCGGCACCACATAGATAACACGGACATAAACAAACAAGATAGCTGCTTCTGCATCCAGCGCTCAAAGAATATCACAGACATTTGCAGAGCTTTTTTTAGATGTTATAGTAATAAAAAAATGACTTGGGTCGCATTATTGAGGAGTTTGGTGATAAAACGAGTGATCAGGAGATGATTTATTGATATGTACTACTATTAAGAGGTATGTGAAAAATATAGCGAACAAGGGGTGGGGCGGGGCTGGAGATGCAGTACTGCGTGTCCTTTTGATATGCAGTGCCTTTTAAACCTGTTTTACTGTGGGGGGGAAAAAATACTTTTAAACAGCGCGCCTAAAATAAACTGCTTGTGTGAAAATAGATTGGACCTGACGTGCCTGAGATGCGCTGAATAAATGGACCGCAAAGGGTTAGATATTGAAAGTATCAGAATCTGGTGGTACATGAATGCATCTTTCTGTATATCCGACATGACTTTCATTTTTAGTGGGTTTGAGTGCTTTAGTCTTCCGTTTTGTACCCTTCCCCTTCAGTTCAAACTTATAATGTCAATGGCATTTTGTTTGCCATTGTATTTAGATTTCCCCCAGATGTAATTTTGTATACAACAAATAAAGGTTGTCCACTGCATTCATGTGTATTTTAAAACAAAACACAGGGGCACAGTCGGTGACATTGTTTTAAAAGTATGTATGTTTTGTAATCGATGATTGTAACAAGTTTCTAATCTACAAATTAAACCACAGTTTTTCAGTTAGCTACTTTTTGCACACCTAATTGAGTCTTGCCAGTTTTGAAGTGAAATACAAATATTAAGCCGAGTCTATAACTTTTGTTAATTATAAAGGTATGCTTATTTGGTTGGGGTAAATAGCCATGCTGGTTCCATTTTTGTCATCTCAAGGTACAGTATGTAAAAAAAAAAAAAAATAAAAAAAAAATGTAATAACTGTGCCATGCCCGCACCCCCACCCCTTCATATTTCTGGAAGATTTGGAGGCTGTGCCCCAAAGATTTTAGACTTTCTGCTACCCTGTCTTCAGTATTCATTGGCCGAATGTAATCAAGCTTTGTGTGGACATTTGTTACAGGAAGTTATTCCACATGCATTGACACATCTTAATCATTGGTGTAGTCCTAAATCTGAAAGTACAAGAACACCAATAAAATCTAGATTTTCTAAAACAAAAATTGTTTTATTTGTACATTTTGAGGAAACACATTTAATAGGTAATGCATGCAACACTTTTATAGGCTACTCCTACTTGATTAACCTCCCCCAGCTAAGTCAGAGACTGTGTGGTGTGGTGTTTTTTCTTTTTTTTGCAAGTTTCATTTTGTGCCTGCTGTTGATTGAGGCACAGCACAGAGCTGAATGCGGAGTGTCAGGTGAATCTTCTAAGTGATGCGATTACATACCTAATACAGTTAAACAAAAATATTTAGTTGTAATCGAGTATGCTCACCACTCAATTTGGCCTATTAACAGTGTTCAATTAAAGTGTAGCACAGGTGAATTAAATACAGATCAATACTGAAATGTGCCCTTTTATAAAGTGAAAAACAAGAAAACCAACCTATAACTCAACTAAGGTGTGTCCTTAAATTATACTTATCAGTTTAACTTTTTCACATTTCCATTTTCCTTTGTTTACAAACCATTCAGTCTAATGTCATACTCATTAGATTCTGATGTTAACAATGGTTTGATTTCTATGCTCCCATATTAAGTTTTAATAATTTTTCTATGAAGCTATCTGTGGCTGAGACCCGGGACTGACCGACGGACGGACGGATGGACGGACGCATTTTGCTGCCTGTATTGCTGCCATTGCTTTCATATGGTGTTGGACAGATCAGCACGGGATGATACCGCTAGTCCCATGGTGACGCTGAGTGGTACCACTCAAATCGAATCCATAGCGATTTGGTAGATTAACCAATCACAGCTGACAACATGCTTGCCAGGAAAAATCATGAATTAAACTGTTGTCTGCGGAGGTGTCCAAGCACCCTGAAGTGTTTGATCCCTCACATATTTCATACAACCGGCAAGTCAGTATTTTATACATCGCCCCTGATAAGCATCCTTTCTGCCTTTTTTATTTCTGTAGTTCACTTCTATTTTTACTAAATAACTGGCAGTAAAAGGATATATTTTCTAACACTTTAGTAGTAGGCTACTTGCTGTCAGCAATGTATTATGTTTCTTTGCTAAGATCAGATCGCTCATTTCATACACCTGCATATAGATGACAGAAAAACAAAGTTGAAAAACAAACCAGTGTTTTTATTTAGTAGATTATATGGGGGGCATTACAGCTATGGACAAAGGTTTTGCGTCACGTCTTATAAAATTAATAATGTTACGTTGGCATGTTGAAATTACGTATCGCTTTGTAGTTTTCCAAAAAAAGAAATGTGACATTTCAAAATCTAACATGAAATACTGTACTACTATTGTAGTTTCTGGTACACTTTTGACATACCATTTTCTAGTTTCTTAGATTGCATGATGTTAAATAAAATATCGAAATGATGTTCATATAGTGTCTTGTGTGTTTTTTTTTTTTTTTAATTATCTGCATCCTAATATTTTGCTAGGTGATGCAAAACTTTTGGCCATATATGTAAATTTATATAGCTTACTGTATGGAACTGACAACTGCTGTACCGCATACCGCTCCTGTGTGTCTGGGTGCAGACTAGCGGTATCCCAATTGTGCCGCACTCTCTTGCGCCTGTCTGTCTTGGGCTTAAGTATTTCACTAAATTTAGTGGTTCTGTGCAATACTAGCAGCCCAATGGTCTTTGATGACCTCATTCAAGAAAGTCAAGCTATGAACTTGCAAATCTCAACCTGATTGATAGTATGTACAGAACACAGTAAAATGGAGTTTGCTATTTAATATAATAAACTGGGGAAATGTAACATATATAATTTGGTTTTTTTGTGTGTGTCACAGAGTAGACAAACCTATCACATTTTGCAGCTTCCATAATGCATTCCATAACAGTAATGGTAGTTTCCTAAAATACACACTATACTGACTGGTCAAACATAACTGTGTGAAGGTCTCGGCTATACTAAATTTAGCCCTGTCACTACTTTGAAAGCTATGTGCTGAATGATCTGGTAATATAACCTGCTGGAATTTGTGTGCATGCATTGTGCATCTTTTCCAAGTGTTCATGATATTTATGATATTAACATAAATCTGCATTCAGAAATAACACAGTAAAGCTTGATTGGATATTCAGTGTGCATACACCTGTGGTTTCTTTCAGTGTTTAGGGTCACTGTGTACTCAAGCAGTCTTGTAATAAAACACCATTGATGGTCCAAGTGTTGGTGTGTATGTTGGCAAATTCAAATTAAAATCTGGTTCCTTTCAGTCCTCTTAACAAGGAATGTGATGGAGCTGACTCATTATTATTTATTTCTTAGCAGACAACCTTACCCAGGGCGACTTACATTTGTATGCAAAAATACATATAAAAAATTACAGTACAATTAAGAGCAAGATACAAAATACAGTGACTTCAACAGTCCTAATAAGAGCAAATACAAAACACAGTACAATTTGATGTGGGGGCAGTTCAAGAGCAGATGTGTTGATAGATACATCAGGGTTAGACACATACTGTACAAATCCACACAATCATACTGTACATGCGTAGACGCGCAACAAGTTTCCACACAGGACATAGCTTTCAAAGTCCCTTGTAAGTAAGGTCAGTGTGTAAAGCTGTAGAGAATTGTGAGTGAATGAGAGATGTAACTTTATCCTAACAGGAGGACTCCCTGTATCGCATTTCCCATTTGTATAACAAGGGTTGTCTGTGGAGAAGGCCTTTTATTTTTAAAGGCTGGGGTGGAAAGCCCCCCCATGGGGTGGGGGTGGCAAAGTTTGTCCCGAAATGCTTCTTAACCGTAGACTTAATTTTTTTTTTCTTCTTCAAAATACCTCAACAAGTACACGATTTTTTCTAATCCACTAATACCTTACCGAATTGTTGTGTTTTCTATTAATTTATTTATTTATTTGTTTATTTATTTTTTAAAATGCCTTTTACTAAATTTATGCATTTATTGTCAGGTTCATTTATTGAGAAACCAGTACGACTTATTTGCTAAATGCTAAATGCCACCTTCAATTTGAATATGTTCACAGGGTGTGCAATTTTTTAACAAAACTTTTTGTCCAAGGGACAATATGATAGAAAAATCTACTTGTCCTCCTTAAATCTACTTGCCCCCTACCCGTCTGACAAAACACACGCACAAAAGTAGACTATAACTTGTATGCTTTTGGTTTAATTTAACAGTGAACACAATCAGTCAATTAGTGATTAACAGGGGCGGATCTAGCCTTGTAGCTTGACGGGTTCACTAAATTCTTCAAGATACACAAAAGGTTCCCTGTGACCCCACCTCACCTCAACACATTGATACCATACTTTAAGGAAGTGTTCCTTTCAGTGCAGTTTGGAACAAATTTGCTAGTACATTTAAGTAACATACTAAGAGTACTATAATAAGCAATACTTGGGAGTTATTCAAATATAAAAATAGCTTCTGCCTGTTTTTTTCACGGTTTCTGTATAAGCTGAATTAATCTCCTGATGCTGAAAAACAGATACTGCTACTTTGTGGAATTCAGATTTTTCTTGCTGTTCTTTCAGTTTTGTAACTGCTGAACCCCAGATTTTTAAAGGACTTGTGTATAACCTGCCAAGTTTCTCGCATTTTTTTTTACTGTTCTTTGCTATCAAAATGCACGCACTATTTACAGTATTAAAATATTGTACAGATAATCTCATGTATAAGCATTTTATTTCTATCATTATAAATATTATTTGTCAATCTTCATGTTTTAATAGTTTCACAAATCGATGGATTGTGAATGTCCATTAAATAACTAATATCGCTTCTGTTCAAATCTAGTAAGAGAAAGTGTTGTGTGTGTGTTTTTTTTTTTTTTAGTGTTTTTTTTTTTTTATAGAATTTTAAATGTAAAAAAATGTATAAATATGGTAACTAGGTTTGCCAGGGAAAGTTTGTCTTGAAATGCTTCTGAACAGTAAACCTTTTAGTTGTGTGTTTTTTTTTTCTTTTTTAAAAACATCCCGACAAGTACATTGACCACAAGGTGTTATAAATTACACAACACAATTTTTTTCTAATCCGCTAATACCTTCGCGACCTGGTGTTTTTTTTTTTTGTTTTGTTTTTAAACTTTCCTAGATTGCCGCATTTAAATGTCTGTTTCATGCATTACGAAAGCAGTATCACTTATTTGGTAATTTACAAAAAACGTACCAAATACCTTCAATTTAAAAGATTAGTCTGTGCATTGCAAATATACCCCGAGCTTCTTTCTAGCGACAGAACGAACATAGGAAAAATAAATAAATAAAAACTACTTGTCCGACAGACCAAGCATAACGGCAAAACTTGTTGTCCCTCACACAAATTTTGTTGTCTTGGGTGTCGGGTGACACAAATTGCACACTCCTGCAAACCATGTGACTCCTGCAACCTGTATTACTGTTGTTATATATGTTATATATACTAATTGTTATATATACAGTACTGTGCAAAAGTTTTAGGCAGGTGTGAAAAATGCTGTAAAGTAAGAATGCTTTCAAAAATAGACATGTTAATAGATTATATTTATCAATTAACTAAATGCAAAGTGAGTGAACAGAAGAAAAATCTAAATCAAATCCATATTTGGTGTGACCACCCTTTGCCTTCAAAACAGCATCAAGCATCAATTCTTCTAGGTACACTTGCACACAGTTTTTGAAGGAACTTCGGCAGGTAGGTTGCCCCAAACATCTTGGAGAACTAACCACAGTTCTTCTGTGGATTTAGACAGCCTCAGTTGCTTCTCTCTCTTCATGTAATCCCAGACAGACTCGATGATGTTGAGATCAGGGCTCTGTGGGGGCCATACCATCACTTCCAGGACTCCTTGTTCTTCTTTACGCTGAAGATAGTTCTTAATGACTTTCGCTGTATGTTTGGGGTCGTTGTCATGCTGCAGAATAAATTTGGGGCCAATCAGATGCCTCCCTGATGGTATTGCATGATGGATAAGTATCTGCCTGTACTCAGCATTGAGGAGACCATTAATTCTGACCAAATCCCCAACTCCATTTGCAGAAATGCAGCCCCAAACTTGCAAGGAACCTCCACCATGCTTCACTGTTGCCTGCAGACACTCATTAGGTAATGCGCTGTCCAGCCCTTGGCGAACAAACTGCCTTCTGCTACAGCCAAATATTTCAAATTTTGACTCATCAGTCCAGAGCACCTGCTGCCATTTTCTGCACCCCAGTTCCTGTGTTTTCGTGCATAGTTGAGTCGCTTGGCCTTGTTTCCACGTCGGAGGTATGGCTTTTTGGCCGCAAGTCTTCCATGAAGGCCACTTCTAACCAGACTTCTCCGGACAGTAGATGGGTGTACCAGGGTCCCACTGTTTTCTGCCAGTTCTGAGCTGATGGCACTGCTGGACATCTTCCGATTGCGAATGGAAGTAAGCATGATGTGTCTTTCATCTGCTGCAGTAAGTTTCCTTGGCCGACCACTGCGTCTACGGTCCTCAACGTTGCCCGTTTCTTTGTGCTTCTTCAAAGAGTTTGGACAGCACATCTGGAAACCCCTGTCTGCCTTGAAATTTCTGCCTGGGAGAGACCTTGCTGATGCAGTATAACTACCTTGTGTCTTGTTGCTGTGCTCAGTCTTGCCATGGTGTATGACTTTTGACAGTAAACTGTCTTCAGCAACCTCACCTTGTTAGCTGAGTTTGGCTGTTCCTCACCCAGTTTTATTCCTCCTACACAGCTGTTTCTGTTTCAATTAATGATTGTGTTTCAACCTACATATTGAATTGATGATCGTTAGCACCTGTTTGGTATAATTGTTTAATCATACACCTGACTATATGCCTACAAAATCCCTGACTTTGTGCAAGTGTACCTAGAAGAATTGATGCTGTTTTGAAGGCAAAGGGTGGTCACACCAAATATGGATTTGATTTAGATTTTTCTTCTGTTCACTCACTTTGCATTTAGTTAATTGATAAATATAATCTATTAACATGTCTATTTTTGAAAGCATTCTTACTTTACAGCATTTTTTCACACCTGCCTAAAACTTTTGCACAGTACTGTATTTTTGTAATATTCTTTTTATTTACATGTGTTTTTTTTTTTTCTTCCACTAGATCAATGTACGGGTCACTACGATGGATGCAGAGCTGGAGTTTGCCATCCAGCCCAATACAACTGGCAAGCAGCTATTTGACCAGGTTAGTTATCATTTCCAAGCAGCTATTTGACCAGGTTAGTTATCATTTCCAAGCAGCTATTTGACCTGGTTAGTTATCATTTCCAAGCAGCTATTTGACCTGGTTAGTTATCATTTCCAAGCAGCTATTTGACCTGGTTAGTTATCATTTCCAAGCAGCTATTTGACCTGGTTAGTTATCATTTCCAAGCAGCTATTTGACCAGGTTAGTTATCATTTCCAAGCAGCTATTTGACCAGGTTAGTTATCATTTCCAAGCAGCTATTTGACCTGGTTAGTTATCATTTCCAAGCAGCTATTTGACCTGGTTAGTTATTATTTCTAAGCAGCTATTTGACCAGGTTAGTTGTCATTTCTAAGCAGCTATTTGACCAGGTTAGTTATCATTTCTAAGCAGCTATTTGACCAGGTTAGTTATCATTTCTCTTCAGATATATTTTATGCAGGTCTTAAGTTTCTGCCTCTTTTCATGTACCGATAAATCATCTCTTGATCACTTGTTTTATCACCAAACTCCTCAATAATGCGATCCAAGTCGTTATTTTATTACTATAACATCTAAAAAAAGCTCTGCAAATGTCTGTGATATTCTTTGAGCGCTGGATGCAGAAGCAGTTATCTTGTTTGTTTATGTCCGTGTTATCTATGTGGAGTACGGGGTACAAACAAGCTAAAAGCTATATGTCTGTATGTATGTAATGAATACTGATGAAATACAGACAAATATTTTTTACAATAAATAAATAAAACAAATATATATTTTTAATTTAGTCATATGGAAAGGTTTTGACTAAAAAAAAAATAACACATAGGCAATAAACAAACAATAAACAGGGTGAAACAACCACAACAACATGTCCTAACAAAAAAAGGGGGAACGAGAGAGACAGACATGAATAAATCATTTCCGGGTAAACAGGTTGCTGGGGCGGAGGGAGTGAGAGTGTCTAATGTCACAGAGGATCTTTCTTTGATATGGACAAGTAGTTATTGTGTTACAGTTTGAGAAAAGTGGTAGGCTAAATGTGTGTCTTACTCTACCTTGTAATTCAAGGAGTGTGAGCTCTACCAAATCATCTTTCCTTCCCCAGTCTAATAAATAGGGAAGGCAATGGGGGAGCTAATTTATTGTTTTAAAATCCTAAAAAATCTATGTGCAAATATGAACTCAAATGAAATCCTTGAAGGATACTATATCCTTCCTAGACCCTGACAGAGTGAAGTACTGCTCTTTCAATATCACAGTGTTGAAGCTGTTATGGCCGTTCTAAAGTGCTTAGATTTGATCGGTAGGAGTGTGATCATACCAAATTAAAATACATCAGAAACAGCATGGGGAGAAAAAGCATGGCGAGACAGATCCTCAGGAAGAAAGAATAACACGGCATGCAGTTTCTTTAAGGGACTTCTTCCATATCCTTTATATGGGCATGGTAACTGACATCTATATGCAGAGACAGTAGATTCATTAGGAAATTGAACATCACATTCAGATCCATTTAATATTGATCTAGAGTTGAGAAACAAGTGTTATTTGTATTTAGGAATACTTTTACTGTACAGCAATTTTGAAATTTCTATCACCTCCTTCTCATTTTGATTTGTTTTTGTAATCAAAGTTGGTAATCTACAGGTAAATGACTATTTTTTTTTTGTTTGTTTTTGTCCAAAGTGATGTCAATATTCAGTAAATTAATTGCTGAAATGTCATTGGTATCCTCTATTAACAGGTGGTAAAGACAGTTGGACTTCGTGAAGTCTGGTTCTTTGGGCTACAGTATGTGGACAGCAAAGGTTACACAACATGGTTGAAACTGAACAAAAAGGTAAGTTTCCCCCCTTTGGCGATCCAGAGAGAGAGACTATTGTATGGTGCATATTTTTCTTCCCTAAATCCATTGAAGACAAGCTACTTTTGAACAACCCTGAGTGTTGCTAAACAATCTTCAGTTTCTTTTCTACGGTATTTAATAAGGCTTTTTATTTCATAAGTGTTTCAAAGCTAGCGATGACACTGTATACTGGTCTCATGGTACACCATGGTATGCATTTCCAGTAGTTTGCATGTTTTGTCCCTACTGACGCCTAAATGATGCTTTCTGCTTTGCAGCTTGATTTAAAAATAATAATAATGAAAATTACAATGTTTGTCCCCTTTTTCATTTTTCATCACTCTGCTAAATGTAATAGTCAGTTTATTTGAATTTAGTACAGAATGCAGCTTTCAGTGCCTCACTACAGAGACAAGCTACGGCAGTGGGATAGCCTGTATGTTATTGTTTACATTTTTCATTTGGAAGGTTACTTGTGTGATGTCATGTCAAATGTAGACACAAATCTAACATACGTCCTTAGTGTTAAAATACATTTTAATGGTTTGTATACGTATTCCAGCCTAGTGCCAAAAATAAATCATGAATCTGGGTTTATTTTGGTTAGAAAAAAAAAACAGGGTAGTTGAAGCCGGCAAAGCGGTGTGCAGAACATGTAGGGATATGTGAGTGCTGACTGTAGTGATGATGAGAAAAGGACTAACTAAATTCAGGATAGTGGGGTTTTAAAACTGTCCTAACTGCACATTAGCTTCATGTTTATAAGAAACTGGAAGCAGTATTTTAGACTGATGCTACTACTGCACAACAATCCCAATATCTTATTTTGCTTTCCTACGGTACTGTACAAATGAAGCAGGCAATCAAAATATCCCCCTTTTTATCATTATTTTATTTGTCAATATGGAACTTTCCTTTCTCAGTAGCAGGAGCAGAGTCCCACACTACCAGAATAATACATGTGACAATTTTTTACCTCTGTTCAGGAAGTGTTTTGTTGGCAGTGATATTCAAGGGTCCACAAATGAGCAACATTTTGTTCTGGTAGTTGATCGAGAAGTTTTTTGGATCCCGACAGCCCCACTCCCTCTGTGACCTTTAATTGACCTTCTTGTGCTTTGGCGCTCAAAAATTTAAACTGGGGTTGAAACAAGGCCCACTTATAAGATTTTAGCTCTAGCAATTCATCTAATGTGCTGTCTGGGGAGAAATCGAGTAATTCCTGAAATGTCTGACTAGCCCCCTAATGATTTTCTGGCAGCCACTGATAATATTTCTTCAATATTTTCACCTCCAAGTTAGTTAATTCCTGTAAGGCCACTATTCTTGTTTTGGTAAAAGCAACGCTCCCACTCTTTCCACACCACCTATTTCAAAAAACATTTTGATTTGCAGTAGAGGCTATTTGTAATGTTACCTGAACAACTCTGGTAAAATGTACCAGTGCCCTTAAGCTTGACATCTGACTGGTTGATAAACACCACACTCTTTAACACAATGGGCCACATTTTCTCAGCTATTTATTAAAAAAAAAAAGTTCTTAAAGAAAATACACCATTACAATTCTAAAAAGAATAAGAAACAACATAAGACTACTTACGATCGCCCAAATTAAAACTCTTAGTTTCTTTTTTATTGGGTGTGTTTCTGCTTTGAGAAAATGTTGTACTTTTTGATGATTTTAGCTATGAGAATTCAGCCCATTGCCTTCAAAATCACTGCATAGATGTATTCTCTGATTCTCTCTTCTCGCATTTGTTTTACCATCTAGTGGCATTATTTCAACACTTCATATCTCATTAAATAAGACTTTCAATTTTGTATTCCGATTCAGTTCTTTCACCATCTTATTCCAAATCGGTATGTCCTCTGAGAAGCCTACTCGGTACAGAATCGCTGCAGTATATGCAACTATGCTCTCGACACAGGCAAGACTGTAATTCAAAGATAGATTTGTTTGTCTCAAAGAGAATGTTACACAGATGAATTTCCATTACACAAGGTCTTTTTATTAATGTGTTGTATTCTGTCAGGTAACGCAACAAGATGTCAGAAAAGAGAATCCCCTGCAGTTCAAGTTCCGGGCAAAATTCTTCCCTGAGGACGTGTCAGAGGAGCTGATCCAGGAGATCACACAGAGGCTGTTCTTCCTGCAGGTGAAGGAGGGCATCCTGAACGATGAAAACTACTGCCCACCTGAGACCGCCGTCCTGCTGGCTTCTTACGCCGTGCAGGCCAAGTACGGCGATTTCAGCAAAGAGGTCCACAAGCCAGGCTATCTAACCAACGACAGGCTCCTTCCTCAGCGGTAAGGATATACCAGAGACCTAATTTAAATTACAGTTGGGTAGTTGTATATTATTATTATAATGTTAGGAATATGTGGCTTCATTCAGGTAGTGTGGTGGATTTAATATTGTTTGGCTTATTTGTTTTTTCTTATGTATAGAGATAACGTCTGGTTGTATTTTTTTAGGGTTTTGGAACAACATAAACTAACTAAAGAACAGTGGGAAGAAAGAATACAGACCTGGCATGAGGAACACAGGGGAATTCTAAGGTAACTTACTTATGGGCATTTACAGATATTACATTTTTTAAAAGTTATGATATCAAATTGTGTTTTGTGGATTGGTATCGACCTTTTTATCAATACTATGCAATTCAAGTAAAATGTAGACGTGAGTACTTTGTGAATATTGCCTCACATATAAAGATATGTTCATTGAAGATGCGCTTGTCAAAACACTTGAATTACGACTAACGTTCAGTAAAGCTGAATGTCATTGCTTAAGAGTCCATCTGACTTTTTTTTTTTTTCATGACACAGAGAAGATTCGATGATGGAGTATCTGAAGATTGCACAGGATCTGGAGATGTACGGTGTGAACTACTTTGAAATTAAGAACAAAAAGGGAACGGAACTTTGGCTGGGTGTTGACGCCCTGGGACTTAACATTTACGAACACGAGGACAAGTGAGTTTAAATACAGATTGGATTGTTGTTTAAAACCAATTCAATTACATCTCACTCAGAGTTGCTGCTCTTGGAACCCTGCAATATGTTTGTTCAGAGCTGCTGCTCTTGGAACCCTGCAATATGTTTGTTCAGAGCTGCTGCTCTTGGAACCCTGCAATATGTTTGTTCAGATCTGCTGCTCTTGGATCCCTGCAATATGTTTGTTTGTTGTGTTTAAATATTTAAATAATTGTATGCTTCCAGTTGTAACATTGCCCTCTACTGGCAATGTTGGTATTCTTTTTTTGCTGGGAAAAAGCTTTTAAGATTAAGATTTTAAAGTTTTTTTTCTTAGTAAAAAGAATAGGAATTATCATTATAGGTTATTCATAAACATACTTCCACTTTACAACCAATACAATGTTTTCACATGAGTACTATCAACCTGCAGTAGGGGCCTTATTCACACCAGCATCCCATTCTAGTTTGTTTTGATGACCAGAAGGTGAAAGTCAGACAGTGTGGTGGCAGGCACCCGTCACAGCTCTGTGCACACACTGAGGACTGAGACCACCAAATTCATTTGACCTAGACCTGGATTTCTATTTGGGCCTCTAACTGTGGAAGTTATGAGACACTAGTGAATTAGCCTGCTGAGCGGCCTAGTTTCTGAGCTATAAAAATGCTAGTTTTACCCCTGGGCCACTGTGTTTATTTGAATCTCGGCTTGTAATTCTAAGTGATTCTGGTTCAATGGTTTTATTCTTCTTATTTCTGATTGAATTTAGAGTAATGAATGTTGAATATTTTCAATGTTAGTAGTGTTTTCTTCTCTCTCCAGGTTGACACCGAAGATTGGCTTCCCTTGGAGTGAAATTAGAAACATTTCGTTTAATGACAAGAAGTTTGTTATCAAGCCCATTGACAAAAAAGCTCCAGTAAGTAAATCGCTTTTTATTTAGTTTTCTCGTGAATATAGTGCTCTTTCAATGCAAGTGGCAATAGCACTGGTAACAAGAAAGTGCAGTTCCCTGCAAGAGAAGAAACAGACACATTTCACACACAGCACCCCATCCAAAAAAACAGATTCCTGACTTTGTCTTTTAAAAAAAAAAAAAAAAAATCCTGTTTTGTAGCTGCTAGAGTTTTCTATTCCAAAAGTATTTACTTGAAGGCCACAGCAACCCCTGCTGTTATTTAAATGATTTTTTTTCATTTTTACTGCCAATATTATAAAATTATAGAGAGCAGCACAAAGAATGGAGAAGAAATAATGAAACACTAGCCATCAAAGCTCTATAGATCCTGAACACATTATTTTATTGTGTTGATGGGCTGGGGGATAAGAAGCTTTGCTAATCATTGCATACAGTAGAAACCGATTGTTCCTACCCTTGGGCTGCGTATTGCAGCAAGCCACCTGACAATTGTAAAGTTTCTGAAAAACTTTAATTCAGCAGCACTTTGTTATTCCTACCACCAGGTGGCAGAAGAAAATGGAAAAAATCATTAAACATATCAGCAGTGGCCTGCAAGAATACTTTTGGAAGAGAAAACCCTAGCAGCTACAAAACAGCAAGTTTTTGTTAGACAGGACGTCAATGTTTTTACATTTTTTTTATACCACAGCAAAAGTTTTTAATTGAATCTTATTTATTGTTAGCTTCTGCCTAGGTTCTGCCTATAATCTCACATCACACAGAGCTCTTCCTCATTTGCCATTTTTTTTTAACTGTCACGCAAATTCTGGTGAAGCGGTAAATAAGTGCAAGGTATTTTTGTCATTTGTAGCGAATACGAACATCTGATTTTTTTTGTATCCAAATACATGTCAAAAAATGTGTTCAAATATTCGGATATTTGTCCCAGCACTAACTAGTTACAGCAGCTAACATTAGCAGCGGTGTGTCGAAGATGCTGGGCAGTTTGTGGAGACTACAGAAATGATTAATTAAATATAGACTAGGTAGTTAGTTTATTTTTGTTTTTATTCTCTTTTAATTATTATGTTGCTGCAGGGGCATTATTATTTATTTCTTAGCAGGCGCCCTTATCCAGGTTTAAGTTCAACACCAACTTTAAATATTGTTAATGTTAAGCACAAGTAGTAATTTGAAGCAGTGGTATTTCAAAATAACAGAAGTTGCTTTTCTTTGTTTAACACTGTTTATGCTGAAACACCTGGTCAGTGTTGTCGGTTTACTAAAACTAACTTCACAACAGCAAGGTTTGCTTGGTTTCTCAGAGCTTCTTCATTATACAAAAATAAATAAAAAAAATAATAATTTGCCTTTCTGCGCTTGGCAATTAGTCTTTCGGTTTGCCCCCAACTTTAACAGTTAGATGCCTATGATTGAGACACAATTCTTGGACTATTGCTTTTGACATTGATTAAAACACTGAATTGTTGTACAGCTTTTAGAATGAAATACTTACCTATAGATGCCAAAACTGTCAGTGTTGCTGAATGAGTATAGATCTGGACCAGTAAACTTTCTTAAAGTGAGTATAAGTTAGATATTTGTTATTATACAGTTAAATTAACTGTTCATGCAAAAGCTTTATTTTTGCAGCTGAGATTTTATAAATGTAATATGTGAATTGGGCATACATGTAAAATGTTTAACTAGCCTCGTGTGATTTATCAGGTTGATCCATCTGGTAAAATAACAAGTTGTAGAAGTCATTTCTTAATTTCTTTTTCTACAAAAAGCTCAAATTTGCTTCGGAAAGTGGTCCAAAATGTATCCGAGAGCATATACAACACCCAGAGCTTTGGGAAGCCTACGTGGCCCACAGACCCCCAGGAGTCTGTCAAAATGATCATTGGCCACTTTCACCCATGTTATATTATTTTTAAAGGACTTTGTGTTCTACGCCCCCCGGCTGAGAATAAACAAGCGCATCCTGGCGTTGTGTATGGGGAACCACGAGCTGTACATGAGGAGGAGGAAGCCAGACACAATCGAAGTGCAGCAGATGAAGGCTCAGGCCAGGGAGGAGAAGCACCAGAAACAGATTGAGAGGTACGTCGGTCTGTCTCATCAAAGCTCATTTGACGGGATAGGGTTAGTTGTAGTCCACCTATTCATCTGACTTGTGCTGCTGCCAGCATTGAATGACAGGAGCTGAAACCAGATCAGCTAACATGTCCCCCACACCCACACACCATGACCACATTGGTTTAACCAAACAGAATTAAATACATCTTTTAAAATAGGTGTTAAAATTGTATTAACCAAGGCTTTAAGAATTAAGACACTAACTGACCACATTAATGTATATGTAACATAGAAAATAAATGGAATGCTTGCACAAACTGCTCATGAACTTCAGGGACATAATCTGGCAGAAGCTTCATATCACTGATGTACAGATACCTAGCGGGTGCGCTCAAAAACAAAAAATAGCGCAAGATTTAGGTCTAAGGTGCTTTCACCTTCTGCTGTAATGAACCGCAGTAGGATGTTAACCATTTTGAGAATGGTAATCTTCCGAGAATGCAAAGGTTTAGGAAGTTGCTCTTCCAATTGCAGAATGTGTGCCATGCATCCTGTACATTCTTGAGGGCATCCCTGAGCTAGGAAAGTGTTACTGTTAGGCTTGTTGCATCGTTGCTTGATACCACATTTTAACATTCCTGGAGCTTGCCGTTGATGAGGTCTACATCACAATCAATCTCATTGTCTTGTATCCAGTTACAAAATGCCTGCCAACTCAATCTCATTGTCTTATATCCAGTTACAAAATGCCTGCCACCTCAGTCTGGACAGAGCGCCTCTTACAAGCGTGTGGCCCTCACTCTGCAGTTGTGTGATTTCCCTTTAAGTAGATGGCTTGCTGTGTTGCTGTCATACACCTGTGATTCTATAATGCGCTTTCCATCCATTTATCGAGTGAGTTTATAAGTTACCACATGCAAGCAAACTTTGTAGTGTGTCAAAATGACTTCATTTTTAAATGTCTTATCCTTTTTATCTTAAATCTTGGGTGACATGATTATGCAGCACATAGACATAATCTTGTGCATGGCTTTAAACCCACACGTTGTGTTTTTTCTGTTCATGGCTTGTGGTGTATAGATAAAAAGAACAGTTAAGTGGCTAAGAAGTCATTCATTCTGGTGCAGACTTGAGATGAAATATACAATTTTTTGTAGTAACTGAGCCATGACAGTTAGGGTTTTTCTGTAATATCGAGTTGGTTTCAAGTTTAAGTTGAGTTAACTGCTCTGTCTGGATGCATGGCACACATTCTGCACTCTCTTATTAATTATACAACATGTAATACAAATAAAATTGTAGCAACATGGAAAACAAAAGTTGTGGCTAGTAATCTGATTATTTCTCTCCAGAACACAGCTAGAAAACGAGAAGAAGAAAAGACAGTTGGCAGAGCAAGAAAAGGAAAGAATAGAGCAGGAGAAGGATGAGCTGATTGAGAGACTCAGACAAATTGAAGAACAGACATTCAAGGCACAAAAAGGTAACCCTGTGCTACTTAAAATAAAGACTTGGTTTCATTTTATAGGTTTGGATTTCCCAAGTCTTCGTTCTTCATTTTAGTTTATCTCGGCTAGGCTTTAGATATATATGTAGGCCAAGGATTGGCTGGGCAAAGGCCCAATGCCGTTACTTGAGGGTCACAATACTGTACCCTTTCTTTGGAGCGTGGACTTTGTTATCCGGTTACTGTTTTGATTTTTTTTGTATTGAATTTGTTTATTTTACTAGTGCCCCTGTGTGTGGTTTATATAATAGTAATAAAAAAATCAATGTGATTGAGAAACTAGAAGTCTTTCTCAGTGGCTTCAAGTATTCCTCCATAGTTTATTTTAGTATCACTACTCATTCAACCATTGAGTGTTTCAGGGAAGTAAAATGGTTTTAATGGAGAGAAGATGACAGAGTGAACTGGACTATATGGAGCTAATCTTTAGACAGGAGTTTACTGTATACATCTAGACAATGGCAAATGAGAATGGATTATTGGTAATAAGTATTAAAGCAATTCACTTAGTGTGGCTGAGAACATTATGGGTTTAAAAAAACAATAATTGCAAAAAAAAAAAAAAAAAGAAAATCTTTTAATTGCCTGAAAAAGTTTACTGAAGTAACCTTTAAGACCACAATAGCACATGGTACTGACACTATAAGCATATGCATTTCATCTGCAACCGGACTTGCCCCACAGATTCCTATATCTTAAGTTACATGAACTAAAAAGATGCATGTTAATACAGCTTTTTTGTTGGTACTAGACATTAGCTTAGAACAAATATAAAATGTTTCTAACAGGGCTGTGTTGACAGTGATAAAATATTTCTGATGCAGAGTAGATTTAAAGCCAAGTTGTCCGTTGAATGTGGCTGTTAGGCCATATATGGCTCACTGAGCTCTATATATTTTTTTTTATTTAGAAGTGGAGTATCCCCTTCAGGTCCTTAATGTGTTTGAAACTAATACAATTGGAGTTTGTAGTCTCTTGTAGAAGCAAGTACAGTAAAAAGTGCAATTATTATTATTATTATTATTATTATTATTATTATTATTATTATTATTATTATTATTATTATTATTATTATTTATTTCTTAGCAGACGCCCTTATCCACACTGATGTTGTGTTTTAAATGTGCTGGAGCTGTTCTTCGTGCAATCTGGTTAAACTTTTTTTTTTTTTTTTTTTTTTCTAAACATTGCCGTATATCCAGTTTATGCTTTCTCCAGCAACAATAGTGTTTTTCTGTTCCCAAAATATGCCACTCATTTCTATCAGACCACCTGCATACACCTCTATGTCTAGAAGACAGCATCTTTCTCCTGGTGAATGTTCCAGAGTAAAAGGTGAAAACTTTCCTGGTGTACCCATGATAATAAAAAATGTAATGAATTGGGATCATATTGAAAAATATATTGCTGCAATATGGACAACATGGGATGCAGCAAAAGGTAAAGGTAAGGGGTTTGTTGTAAATACTGCAGGGGGTTCTGTAACACTGTCTTTGTTAAGAATTAAACCATTTACAGTCTGCTGTTTGAATCCCTGCTAACAATGGTCGTGTTGCTTTAATTCAAACACATTTGGTTGTATGTTCCTCTTTTCACCATAATTTTACTACTTGACAGTTTATTTCTATAGAATTATAGAAAATATACTGTATATCAATAGTATACAAGCTTATCCCTTGTTATAGTATAAAAGGGTTTTAAAAAGACAAATGAATCACAGTTCTTCAGCTGTGTTTGGGCTCATCGCTGCCTGGTTATCTGTACCAGTAACAGTGTTAAAATAAGCTCTTTTTTTGTGTGTTGTGGTGTAGAGCTGGAGGAGCAGACCCGGCGTGCCCTGGAACTGGACCAGGAGAAGCAGCGAGCGAAGGAGGAGGCAGAGCGGCTGGAGAGGGAACGCCACAGTGCCGAGGAGGCCCGGTTAGCACTGGCAAAGCAGGCCGCGGACCAGATGAAGAACCAGGAGCAACTGGTAAGTGCAAGCTCCACTGCTGCTTTAACATTGATTCTTATGATTTCCCTATTCTAACAGCCTCGTGCAAGGCATGGCTGATGACAAATATGCTCGTCACTGTGAACGGGATAGCTGATTGGTGACATCAGACCAAGAGACAGAACACAGTACTGTGATTTGAATGTGCTGGTGCGCTGATTTATTGCAAATAATAAATAAAATATTTAAACAAAACAAAAGGCACGATAGCCAAAATAAACAGACAAACAAAACACTAACACCAAACCCCAGCATACCTGGTTACTATTCATAACATCCATATTTAATAAAAGTACTCTTGACTTGTGAATGTTATTTTAACTCATATTTTTACTTTTAAGTTTAATATTGACATATATGGTCAGTGCTGATGTGCACAATGTATACTTTTTGTTACACCAGCTAGCGGTGTACAGGACTTTGTTAGTTACATTTCTTGAAATATATCCAAGGTAAAACCTTATAAGAAACTACAGCAAGTCAAGTAAACAGATGTCTCAGCAATATACAGAAGGCACTAGTTTAGCGTTTCTTACATGTTTCTTACAACTTGTCCAATTTTAAATTCTGACTGAGTGTTGAAATATATCTACCAGAATCTGTAAAATATAAATGTAAATATTTAATGTCTCATTTTCAGGCTGCTGAACTCGGTGAATTTACTGCTAAAATCGCCCTGCTCGAGGAAGCCAAGAGGAAAAAGGAGGAGGAGGCATCCGAATGGCAGCACAAAGTAAAGGATTTCTTCTGACATTCACCGAATGCTACATTGCTAAATCATTTTTATAGGGATGGTCTGATGCATTGTTAAAAATCCACTTTGAATCTAAACTTATTTGTTAAACTAAGGCTTTGTTGATGTTCATTTCATATCAAAATAAATCCACAAGTTACAAAAATTATAAATGGAAGGATGTTGGATCAAACTTGAATGGAAAACTGTGATAACAAAAATGTGTCATTTGACAATTACCATGATTTCATGAAACATTCTTAGAGGGCAGAATGAGGGGAAAAAAACATTAAGAAAATTGTAAGTAATATATACTGAACTATAATATAATTTCAGAAGACAAATAGGGTAATACAATGATAGGTAGAAACTGCTTAAATAAATAAATAAATAAATAAATAAATAAATAAATAAATGTTCACTGTATATATTGAGCAGAAAACTTGCACAAAAGGCTTTAGGAGAAATCAGTTTTCTGACATTTACCAAGTTACCCTATCAAAAAGGCAAATTCCAGCAGTAGGCGAGTTCAGTTTAGCATACCTAACCCTCTTCCTTTTTCCCCCCAGGCGCTCTCGGCACAGGACGACCTGGAGAGGACCAAGGAGGAGCTGAAGATTGTGATGAGTGTGCCGCCGCCCCCTCCCCCACCCATGGTGGCCCCCCTGGAGAACGAGCACGACGAGCAGGATGAGAACAGCGCGGAGGCCAGCGCAGAACTCTCCAACGAGGGCGTCAACAACCACCGCAGCGAGGAGGAGCGCCTCACTGAGACCCAGAAGAATGAGCGAGTTAAGAAGCAGCTGCAGGTGAGGCCATGGGCACAAGCACAGCTGAGTTTCTTCCTGTGTTTATTGTCCCCTGGCATGGATGAAGTCCCCTGCCAAGGGCACGTAGTGGAGATGGTCGTACATGTCACACTTCACACGTGCTTGCATATATCTGGAGAATCGCTTATTGAGATTTACGGACAGGGGGTTAACTTATTGAGATTTGCTTATCAAATTGTGATTAAACATTTCATTGCTAATGACCTTATTCAATGCTATTCTGTAATACTGTTGATGTGTCATGGTCATCAAAGTTTTTATCATACTGACAGCTCTAATTCTGATTTACAGCTGTGGCAGGGATGTAAGTTACTGACATACTTGTTAATACTGTCTAAAGCATGATTCGCACGGGACTAAATACCAGGTGTTCTGAGAGTTGGTCAAAAACAGATGACGTCTCGTAACCTCACAGACTTGGATTAGTTTTCGTCAAGGAAAGTTGGTAAATTCAAAATGAAATGCGATATTGTGGCCAGAGAAGATGCTTTTGTGCATCCGTTGTAAACGCATGCAGAAATGCTCTATCGATTCTAACATAACACTGACATGGTCGATTCACATGGGAGTAAAAAGACACAGGAACGCTTGAAAAAATTAGAGGACCTCTGAAAAAATGATCTGGGATAATAAAAAATGGACGGTTTGCACGGGACTGAATTTCACTGATGTTTTAAAAAATTCCAAAACCACCAGTTTGTGGTGATTTTTAGTCCCATGCAAATCAGGCTTTAGGCTGTGAAAGTTTAAACGTGCAGACAGTAAACAGAAATAAAAACCCAGAACGGTATAATGTTTTATTAAAGGATTAAAACAAAATGTTTGGTTTTATGAAGGTCTTGCATAGATTTTCACATATTTCAAAGACTTAAAATTTTAGGTTGCCTACTTTGAGCATTCAGTTTAATTATATCTTTCAAATATTCTTGTAACATACAAAAAGCATATCAGTAAAAATATATACATCTAAATTGTTTAAATTTATTTTCAAATAAATTTGCATTTTATTAGAAATGTAAATTGGTTTCTGTGTGTGTTTTGGACACAACAGGGCACTGTAGTGCTACTGAATTCTAATGGGTGTAAATAAGCTAAATTTAACACCTAAATTTCAATTTTAGGTGTTATTTTTTTAACACCTAAATTTAAAGAAAAAATTGAATTTCTAGAAATTATGTTGTGTGCATAAAGAAAATAATGGAAATATTTCTGATGCAGAACTGTGCTGCGAGCAGCATAGTTTTGTTTGTATATGTCATTGCAGTTAAGTAATATATTTCTAGTTGTATTAATGAAGTCCCTCTTCCTCTTCACAACAGGCTTTGAGCTCTGAGCTGGCCCAGGCTCGGGACGACACCAAGAAAACTCAGAACGATGTCCTCCATGCAGAGAACGTGAAAGCAGGCCGTGACAAGTACAAGACCCTGCGACAAATCCGGCAAGGAAACACAAAGCAGCGCATTGACGAGTTTGAGTCGATGTGAGGGAGGCAGTTACGGGTGCTGCTCATTTCACATTGTGGTTTCTGTTTAGAGCTGAACCTTCCAGCAGAGGGGTGAGCAGGGCTTAACAAACCCATACAGATTCAACCGCGCCATGCCACAGCTCTGACCAAGCACCTGTTCTGATCAAGAGGATACATAACTGATGTGCTTACATGTATACAGTATATTAACAAACCAAAGGGAAACAAAAGGACAGTTTTAGAGCTGTAGTGTGGCCTCATTTTGTGAAGAGGTAAGGAAGTTAAGCAAATCCACAACACATTTGATAGTTCTTTCTCAGAAGTACAGATTTAGCTGGTACTTTTAATATACGTTGGGCTCTTTTGAATTTTCCAAATGTTGTATCTGTAGAATTAGTTAGCATTGCCATTTGTTTAAAAGTAATATATGTATATAATGAACAACCATTGTACTTTCAGAAGTCAGTACAATGGTATGGGAAAGTTAAATCCAATTGAGAGCGCAGAACCCCTGCATTGGGTTTCAGTGTTTCATGTCCAGTCATTATAGATGGTTTTCTTTGCCTCCTTGCTCACAAAGGCTTGGAATACAGGTAGCCGTTCTACTGTTAAGGCAATGGGATGGAATGCTGGCTGTGTATAAAAGATCTCCCCAGCTGTCTGACGTGGAGTCTTCAGTAGATGCATATAATATGTGTTTGCCTCTGTGCATCTGTAACTGGTGTGCAACATAAGCTGCTTTTAACTCACCATCCACTATTGAAGTTCTTGCCCTTTCTGGCAAGGGAGCATACGAAAACATCGGTCCCGAGGAGGGGACAGCTGACTACCTCAATATTATATACATGATGACTGGACAGTAAAACACTCCTCATGACATATTGCACTTGACTTGATAATTGCATTCCACTCAGCAATGCCTAAAAGCTGGTTTATGTAATGACCTCATACAGAAAGACTAGGTGAATGTGTGTACATCTCACCTTTATTCCATGTGTGTACATCTCACCTTTATCCCATGTGTGTACATCTCACCTTTATCCCATGTGTGTACATCTCACCTTTATTCCATGTATTGTTTTCCTGCATCTGTTTTTTTCTTGTTGGGTGTTAGATTTGTAATACAAGATATACAGGGGATGTAGCGCCATATGAATATTCATTAAGAGTAATATCTCCATGGATAATCAACTTTTCACGAACACTGACTTCTAGGTACTGAAATCTGCTGACCCAGATGAACTCTATTGTGTGGCAAAGCTAGTAGAATCCTTGCTTAAAACCTAGTTTGCTGCTGGTCCATGTCCCATCATTGCACATCAGAAAATGTATTGGATTTGATATTTTTTCAAACATTGCACAGTTATGGAGTTATATACTGTAAATCGGTTAGTAGACACATTTTGCATTGAGTTTTTAACTTAATATTTTTTTTCTTTTTTTTTTTTAGAATGGTGGAACTAAAATGTCACTGTTTTAGTTTCCCTAGTTTGCACATCTGTGAAGTTGAGAATTGAGAGTCTGTTATATGAATTGCTTTGGGAGATAAATACTGAAGTACAAAGGATATCCAGCATATCTATGAACATCTTCTATCACAAATCTAATGCCAGACATATTTTCCTTCTTCTGTGCCCCATCACTGCACTCTGGGCCAGTTTGTTCTTGATGTGCATGTTTCCTCACACTGTATTACTACTTCCTTTCTCTAAGCCTCAAATGAGCCCCACAAGTAAAGGTACCAGCCCCTCGGATATTGAATACTTTGTTTATCTGTATTGAAAATGCAATAGCCTTATTTTGAAGCAAGTATAAGTGCAAAGCCACATTTATGACAGGAAAAACCCAGGTTTAATCCAATGCTGGCAAGAAGCAGGTCGATAAACCACAGTTCTGCATCATTTTTTCCATTTCCTTTCAGAAGATTTCATTTGGACTAGTTTCAAATTTGGAACGCTAATCTGCTTTAGTCTGTAACAGTTCAGGGTGTGTTTCTATATATCCGTGTTTGTTTATATCTAAATTTAACTTTCAGGTTACTTAGAGTCAAGGTGTCTCTCAGCCATTGGGTGTTAAGCATTTAAATTCACATGCAATTATTTTATCTGAAGCTCCGGCTTTCTCTCTGATGCCAGTTCAGCTTACTTCCATTAGTATTATGCAATTCATAATTCCTTATTTATCGATTTTAATATTGAATGTTGCCATTTCTTGTAAAGCTTTTTCATGTGCAGCACAGTAGGTCCAGTTACTTGCTGCAAATTTCCCTTGAGTGTTTTTTTTCTCTCCAAAGAAAGCGTTACAGAAGCATTTTGAGTTTTTTTTTTTTTTTTGTAATTGCAATAGTAGATAATTGGGTTGGCTGGTTAACTACAAAGTGTAAAATCCTGGTGTGCAAATGTTGTGCACATGCTTCAAAACACTGCTTTTCATCTGGCACCTCAAGTTTGAGGTTTCACAAATGTTATTCAATGACGCATGAGCATTCATTTCTCTTGGAAACATTTAGAAAATTGTTTTGCCATATCAAGTGAAATACTGTGCTTCCAAATAAATTTTTATTTTCCTGAAACGTGCGCGAACATTGATACATAGTATCTGTATCCGTGTGAGAAATACAAACTACTTATCATGTTTGCTGTTCATGTATCTATATATTATATAGAATAAATAAAGAATGGATTTAATCTCTTTATATTGATTTGTGTGAAAATGTTGGTTTGCTTACAAAATTCTTCTCCTGTATTGTCTTTTGTTTTGGGGGGGGGGGGGGGATATAGTGCACTAAAAAATTACACTTAACACTACTTTTTTTTCTGCCCCCACAAACACCATGAATTGTGTTGTACAATCAAACCTAACTATTCTGAACAACATGCATAGGTTAACAATAAAGATATCCTTGTATTACATAGATAAACTAGGGTTCCAGCAGGTACACATTTAGGCACTGTGTGTATTCCTGCGTCCTTGCACTAAGCTAGTACTCAGATCATTACTCAGACCTCCCAGTTCTTCAGATCTCAGCATCTAATAAGTATCTGTGTGACATCTGATGTGCATGTAGACACTAACTTTCTAATCAGCTGGTTTATTCATTACAACTTCCCAATCAGGCAGCACATTTGAGCCGTGAGTGAGGTTATTAACCTCATGGTCATCAAAGGTCAAACAGTGATTTCATAAATGAAAATAGTGTTGCAGGACACAAATACATAAATTCACATAAAATATGCAATTTAGGGATTTATGGTCACATGGTGCTAAAATAGCAAATTATCGTTGTCCGAGGTCATTGACCTCTCACAGTCGTCAGAGATCAAATCCAAGATGGCTCCACATCTGAAAATAAACCTTAAGGTATGTAGAAACACTGTAGAATATGTCATGCTGTATAAACTTTAACTTAAGAGCTGTACTATGAGAATCGTGTCTGCCCTTGCTATATTTGACAAATATATGTAGTCTTTTTCTGCCCCACCTAAGATTCACACCTTTAAGCCGCGTGAGAACCCTTTCCCACCTTTCTCCCCAGCTGGCCGTCTTTTACACACTATTGTACTTTTTTCACCCCAGCCTGTTAAATACCTTATTCCAGACAATCTACTTCTCACTTCATTATCCTTCTTTTGATTTGTGGGTAAGAAACCCCCAGCAACACTACTGATCCAGCACTTAATTGGGCCTCCCCATTTGTCTCAGTTTGATATGTCATTTTCATTCCAGGAGTGGCTTTCATGAACACAGCACCATAAGCCTGAAAAATATTTGTCTGAGAAAGGGTTGAGCAATTACAGTGAGGTTAGGTGGTCACTTTGCACTGATGTTGTGAAAAGATTGGAAGGATGCCATTCCAATGCTTAATTCTGCTAGTTTCCTAAAAATGAACACTGACCATATTATTACACATTTAGTGTTAGTATACCTATACTACAGGACTTATAGTACCCATTTGTTTTCATTAGGAAACTGATTGGCTGTTCACACTGTGAGAGCTGTGTTTTGTCAATCTGGGTTGTTTCTGCCCCACTAAACCCTAGCTCAATTTTAGTTTAGTGATATGGTAGCAGCTTGGTCAAGTGCCATTGCCCCAAATAATAATAATTATTATTATGATGTGTGTGATAGTCCATTATTTCTATGTGTTAGGTTAATTAACAGGATAGTTAAGTATAAGACTATGAAATGGTATGTTGTGGGATTCACATTGTACATGGGTCTGTGATTAGTAATACCGTCCACTGATTAGATGCAGAGATTTCTTACTGGTCTTTCTGTTCAGCCTTCTGGAGCACAACTTCTAATCTAAATGCTGTTTCATGATGGGTTTCAGCTTGATAAATGAGGGAGTTCCTCTGAAGCAACATGTAGAGAGGGTTATTCTTAAATAATGCAATGTAAGCAATTTCCCTTAACAGCCCATACAGGAATGTTTTGTCTACCACATTACCTCTTACACCACCACATGTTGTGGGTGATGAGTATGGTTCAAAGCTCATCGATCTGGCCTGTTCTTTTTATGATGTCACTAACACAACAATAAAGCATGGAATGAAGATTGTGTGGGCATTCACTTGCACAACCTTTTGAAGATGTTATAGTCTAGAGAGTGCTATAATTTTGTTTGGGCTATTCTTCAGAACCACTTTCCAGATTTGTTGAAAATGTGCTTGGATACAAGAAAATGATTGCTTAACATTATGTATTTGTTGGTCATGGTTACCTACTTTTTTGCAATTATGGCAATTGGCTGAGATACTGTATCTTGGGAACAGCTTTTTGATTACTGTAAACTAGTTATGGGTATATTATGCAATTCTATTTAAATGCTGTGGATGTAGGTCATGGTGACCTTTTTATACTGTACTGTTTAGTTATATTCACGAATAGGGGATCATGCATGCAAGTTACTGAACATCCAGTAATAAAACAAATGGCAGCATCTGTTGGTTTAGCACAGATTAATCTGAAAAGCAGGTAACATGATCTTCTTTTACTGAATTATATGTCTGCGTGGAATAATCTAATCGGCATTTAATACAATGCAAGTCATATAACATTTATTTTGAAAGCACAGACATGTTCAAACTCGTCAGAAATTGTTTTTCACACACAAAAATACAAATATATATCATTTTTATTTTTTTATTTTAAATGCAACAGCCATCCCACAGCAGTAAATAATCACACCATTTAAATATGCATAGGTCTTTACCTGTAAGCACACAATTTACATGAAGCTTTTGAAAATGTTATGATTTAAACACACTAAATCTTAAGATACTTTTCTTTGTCAAAAGCGTAACTAAAACAGTCTTTCAAACAGTATTTTAAAAATACACATGTAGTAAAAAGAAATAAAAGCAGAGAGGAATAGTATTTATAAAACAAGAAACTACTTGCTTGATTTTTATTCCTCCCTAACATGTTGCCTTTGCTGTAGGGTAACATTGAGTAATATACAGCAAAACGTGGGGGCCCAAACATTTCTGGAAATGGACAGGATGTGTTCATTTGGTAAAACTGAGCTGTGTGGGTAATTGGAATTTCCCAGACAATTTACTTCCTAAATTTACATACAATGAATTGCAATCTTACAAGTATGACTCATCTGAGCTAAGTGCAAGAGCAGTGGAAGCATGTCTGCAATTAATAGAGCTTGAGAGTCTGAAAATGTTTTTACTTTCACCTGAGGACAAAAACGGTCTCCCCACTACCTTTGCAGACCACGTTCTGTGATGTACTCTACCAGTGGGGTATGGTGTCCGAGGCCGACTAACAAATTCAAATTATTTAAGGAATAAAGGATTCAGTTATGTTATAATAGTTACTAATAGCTGTTTAGAAGTGGCAGTTTTGCAGGTGTAAGTGGTGACACCATTTGGCTTCTAGTCATTGCTAGTTTCATGCCCACCCACCAGTAAAATGGATTAGATTCTAATCTTGAAAGCACTGCATTACCCCATTTGTATTGCCCACTTGACACGAACGCTATGCACAGTAATTATACTGGAAATATTTCAATACAAATCTTTTTAAAAGATGCACAGCAAAACAAAAAAAAAAACTTGAATGGATTGGTCTCTGCACAGGGTTTGAATGAAACACACATCAGGGTATATTCTATTGATATAAATCACAGCAGACCTAAATATTATGCTGTCAAAATGTATATTAAGCCTGCTGGTGTTTTTCCCCCATAGAGGAGAGATGCCTGCCCTGTTAGCATCATTAAATAAGTACCAAGAAGGTAGACTCTGATTTGAGGAAATACTGTATCTACTCAATAGGCTTTGTATCATGTAAAAGATGCCTGAATGTTTTAAAATCAAAAATTGCCATTTTTTTCAAACCCCATCATGTGAGGCAGACATATCTGATGGCATACACACTCCAGGTAACACTCATTTTTAATTGTTTTACTTCCTTTAATTTATGAAGTCTGTGGAAAGAAAAGTGGCATTGGGTAGAGAATAATATACAGAGTAAAACCTGATATGTATTGAAATTCACACAGTGCACAGATGCAAAATGACTTCCATGTAACGCTACTCAATTTTATTAGGCCATTATTCAGGTGAACATAGAAGCATAGTATTTCTTTCACTGAAGTAGCTTTCATTAGTAGTTATAAAAATACCACACAGGAAACCACTGCAGTACTAGCAAAGAGCATTGTAAAACAATACACAACCCTAAATATATGTTGTATATGATACATAATGTGTAGAAACTGCCCAATAGCGTGCTACATGCTTGTAATACAGCACTTTGTGCATCACACCAGCACGTGGCATGGTGTGTATTTTTTGTTGAGGTGGTGGTGTATCATTCTCTAACTTTATACTCCATTTGGGCAGCAGTAGGATTTCAAATGAGCCAGTAAGGTTATGAAGAGCAACAAGACATGTACAAGACCATGTGGATTCAGAATTCAAAATTGCACAACAGTGCTACTGTAGTAGATTGCTTTATCAAATATGAATACACCTCTACATTGACATTTAAAAAAAAAAATTCAATCCATAATGGATCATAAATCTCAAATGTCTTGATCTAAATTCATTTTGAATTTGTTTATAAAACAGAAAATGATTTTCTTCTTCCTTTTGTATCTGTTAGTCTTACAGAAGGAGGGTAGGCCTGTAATAAACTAGTTTTGTATTTTTAGAGCTCTCCTCCAGTATGAGAGTCCAATTACAAAAACAGACCCTTTAGTTTGTATTATATATCAAAATGCCTTTAAAAGGCCACCTGACAAAGAACTTATTAATTTCATTTTTCACAAACATTAGTTTTTCTTTAAAACACATCATGTATTAATAATGTCGTTGCACAAAAAGAAACACTGACCACAACGTAGTTTTAAAGCTGCAGCGTCCCACAATGAAATTCAATTTTAAACTAAAAATAATTTGTCTGAATTAAAATGTTATTTAATAAATTTAGCCTCCTTTAATCAAAAAGGAGATCTTGTTTTCAATGCTCCTGCTACAAAATTTAGATAGGAGCTTTGTTACAGCTCAAGCAATGTGTTATACTGACGATTTATAGGAAGCACTGTTATTTCAACGTGCTCTTTCATGAATGTACATTTACCTACATTGGGAGACTGCATCTTGGCAAAGCAGTGTGTTTACTTGTAAAGTTTGTTGTCAAATGTGCCTAAATAGCAACACATATGAAAAGCCAAACACTAACAATAGTTTGTCACTTAATGAATCTAAATGAATTAGCATGAACTGAAGTCCTAATGAAGCTGATATCTTTACATTCTCAAATGAGGACAGTTTAAAAATAGAAATAGTCTTTATAACTATTAAGTTGGCTATATAAGGTGGCTATTTTCATAATCTGCGCACTCATAAGAAATCAGTTGCATTTTACAGAGCAAAAATTCTGTCTGTCACCAATACTAAATGCAGCATTGCTTTTGGATAGGAAAATACAATTAGTTGTGTATGTGTGTGTATATATATATATATATATATATATATATATATATATATATATATATCACACACACACACACTAAAACTGTAAACAATCTAGTAATATGTGTAATACTGTATAAATGTTTTGTATAAAATATACATGTCTAGGCTAAATTAAACCGGTTTTCAACTGGCACGGCTTAGTTCAGCAAAGATTTGTAGCACTTGCACAAATAGGAATATGCAGTCTAAATTTTTGTTTTTAAAAAACAAAGGTGTTTTTTTCCTCTATTAATAATTATTAAAGCTTTTTATATATCAACACACACACAGTTTTTGTTTTGTTTCTGTTTTGGTTCCAACCATCCGGATTCACCCTAAAACGTGTGTGTGTGTGTGTGTGTTTCTCCCTCTAAGCCAGTCGCTTGTGAATTCATAAACCTCCACCTGTTAAATTGGTACAAGCTGAATGCCACCATAAGAGATGTTATATCTCGGCTGGCTAGATGATTGTATGTGAAATACAGTATTGGGGATATATGATGGGATGTGGCATGGCGGGATGTGGCATGGCGCATAAAAACAGATAGCAGACCAGTCTAGATTTTAATGGTATAAAACTTTTTTTTTTAAATATTTTTGTATTATAAACTGATGATGACATTGGAAAAGACCTTTTGTGTAAATGTTTGTCTACCGATTTTATAAAAGTGTTATATTTGTATTAAATATGGTAATATATGGCTTAGATTGTTTCCCCCTGGTAACAAAATCAGTAGCTGTGGAAAGAAAGATGATATGATCGAACACAGTGTGGAAGGGATTGCAGACCTGCAGATTTCCAAAGCCCAGCCGCAAGCTGCTATTTTTGCACCCTCATGAAAAGGCCAAACAAATCTTTACAAATTGTCATTTCATTCAACACTTTTCATAATTTAAAATGAGGATCACACAAACTACATAAATGAAAACATTTACGGTACTTCAGTTCAATGTAGTCTTACTATGTTCCATAAACTTAAGAATTAACAACAATAAAACAAGCTCAGGGGAGCAGTTCATTACGAAACAGAAAATATGAGCCTCAAGTAAACCTTACTGTAAAGTCAGCGGAATATGTCCTAAACATATTTAATAATAATAAGATCATAAAAAACCTGGATTCTAGTTTGCTGAACATGGTTCAGATTATTGGATGTGTCAATAAGCACAATGCCAGGTAGAAGCATTTACTGTAGACCCAAAGCCTACGTGTGTTGACACACAGTGCCACACAAGTAGAAAGAAGGTTATCTTAGTCAGAAGGTGCTTGGACATTACTTCGGGCAGCATTTTACATTTCCTTGAGATTTCATGCGTGTCAGGTTGCCCAAAAACCAACCAAAACAATACAGACATTCTAAAATGTAGTTTTGAATTTCAAGAATATACACAGTAGTCAAAATAGTAAGCGATACTGTAGCTACAGCACCTCTCTGCACAATCAGTGTATTGTACAAATGCTACTTGATATCATGACAGTTCACAGTCCCAACATTTCTTGACTAATGTACTATACCCCCCCCCCACCCTTTCTTGTTGTATAACTGAAACCTCTGACCATTTAACTGAAAATAAACAATAAGATGTTGCCCAAAATATCTTTAATAACAGTTACATGTGTGTCTATAACTACTGTACATATATATTTATATATATATAAAAAAATCTGTCATTAATTTAAAAGATACAATTTGTATCAACAAGGAAAGGTGTTTTGTGGCTATCAAGGGTTGTGCTGATAGCTGCTAAGGAAAACTGTACAGTGAGCTTGGTGAATAATATTACTTTCACAAGGGAAATTTTCAGGTATGTTTTCGTGTGTGGGTCATTTCCAAATAAAAGAAAAAAAAACTTGTAGTAGATTTAGATAGTCACAAAAGTGCTTCAAACACCACTGTAGAATAGAATATGCTATTAATGCCTGTGTGTGTCTGCCTCAGTGTAAACCAGACATAGCTGGTGCTGGATATCCTGCATGCATCTTGTCATCTCCATAAATGGAGCTGGCAAAGACCCACATCAGATGGAGGGTCAACAAGCTAAACCAGCATGCCAAGAGATTAGCTGTTTTTATAAAATGCATTTTACAGTGTTAACCGAAGAATTAATTAAGGATTGGAAAGAAGCTAAATGTAGTAGTCAAGCTATCGTTAGTTTAGCTCCTAACCCACTTAAAGTGAAAATGTCCCTTTAAAAGATGGGTAATATCCCAAACGATAAAAGGTTTGGAAGGCTAGAGTGAATAAAATCATGTACAGTCCTTTGTAGACACTGACCTGCAGACAATTATTTTGGTTATCACTGATCAAGCAAAAACACGAAGTGAAATCATGTGCAAATCAGGCTTGCTACAGAAAAAAATCAGCTGCAATAGCAGTTAGCAAAAACCCATTAATAACATGCCAGAAACACCCCTTACTAAAACTAAGGTACACAGACATCTCGGCTGTTCCTGCTACTAAATTTGTGGAAAGATTCAGACCTCCTACTAACACAACAGCTCTGTAACTATCTTTATAACAAACATGGATTAACTTATAGGACACATATTAAATAAAAAATAACTTATTCATTTCAGTAAATAAAATAGCATTAAATTGTACACTACAGTGCATTATCAAGAGCTACTTTGCATATCCTCGTGAAAAATCATTTTGTGATTGTAATAGTGTCTGCTCAAGTTAAAAAATCTCATAACATGCGCAACACTGTTATACCACAAAAAGTCAATAGAGAATAAGCACACAATCATGTAAAGGAAACTCTACCCTTCAGGAAAACAGAGGAATGTGTTCTCACTTTAGCTGGGATACTGAGCATATGATGAGGACTGCAGAAGCAGAAACAGGTCTTATTAAAACCTTCTAAATAAATAAGTAGTACAGTATATTATTGCAGTTACTGGGATGGCTTTAGGATTGATGGAATAAAGAAGTGTGTCAAAGTAGCCCTGCAACACCCAGTCAAACACAATGAATAATACCAATCTCTTATTTTGAGTTTCCTTAGACTTGATTGCCAACAGTTATCAGAACACTTCTTATATAATAGAACAAACAAGAGTGAAAAGTGCCATAAAAAGAAAACCTCCTCAACAAACCAAATTACATTTTTGCTATTTTTTGTGTTAAATAAAATGGTAAAGGTAAAATAAATTCATTTCATTTGCTTTGTTTTACAGACACCAGAAAAGTACAATGAAAACCCTCTAAGTTTTTATAAAGTGAAGCCTGTATAATATGGCTAATTTAGGAAGGAGTCCATTGCTGGGTGAAATTAATTTTTTTTCTGTACATTTCAGAAGACAATTGTGCTTCAAATACTGAATGGCCATGTTGGCGTAGGTAGTAAGCAATGTATTGAGGTGTTTGATTTAAATTTGGATTTTAAAAATCCAAACTGCTGCATTTTACATTCAACAGAAATGTGTGGTATTTCTGATAGAAGGGGGTCCATCCCAAAATAACTATTTATGCAGGTTTCAAAGTATTTTGCTGTTTGTAACAACCACATTGCAAAGTTAAAAATAATAATACAAAATGCTATTGTAGCAAACCTCCCTCAGCTTTCGTGCTGAAGAAATAAAACGAGGATCACGTTGTGCCGAACACGTCCCCGTTCAGTAACCTTGTTGGGACTGTTCCGCCAGAATGGCAGCAGCCAGCTGCTGAGCATTCGTCATGTGAGGACTCCTATTCATTACCATCTGCACCACGTCTGGTGGGAAGATATTGCAAAGGTTTAGAAAGACCTTCTCCCGGGGATCCTGATACCTTGAAGGCTTTGGGGGCTCTTGCTGGGGCATGCTGCCTCCCCAGGCCATCCTCCAGGACTGATCCCGGTTCTCAGGCAAGCTTTGGAATGTGAACTGCTCGTAACAAGGCTGTGTGGATTTACTGGGTAAAGAGTAGCCTTGGTGGTAGCCATAAGCATCCATCCCATAACTCAGGCTGTCCCAACTCCCAAAGTGCTCCTGGCCAGGATGGGGCTTCCTTTGCCGCAGCAGGGAGTTGTGGTAAAGTCGCGAGTCAGAATGGCTGTCAATCCGAGTAGAAACCAAGGCCCTGGTCTGGGAGTGCTGGTGATTCTGCGGTCCAGGGTAGTCGGTTGGGCAACTAGAGCGGGCCCCCACCACCGGGTGCTGCAGGTGAGGGGGGAGGTAGGGAATGGATGGCTTAAGATGAGATTTGGGCTCCTCGTGCCCAAAACTTTGAACCCGGGCTAAGGCATCATGATAGTTGTGGCCAAAAGGCTGTGAATGAAGGCGATTGTGAGGAGGAGGAGGGGGGTGGTGGTGACACTTGAGGTTCTCCTCTAGCAGCGGGTCTGGGGAGCTCATGTAAGAGCGTTCGTTGTATCCAATGTAAGAGTCACTGCTGCTACAGCTCATGCTGCCTTCGCTGCTGCAGTCCGAGGCGACAGAGCTGATCCTGTGATCTGTGTCCACAGAAAAACGCCTGTCTGGGCTCCTGGGCCCCGCGATGCTCAGGTTGGAGTATGCATTGATCATGGAGTAATAGTTCATGTCAACTGGAGAGTCACATTTGGGGTACTGCTCGTTGTATGCCATGGGCGTCCCGTGGTTTTTGGTCACAATCATAGGTGCTCTTTGAGAGGGATGAAGGGCGTTGCTTGTTGGGGCAGAGGGGTGAGGTTTCTGAGAATGAGGATGAGGGGAACTGCTTTTGATAACTGGCGAGGGAACAGAGCGTTTCTCAGCTTTGATTTTGGTGCTCAGCTTCTCTTCTAGCTCGTGGTAAGCTGGAGTCCTGATACTGGGGTCTGACTGTCTCTTTGGAGCTGTGTGCTTAATGTCAGAGCAGCTGTTGGATTTGGAGCTTGCCGGCATGCTGTGACTCTTGACCAGCCCACCTTCGTTCGTTCCTTTGACCGCTGTGTTTTTAGCTATGGCACGAAGCTCATCCGCTACAGAGCGCTGGGGCTGAGTACCTCTCTCTGGGTGATAAAATTTACACTTATGCCCGTAAGTGCACTTTTTACCTGTTACATAAAAAATAAAAGGTAATTAAAACATTTATTCAATTTAAGAAAGATATCAATGTGAATTCCCTTGGCCCTGTGCATCCAATCCTCCAATAGCTCTGTTCATTATCTCATTATTCATGCTGCTACAATCCAGGCTCCTTGCATTATGTGGGAGTTACAGTATAGTACAGTACAAGTTTGGGCGAAATAATGCTTTACATGCATCATTACTACTTTTTTTGTGTGTGTGTGTGTGTGTGTGTGTGTGTAACTATCACAAAACAAAACAGTTGAGACCACTGCAGTGATTCATTTGGTTTAGGTTGTGAACAGTGGATCTCATGAATGCCAGGTTGATAATTGTACCCCCTTCGCCTGCTAAATAAATAAATAAATAAATAAATAAATACATCAAATTAAAAAAAGAATAAAAAGGCACCCATTTTCTCATGTGAATTAAAAGGCAGACACAAACTTACCATATGGGCAAGGTTGTTTTTTGTGTTCTGGTACGATGGGTCTTTTTCTCAGGAAGTTATCCAAACTTGGGCCGTGGCGACCCAGTGGATCATCAGGTGGCATGAACCTGAAGATCAAGAAACAGGAACCTGGTTAAAACAATACTGCAGACAACAGCAGGGATATCAAGTTAACCCATCAAGGGCCACTATCCTATTCAAAGGTAATCGCATTGATTCATATGTTAAGTTCCCTTGCTTTAAAAATTAACAAGTTTAAAGGAAGGAAGATCAAGGTGGTGTGAAATTTCCTGGCACTAATAGCCCTGCTGACAGGTTATATAAAAAAATATAAGACAAGTTCTTAAGTATTTCAGACAACTCTGCAAAAATCTCCATCAGTGCCTTTTAAAAAGTTCCCCTATAAAGCATCACAAAATGCAATCGTGTTTTATCTTTTCAATCATTATATATATATATATATATATATATATATATATATATATATATATATATATATATATATATATATATATATTCTTTTACGGCACCTCCAACATGAATGTACTGGGAAAAAAAACCTCATACATGCAAATTGGTTTGTGTTTATCTTTCTATGTCTCATATCATGAACGTTTAGATTAACAATCTGCTTGAATCTCTGCAGTCTGGCTTCCGGCCGCATAACAGTACTGAAACTGCTCTCCTCCGGATTGTAAATGATCTTCTGCTTAATGGTGATGCTGCTGCTCCCTCTGTGCTTGTCCTCCTTGACCTAACAGCTGCTTTTGACACCATAGATCATAGCATTTTTCTTGACTGCCTTCAGAAGTATGCTGGGATCTCTGAAACCTGTCTCTCCTGGATGTCCTCTTACCTATCTGGACGCATGCAGTCTGTTTTCTATGTTGGATGCAGTGGTGTTGCAAACCCAGTCACTTGTGGTGTCCCTCAAGGATCTGTTCTTGGGCCACTTCTCTTCAACATCTACATGCTTCCCTTGGGTCACCTCATCCACCAACATAGCCTCATGTTTCACTCCTATGCTGATGACACCCAGCTCTACTTAAAACTCAACCCTGGAAGCCCCTCTGCCATGGTCTGGCTCTCAGATTGCATTTAAGACATCGAGGTCTGAATGTCTGACAATTTTCTTCAGCTCAACACTAGCAAATCTGAACTCCTCTAGTAGGATCTAAAACTCAACTTAAGAATCTAAATATAGCTGCCCTGAACCTTGGGAAATGTCTGCTGCTGCCTTCCCCCACTGTACGAAGCCTTGGTTTACTTCTAGACAGCAACCTCTCCTTTGATGCCCACATCTCCTCTGTGGTCAAATCTTCCTACTACCACATTCGAAACATCTCCAAAGTCCATCCCTACCTTTCCCTACCAGATTCGGAGATACTCTGTCATGCATTTGTCTCCTCTCGACTCGACTACTGCAACTCTCTCTATGGTGGTCTTCCGACACACACCATCAACCGACTGTAGTTAGTTCAGAATGCCGCCGCCAGGATCCTTACCAGATGATAATAAACGTGATAACATCCCCCCCCGTCTTGCCCAGCTGCACTGGCTACCTGTAAAGTTCAGGATTACTTTCAAAATTCTCCTGCTGATCTACAATGCCCTTCATCACACAGGTCCCGAGCACCTCTTCAACCTGCTGACCCGCTATGTCCCTGCCTGCAAGCTGAGGTCCTCCGACTCTGGCCTGCTTGTTATTCCCAAGCAATACTGATTATTTCTTTCATTAAAACTGTTGTCTTCTTGATATATATATATATATATATATATATATATATATATATATATATATATATATATATATATATATATATATATATATATGTTGTTATCTGAGAAGGTTAAATTAATATAAAACCAACTTTTATTGCATAGACAATCTTAAGAAAAATATAAGCATGTTATTTGTAATACTTTTACTCATATGAATCTTTTGCACTATATTCCAGTATGACAAATCATAAAAAGTTTTAAATTAAAAAAAAAACACAGTACATGTCACAAACAGTTATAACACAACATGCTAAAAGTTGAAGAAAAAAAGTCAACATGCACCTGCTTTTCTAAGTTGCAAAACAAATAACTTCTTATGCTCAAATTTACAGTAACTGGCAAGTGAGCAAGTAAACTCCACATTTTGCAGTTAGATGAACTAGCCAATCTTTTTAAATTCAAAATTATTGTCAGCACGAATTCAAGAATATATAAGTAAATAATGTACAAAAAGTTATCAACTAGGCTCAAGTATGAAAAAAAAATTAGTGTTTCATTAAAACTGGGAACAGTTTAAGCAACACATTTCAATCTCATCTGTTTTACTTTGACATGGTCTTAAGTTGTTTCACTAGTGGCAGGTTTTTTGCAAGAAACGCGAGCATAGCCACATTTTCTTGTTTAAGTTTGCTGTGTCTGGGACTGCAGATGATTCCTGATGTGGAAGCACAACTCGAAGCTGCAATGCACAGGTATTTTCTGGTAAACCCAGAAAGCAAGGGTAAACTTCCTGAATTTTTCTTCCACCAAGCTAGAGGATCAGCATCTATGTCTTCCATTCGGCCATAGAGTATCAATTCGCTTGTCAGGCTTCCTCCTGCAGAGTGTAGTAGGTGTGCCTGCTAATGTGCTAATGCAGTTGTCTCACCTTTTTTCTGCGACTTGATGGTGGATAGCAGCCCTTGTAAGTCAAGTTTTTTTCTCTTATTCTCTGTCTGTTGATTTGAGTCACACGTGTGATTTTCAACCTGCTGCAAAAACTCTTCCTTGACCTGACCTCTTCTTGATTTGACACAACAATATCCAGAATTTCTTTCAAACACAAAAGTACCCAGAATTTCTTTCAAACACAAAAGTACCCAGAATTTCTTTCAAACACAAAAGTATCCAGAATTTCTTTCAAACACAAAAGTATCCAGAATTTCTTTCAAACATCTTCGGCATTTTGGCTTTCCGTTGTCGATAGCGTGGCTGTCTTCATTGGCCAAAACCCCCAAATAATCCTAAATCAAACTTGTTGCATTTTTAACTTTTTTTTAATTTTTTTTTTTTTAGCATTGGTCTATATGGTCAGGACTGTCCCGATTTCCTAGTAAATGTCCCGCATCCCGATGCATAGGAAGAAAGTCCTGATATTTACACATAGAAAAAAAATTCATTTATTCTGCACAGTAGTGAAAACCACACACTGTGCTCTTCATGCAGCAAAGGTAAGAATGCTTCATTGTGTCTGTGTTTACTGTCATGCTGGCAGTGCGGTGTTGAGTTGAGGGGATACGTCTTATTATATAATAGAGTGTTTTTTGCGTATGACCCCTCCCATGTGTATGATGTGTATAACCCTCCCCGGGGGACGACCTTACCGCAGAACAGTTTCCAAATGTTGGCAAGTATGTGGCTCCCCAGAGTGCAGATACTGGAACCGCAACATTTTGGTATCGCGCTATACCGTTGGTACCGGTACTATCACCCATCACCAGAACATAATATTGTAAAGGTAAGATTGCAGTCCATTCATTAAGTGCGTGTCAGGCGCATCAGGTCCAATTTATTTTCACACATGCAGTTAATTTTAGACGCGCTGTTTAAAAGTATTTTTTTTTCCCCACAGTCAAACGGGTTTAAAAGGCCCTGCATATCAACAAAGCACTCACTAGGCACCTCCAGCCCTGCCCCACCCTTTTGTTCGCTATCGCTTTCAAATATGCTAACAAATAAATAATAATAATAATAATAATAATAATAATAATAATAATAATAATAATAATAATAATAGTCGTACATACCGATCAATCATCTCCTGATCACTCGTTTTATCACCAAATTCCTCAATAATGCGATCCAAGTCATTATTTTATTACTATAACTCAAAAAAGCTCTGCAAATGTCTGATATTCTCTGCGCTGATTCAGTAACAGCCAGCTTGTTTCCTTATGGCCGCCCCTATCTGATGCCAGGGGCAAGTATGACTATTCATGAGATACGCCCTTTTTTTTTCAGCTTGTCTCGGTTCCTGTCGCTCCCACGGCCATTGAATGGTTTTCTCAGCTTTTTTCCGGAGAAAAAGTGACTAGAAACCCGTTCTTTGCGTTTTTTGATGATGTCGGACAGGGTCCGACATTGGACCGGATAGGAATAATTGCAATCCGACATAGGACCAAAAAGGGTTAAGTAGTTTGTTTTGTAATTCAATTCAAAACAAAGTGCATTTTAAGAAATAAATAACCATGCGATGGGTAGTCATCAAAGAAGAGCCGTGCTTACTACGAAACAAAAAAGGATTTCAATAATTTGTAAACTCAGCGCCTGTATTCACTTTTCATCCTGTAAAATCGTGAGGTGTCCACATACATATGACGCTTCAGGTTAATTAGATGTAAGGATTGCAGTATTTCCTTTTTCTACCCGTTTTAAAAAATATACATTGAAAAGATGGAAACTCACTTGTCATTGACAAAGGAATACATCAGCAATCGTTCATCAATAAACTTCTTCCATTCAGGCTTCTCGTTGGCCAGATCCCTGTAGTTGTCATTGGATACAATGATGCCATCCGACTTCGTGGCGAGCTTGACTATGAACGGTCATCATAACAGACCACCCTCCGCCCCTGCACACGTCGTGAGGGGTGAACACCAGGATCTTCTCCTTTCCAGTTTCCGCAAGATTTCTTGGTCTATTCAAAAACAAGAAAAAAAGTACATTTTACACATCTAAACATGATAGCTTAGGACCCAACCCTGATCACAGGGCAAGGCAGTAACGCAAGGCATAGGTCGTTAGCACCCTATAATCAGGTGCCAATGAATGCAATCAAACATGGCCCTGTGGAGGGATTCTGGTGCCATGTTTTGCCCAGATGTTTTACACCTGTGCCATCGCAAGGTGTCCGGTAAAATTGGGGAGTGGCCTCATTATCATTTTCACCTGAGCGACTTTAAAGATGGGTTTATTATGGGCAGGCATTCCGAAAAAATCTGACATTAAAATATAACTGCATTGACACAAAAAAGAACAAAATAACCTGGGGTTTTATCCTACAGTTTCACAGGCAAGACTGCAATACAGCTTTTGATATGTCCCCTTCCTGTATCTGCAGGCTAGTAGCCGTGTACTGTATGTACATACATACATACATACATACATACATACAAGAGACTGTGTGTGATGACCCAGCTTGATACACTTAGTGCTGCTTTGCAAATGACTGCTTTCATTTAAGCAAACAAAAACTTTTTTTTTTTTTAAATGATATGAAGCTCATACTCCATACCTGTGTGAAACAATTCCAAACTGATTCATTTTATTATAAGCACATATCCAATTCATGTCGGATTTCAGGGTTAGGGTTTATTATGTTCCATACTGTAGATGCAGTTTCTGCACTATACCCAATATAAGCCATCCATGCTCATTTTATTATTATGGAAAAATGTCAGAAAACGCAGTTTCTCTTGATTTGCTAATCCTTTCTGGTCTCCCACTTTCCATGGATTGACCAGCTCTAACCAAATCTCACCAGTGGCCAGCCTCTGCTCTGTGCAGGACGCTCTTGAATTTGCACATCATATTGACTTCCATTTTTTAGCATTCGTCAAAATCGGGCCCTTCGACTTTTTCATGGGGTGTCAACATCACATTCTTACAAATAGTTGTACATGGTGAACATATGTTAAGGCCGTCTATTATGGACATGAACAGTTAATGAAAGAGTACCTGTTATAAGGGCATCTGGTCTCGACTGTTCTTTTCTCCAGGCGGGCACAAACACTGTGATGTCTTTATGGCCACGGTCCAAAAACCAGTCCACTGCCAGTTTAATTCCGTGACAGGAAAACACTTCCTTGTTGCCATGGCTGAAACATCAATAATAGAACATCTTAGAAAACTGGAATTTGAATGGATTTCAAGGCCAGCCTATTTGTAAAGCTTATTGACATGGAGAATAGAATGGTGTGATTAAAGCACAGTGGAATCCAGAAATTAGAATCACTACAAGGGACTGAATTAAATGGTGATGATAGAGAGCTGGATCTTTCAGATTAAAAGGGGCTAACATATAGTGCATTAACACTTAAAACTCCGACCTGACTTGAGTTGATTGGATTCAAAAGGTTCTTCTCATTTGTGCCACCCGTTTACACTTGAGCAGCGTGCTAAGTGGGCTCTGAAAAAGTATGCGCGTGCAGAGCCCCTGAACTAAAGTGCATGACCTCAGCCGTCATATCTCCTGACCTCACTATACATGGGATGAAAAGATAATAGACTGAGTGCAGTGCGGTTTCCTGAGTTTACAAATTATTGAAATTCTTTTTCATTTTACAGTTAACATGGGCCTTTATCTGGCCGCTAACAAACATACACAGCATATTATTATTTCTTGCAACTAGTTAAACTTCACTGTTTATCCCCCTTAGAAAACTGTTTTAAATACTGTTACAAATAACCAAACTACAAAAAAGTATTTTTTGCAAATAAAATGAAGCTTATATTGTGTTTAATAATATTATATACACACGGTTCGTTCCTGCATGTCTAAGCATTAAAGTAGGGTTTATATTACTGGTAGTTTAACCTTCTCAGATAACAACATTTATATATGTATATCAAAAACTAAATATTTAACACTGCACAGCAGTTTTAATTTAAGAAATAAACAGTATTTCACTAAAGAAAATGAACAACAATCAGCTGTTTTTTTCTGTTTGTTCTAAACCTGGAAGAGTACTGTTTTGCTTCTTTTTTATTTAAAGGGGTAGTCAGTAAATAATAATTGTGCATAAAGCAGTGATAAAATATATTCTTCATGGTTATAGACCTTTATGTAATCACCAGGATCATTCAAACCTAAACTATAACTATTTATTTGTTAAAATTACACAGAGTTATCAGTGTGAGTAGTCCTACAGTGAGAATGTGTGTGTTTCGAGATGAATGATACTCGCTAACAGTATTGGAGGTAAAACACCGGAAATCATAGATGGGTGTATTATTTTGTAATTAATTTATTTGTATCAAGTTTGCCATTGTTATTGAAGTACACTGGGTATCATTCAAGTACACATAGGAGGGCAGTACAGTATGTAACAAATGCAGATCATCTTAACTGAAATCTAGTATTTTGTTGGTTCTCCGTTTTCATGTCATATCAGACAAGTGTACTTTTTGTGCCTCTTATTACCAAGATAACGCTGGGTGATTAAACATAATAATAGCAAGCACCATCTCTGATCACTCCAGTCTGTCACGTCCATGGCTTCAGCTCAGTGTGTTTATGCGTCCTGTTCCCAAGGAGACGGCCGAGTAAGACTGACACGGAGGGTGTTGCTTACAACGTGCCTCTGCATGAGCTGACTCAGGGACAGATGCATTCGCAGCAAAGAAAAAAACAGACCAAACCCGTGCAATCAGGATGGCTGCATTTACACTACAAAAAAAAGACGTCCTAGAGCTAAGCCGCTTAAAAGTGGCAAGTGTAAATGGGTTAAGAGAACTTGAATCGAAGTTAAAATAGTCTTACAAAAAGGATTATGCGGTTTGTAAAAAATGCTGAGGTGAAAGAAAATGTTTTTGCATTGGTTATAATCTCTTTCAGGTACTGAAGTTGAAGATGGCATCTTGGAGATACATGGGCAGTATTTAACTCCCCTCCTGTTTTCGGTTATGTGTCACAGGATTGTTAAATTATTCCAGGATGACGCCTAATGCATAGCAGTCACCCCCACCCCCACCTCCATCCTGAGGTCAATCATTTAAAGTACAAGCTCACTTTTCAACCAAAAGGCTGTTGAGGTACTATGCCTTCCTAGATTTCATTCATTACTTCAAAGAGGTCAATCAGATTTCTAAGGTAAAACTATAAGAAACAAAGTTAGGCAGGCAAACATTTCTACCAGTGCACTCTACCACAAGTGCATGCCATTTCACTCGCTGGTAGTTTTGGCAGGTTTTAGCTATTATACATGGAAAAGCCTCAAAAGGCTTTTTTGGGCAATATACATGAAGCATTAGTAATCTTTAAACATATATAACTAGGTATGCAAGTGTGTTATGAAGTTTAAAACCGAATTTGTGAAGCCAAGGGAACAGAACGAGTACCAATATTCACCATGTGTCATTTTCTTTAAAAACAGTGAAAAAGAAGTTGAATACAGTGCTATTGCATCACTCATACAAATGTATTATACAGTGGAAGCCAAAACCAGCTATAAAAATGACGAAATACTGTCCGCGATAAAACTAAAGTCAATGCGATATGTAGTTTAGTTAACCTGTCCTGATTGTGTTTTTTGGTACGTACACAACCTTCATTTTGCCATTATTCAGCAGGGTTGTTATCTAACAGAAGAATTGCCTTACACTGCAAAAACAAAACAGGTTTGAGGCACAAATGAATACAAAAACCATGACTTGAATATATGTGGCTGGTCATCCAGGCATTCTTACTTGCTTTGTAGACAACAGGCAGATTACGCATATCCACATGGTGAAAACAGTGTGGCTTTTAGTCTTTCCGATGAGAAGTGGCAGTTTGTGCTCCCCAGTTTTATTAGCTGTCAGCACTGTGACACGATCCTTCTGTTACTTGTAGCCTTCTTTTTGCAGATGTTCCCTCGTACACTGTCTTGCAGGGCAGCAATTTCCAATAAACATCATCTTCATTTGTGTTATAGATCTGTTGTTCTTTATATCCACCGGCTTGTATGATCTCCTTCAGTTCTGCTGGATAATTAACAGCCGCTTGCTGTAGATTGTTGCTCCCCTTTTAGAGTCCCTTCACGGATGCCATGTCTCTTTTGCCAGCACCAAAACTAACCTCTGCTAGCCTTAAATTCAAACTCAGGTCCCTTTAGTCAATGGCCAAGTCTTGTGCTTTTGCTTGCAGGATTGGGCCTGAAAGAGGTGTCCCCTGTGTGTGTTGTTGTACAAGCCAGGTGTATAGTGTAGTATCAATGTCATCATTCTCTGCCATTCGTGTTCGTTTTCTAAGTGAGCTTTCTTTACAGTAAACTTTATGAATGAGTACTCTGAGCTTCTCTTCATCTTTTATCCATCCTCTCACAGTTGACTTACCAACTTTTCTAGGCTACATTTCTTTACTGAAGTTGCAATTTAATATTTTTCTTGTGACTTAAAAGAAAATAAATATATGAGTGTTTGGAACAGGAAAATAAGGTATATTCATTATAGCAACAGCAGCCTTGGTAAAATGATTACAATAAAAGCTATGGGATATTTAGTGTTTCTGTAATACAATACATTATGAAAAGTATTTTTTTCTTACTGGAGCTCAAATTCAAACCATGAATTGACAGCCAGAAGACTATTGCATCTGTGTGTCTGCTTACACTAGCAAAGGGCAAAGTTCACAGACGCAGGGCCCCCAGAGATTTGTGAATCGGTTACTAGTCCGGAAAGCTGAACATTCAGAGACAAACATACCATATACTGTATATATATGCATAATTCCTTTGATACTGGTAGGCATGGGGAGGTCATTGATAAATCATTTGTTTAACTTGTCTACTGTAGAGGGCTTTAAAAGTAAGCTATATAAGACACCATGTCTTGTCAGTGTTTAAAGGCAGGGACTATACGCTCAGTGACAAGTATCACAGCTTGTACTTAAACACCCCCTAGCTCTGAAACTCAGTGAGAACTTTCCAGGGTGATGGAGACCTGCAATTTGATGTGCTTTGCTTATTCTATAGACCTACTCAACATACCCAGTTTCATCAAAATCTGAAGTTATTCAAAACTTTTAGATGCATTGTTTAAAGCTACAGTTCAAGGAAGACAGACCAGAAGGAAGTGTGGGCACTGTTTGTTTTCATATGAATATAAACCTTTTTTGTTTTGCTAATATTTGAACAGTCTCAACTTACCTCATGGCCACATTACTGCCATCGAGGACTACGGGCCTCAGGTTGTCTGTGTCATCAGACAGCTCTTCTTCAGAAGGTGAGTCGGGACGGTGCGACTCTGTGGAGGAAGAGGATGAGATACAAGACGAAGTAGAGGAGGATGAGGAGCCACAGCCCCCACTGCTACCACCCGACAAGGCCTGGTCAGCCTCAGACATGCTCCCCAGCTTCACCAGCTCCCCCAGGATGTCATTGATCAGCGCCTCTGGGCCCAGCTTGCTCAGAACGAGCTGGACCTGCTCCTCACAATACCCTAGCTTGAGGGCAAATTCTATTTTGGTCTGGTACTCCCTGACTACATCCGGTGGTTTCTTGTCCTCTTTGAGTGTCCCGTAGCTTTCCTCTGGCTTTAGATCCTGTGGGATCTCAGTCCTCATAACCACAGGCGTCTCCATGCATGGTGACCGGCACAGCTGCCGGTGGGTTTTTGTAAAGGGGCTAGAGTCCGTTGCTGTGCTGCTGCTGAGGTGTTGGGACTCACTGTCAGAACTGGCACTCTCCTCTGAATCCCCGAAAGAGCTGTTGCAGGTGGTGTCCTCCGCGAAGCCTGCTGAGCCATCCTCCTTCCTGGAGTTTACTTTGTCCATTGTGGGCTTCTCTATCCTAGACCACAGTGAGGTTGCGCCGAGCTGTTGGTCTGTGCTCTCCACATGTAGGTAATCCAGGTCCAGGATGGCATCTATTCCATCGTCCAGGTGATCTTTCAAGCCCATGAAGTTGTCGCATACGCCTGGGTCCGCACTTTTAATATTTGGGTACTCTTGGAAGTAAAGTGTCCTGTAATCCTAGAAATGACAAAAGAGATTATATATTCAATCACAACGGAGATAAATCCTGTTCTCCGATTGGCTGACAGGGTATACGTAAATGCCAATCATGTATAGTAAACTGAGCATACCTCCGGAGCTTCTGTCAGTGGCCTACTAACCTGCTGCAGTAGAACCATATCACACCACAAACCCAACAAACACTTAATGGCTTCAAGTACTGGGGTTACACTCCATGAAAGGAGCTGTGGATTTACTTTTTGAATATAGTCCACACTTGTGGTTGCTTTATTCCTCTTATCCCTCAGCTGCTCACTTCATGAAGTGTCCTCTTAGCAATCATTTAAGTATGTTTTCTGAATACCAGCCAAAGAAAACCATCACTAGTTTCATTCTTCTGTGGCCCATATCAATCCTTCTTTAACAGTTTTGCCAAAACTGAACATTTATTACTTCATGTCTATCAAACAAATTTTAATTTAAAACTCCCTAGTTATAATTATGTCCAATTATATATATTTTTATCATTTAAAATATTTGTTCATTACAAAAGTATTGGCACTCCTGCTTTAGTATTTCGAGTGTCCTCCTTTTGCTTTTATTACGGCTGACAGATCTTGAGCTCAGACAGACTGAATACACAATGCTTTGCTACAGGTTTTCAGATCAGTCCAAAGCAATCTAGTGATTGTGAAGCCCATTCCAGAACTTTTATCTTAGTTTTCTTCAAGAATTCCAGAGTTGACTTAAACATGATTCGCACAGGACTAAAAACCAGGTGTCCTAGCAGAGAACGTCTAGTCATCAATGAAGGTCGGTAAATTTAAAATGAAATGCCATGTTGTGGCCAGAGGGCGCTTTTGTGCATGATTTGTAGACAATGAACCGTGTTTAAATAACTAATTTCGTTGTACCTTTCTCTTCACAAATGCATCTTGAGATTAAATGTGGCCTTTGCAGCATTTGTCATCGCAGAATGTAATGATAAGAAGTGTGGGTCAGAACAGTTTTGAACCTGCTCACACTACAATTTGAATGTTTTTAATTTTACACACAGCTCCAATATTATAAAGTACAGACCTAATTATCAGTGTAGAACTAATACAAATGTTGTTGTAAAGTAATTGCAATTCGATGTACTGCACTGTGACCAAGCTGGCAGACTGCGGTAGCTATGGGAAACTTGATTTCCTGTTGCCAAGAGGGTTTTTAGTGAGAGTTATTCACAGTGGTCTGCAAATCAGAGATATTGTGCAGTACATCACTATTTCTGCAACCTAAGAGTGATTCTGCAAATTTGCAGCACGATCTGTGATCATGTTTTTCACAGGGGACTACAATTCTCGTTAAAACGAACTAGGATCAAACTCATTTCCTGACACTACTAATTTTTTTTACATGGTCCTAGCCAAATTTAGCAGTCGGTTTATTGTAAATTCATAGAACTTCCTGTTTATGCAAATTATTTTGGAGCCCCTTCAGGGAAGACAAATCGAACAGCTGAGAGTAAAGGATATTGGGAAATGCATTAACTTGCATCTGGATTAGTGCCTCTGTACTGCTATTTTAGTGCTGTTTTGGGATCACTGATCCTATGATGCATTTTGATTGCCATAGTGCTCACTAATCAATGCCATTTCCATGAAGCAGTGCAAAGAATGTGCATTACCCTTGCTTTTGTGGTTTAAAAATACCGGTGATCAGAATGCGACATGCAGATTTCAAGTGCAGTTTATTTGCAATGTTAAAAGTTCACTTATAGCCGTATTTTCAATAAAACACACCGTAATTTTAAATGTATAATACTTTTCATTGTACTGTAATTGAAATCTGATTTCAGTGTCACTGTAACTTCAATAAAAACTGACAGTATGAATTAACTGGCAGTATGGCTTAGACGCCTGATAATACAAATTACTGATAAGACGATTGTTTTTTGCTGGTCCCAGGAAATTCGTATTAATGAGAGCCGACTACAGTATATATATATATTACATATTATATATATATTATTTATTTATGTATTTTTTTTTATTCAGGGCTGGGGTCTGGAAAGGTCTTTGTGAAGCTCTGCAAGGCCAAGGCAACCTCATTTTTGCTGTTCAATCTGTGGCTCAAGTTACTGGTTTTGTAATTGTAAACAAAACATTTGGGCAGGTAATTCAGCATAAAATATTCAATTCATACTATAGTATTTAACCTTCAACAAGATAATTATAAAAAAATGATGCTTGGGGTGTGCAAACACCCAGTGGTGTTCTGTTGAAGGTTAAAACAACTCTTTTAGGTGGGGGTAAAAGGTCATCAATGCTCAAAAATATTATCTTGTGACAACTAATTAATACAATTCTTTCTCTTTTGCAGCAATGTATTTAAATCAATAAGCTCTATGAAATATTTTAAAATGAATCGTAAATATGTTCACAGCTTTAATTACTTAAATGCAATCTATAATTCATTTCTTATTAGAAATTGTATAATCTCCCCTTCCCTTCTAAAAATATAAAATGTGCATTATCTACTGCTGGTTTAATAATCGGAGCCTGTTTGCATTATGTATTCATATTTTTAAATGAAATGTAGTTTTAATTTGTGATTATTAAATTATGAAATTATAAAACCAGAAATAGTTTTGTGGGCTTTAGATTTAAAATGGGTATTGTCTTAATGCGCAGAGAAAGTGGTTCCCAATCCTGTAACTCCTTTGATTGTGGGATGCTTTATAACTGAGTCGCTAACCTTAAAAGGATGTATTGTAGATCATTATTTTAAACACAAATTAAGCCTTAAATATGTTTGAGTTAGATTGCTGCTCGAGAGCGGTGGTGTGATAGCAGGGTGAGTGCAGAGATCAAAGGTGCTCCTCTGCTCAAGCTAGAGGGGAAGCTGACAGTTGAGAGAGTGACAAAGGGAGCACAGCAGGAGAATCGATCGGTTACTAGCAGGTGCTAATATCTTGTTTTCACAAATTTTATTTGCGATCTGTGTCTATCAAGCCCACTTCTCCCGTTGTAGTCTTTCTATATTCAAACATTTTCTCTCGGCACTGTACTGCATTTTTGTCTATTCCACCACTTCTTAATTTGACATTTCTAATTGCTGTGTGAAATTTTTTTTATACTTGTATTAATGATTTAATTTACTCATCCTTCCAAGGGATTTTACATTTGTTTGTCATCTGCCATTCTGGTTTCCTGTGAGAGTAATTGTAGCCTCTGCCCACACTGCGCACTGTCTGCACAACAACACCTTTAATACCTATAATATTATTATATAGTAAGCCCCAATTTATTATAGAAGGTTTACTATACAATTCTTACAGTAATACTATATATTTACATAAGGGATCATCGAGCTGCAATACAACACAAGATTTGCCTCATGCAAGGAATACAAATCTTTTTCAAGATGAACTGAAGTTTAAAAATGATTGGCAGCGAAGGAAGTCAAACGAAGCAGTCGGCCTATTTTACAGCTTGTGCTGCAGGGATTTGATAAGGTTGCGTAATAAGAACCTTCCTGTTTTTAATTACTTTTATTTTCATTCCTTTTCCTGGAATACATGTTCACTGCCTGTCCATTGAGATCAGTTCTGACACGTTACTTACTGCACACACTAACTGCACCAAAAAATCGGTAAACATTTTTACAGCAGCATCAAAACAAGAAGCTGTGGAACTAAAATCGCACATTAGAATGCTGGCTGAAGTTGTGAATGCAAGCAAAACTAGTCAATCTAAAGACATTGATAGAGAGAAAAGCTACTAATCTTTAATCATCTTGCATGCGATTCAAAAGACATTCAAAGAAAGACTTTTCTCATCAACTGAATTATAATTTCTGATTGCAACATCATTTCTTTAAACTTACTTCTTTTTTTTTTTTTTAAGTTGCTGCATGGATTTGAAAGTTAATGTCCTGACTGAGAGGCAGTAATGCAGGTGATGGGGAATTTATTATCTTCTGCGGCCTTCAGGAAGCGCCCACCAACACCTATTAAAGATAAATCAATTGGAAGCTAGGCTGCCTAGCAACATGCTCCTTGTTGCTAGGTTTCTGCTGCTTTAGCATGTCATCGTGAATCCCTCCATAGTGAAAGAATAATTTGGTATGAACAAAAGCTCACAAAAGAGGCAGGGGCTCAAGTGTGTCTGGCTCACCCTCTTTGAACAATGCAGCTGCCAAACCAATCTGGGCACTCTGGCGTTATTGTTCTGTAGACCTTGCAATCTGCTCTAACTGGGGAAACTATTCAATATTTTTAGTGAAAGGTTTGAGCCTCGTCATATTTTGGAAGCATAATTCTTCAAGGCCTTCAGTTATGAGTCTTTTGTAAAAGAAGGTTTTTCTTGTGTAGAAATAAAATACAAATCCCCATCTTCTGCTCATATTTCGAGAATCAACTGCTAAACACACTCATGGTTGAAACAACTGTACTGCTGAAACCATTATCACCATCAATAAAAAGCACTGCATATTTCTTCAGTGGATTCTGAGGATTGAAATGCTGTGCATAGTTTGATATACTATAGCCTACTGAGCCAACACAACACAATTTACCCTTAAGTATCATGTAAGAGTAATGTGATCTTGGGTCATGCATAGTGTGGTTACACTTAAAACTCCAACCTGAGCTGGTTTAGGGTCGATTAGATTAAAATATTCTTATCATCTCAGCCACCCGTATACACTTGAGCAGCACTCTAAGCCAGCTCTGAGCCTACATGTGCATGTGTTGCAAATAAAAACTAAATTACAAAACATGCCGTCTTTTTTGCAAAGTCACAGATATACAAACTACTAGTTATTTTTTGGAACTTTAATATATTTTGTATAAAATTAAGTTTATATTGTGCTTAATATTGTAAACACATATGGCCATGGCATGTCTATGCATAAAGCAGGTTTTATATTAGTTTCTCAGATAACAAAAACATTAATATACTTATTTTTTTCAACACAGGACAACAGTTTCAACTTAAGAAATAAACAGTATTTTACTAAAGAAAATTAAATGGAGAATGTGGGTTTACCTGTAACCAATCGGCAGCAAACTCTCACTGTTTTTAAATGGTAACACAAGCTGGGATTGCTGGAGTTTTTCAGAGCTGTTAATGACTGGTGTTATCATTGATATTAACGGCTGCACCAGCAGAGAGAACTTGTAATACAGTAAGATATCCACAGATAATGTGCTCTCTGCTCTTGCTGGTGTTTTTGAAGGAAAGAATCAGCAAAGGTGCAAATAAAGCCCCGAAACACGGCTATATTAAAACAAGATTGGAAAGCTAAAAACCTATGATATAAAATAGTGCTGTGACTTTCTATTATGTGAATTTGAAGAGGTTTTTTCTTCTTCTTTTTTTATACAAGGATGGGCCTAGTTAGGCATTTCTATACCAAAAAATGACTAGTAAAATAAAACAAGTCAACATTTAAAATGGACTTTTATCTTCAGTCGTTGGAGCAATTTCCATTTTTAATGAACCTATAACAATTTAAATTTCTAAAATGAGTACTTTTTTGACTGCCTAATTTCACTACAATAAAATATATAGATTAGTAGTATATGGTATTAAGATACACAATATTAAAAAGAAACAAGATTTTAAGCATTACCTGTACCTTCAGACTGCCATACACTATTCATTATTATTGGCCTATGTATTGTATGGGATTTTGTGTTAATTTTAATCTAAAAAGCTTTTTTTGTTTTCTGTTAAAACGTTGTATTCTGTGATTCCTCATCTGGGTGTACTATTTTGTAACCTTTTTCATGTTACTATGGTTCACTCTGCTGATTTGCACTTCCTGGATCAACGGCCAGAGGTTTGAGCAAACAGGCCCAAAGTAAGAGACACAAAGGAATGTTTACATTTGGTTTCACTTTGTTCTTGGTAGTAAGAAATCACACATTGTACTGTGAAAGTTGAGAAAGGCCTAGGATAACAGATCAAGTCCTATCATTTTTAAACAGTACTACTCCTTTAGATAGTCTGGAGATAATATCCATGGACACAGTTATAAAAAAAAAAAAAAAAAGTAGTAGCCCACTTTTATTTGAGATAACCTTGTACCCCAGCCTAACACAGGTAATCATGCAAGAACATAAGCTTAACCCACACACAAGTAAACTTAACCCACACATAAGTAAACACACACACATTAGTATTGTGTAAATTAGGCTCATAAAACCAAACTGTTTTAAGATTCTTCTTTTTGAAACAGTAAAATTCGCTTTAATCTTTAAATTACAAACTTGGTGGCCTTAACAGAATGCTGGGTATGGAAATTAAAAAAAAACAGTAACAAATAACCTTTACATGAAACAGTGAAAGTTGAAAGAAAAAATGAAAGCAAACTATTTATATTGCGTTGTTTCTTATAACAACACTCAAAACTTTGATTTATCATACAAACTACAAAGGTCAGAAGCAGGGCCCATTTTTACAAGTCATGAATCTACAATTGACATTTTCTGTATTTCAGTTAACACCCTAACATTTACTGAATTAACACCTAACCATTACTGCCTACGAAATCCAGTCTACAGTCAAAAACGTGACAATAAAGGTCACGGGGAAACAAACCTCATACCACCACTTTAACACCTGTTGCTAACAAAGAAACACAGCTAAACATGCGGGCGGGGGTTTGAAGGGCTAAGAAAAAACATTGACATTTTTATTTTAAATTGTCAAATACTGCTTTTTTTCACAATTTTTTTTTTAATGTATTTTTTTTTTTTTATCAAGAAAGGTTCATTTATTCAGGTAGTATTTAAGAGTAAACAAATCTGTGCATCAACTTTAAGGGGAACAAATCATCCACACGTATCTCTCTCGCACTAAATGTGAATTAAAAACCAAACAGGAGTCTGATATTATCTGAAGTAAACAGTGATTTATTTAATGACCCAAACCAACAAATTAGCTTTTGCACCTTTTTAAAAAAAGTTACTTATTTAAAATTGTCAAATGTTTGTAATAATAATAATAATAATAATACATATGTAACAAAAATCTATTGCTTAAGTCCCTATAGGCCTAATTACTATTACAGTGCAAGGGGGATGCTGTCTGCATAGCTATATGAAACAAAGGAAGGATGCCCCATTGAATAGATTGGTTAATGCTAAGGGGGCAACAGATGTCTACTGGAACCACGGGAACCAGCAACTGGTGGTCTGCCCATCTTCTGAACACATTCAATAGGCTTATGCATATGCCCACACAATAGGGCATGTGGTACAAAGGAGAACCTCTTTAACCCCTTATGAACCTCCTCCAAATCATGAGGTCTTTGTTTTTACAACTCCCCAGTTTTCAGGCACTGTTGCCAAGACGGCTTAAATGAAGAAAGAAGGGTTTCCTGAAAACCAAAACACAGTCTGTACATGTTCTTCAATTCATCATTGTTTTACACGACAAAATTACACATGTGTTAAAAATGTACTATTTTCAACAATATTGCAAATGGAATAGTAGCCGTTCAAGTTGCAAGGTTTCAAGAGTAATCTACAATACGCTTCCAAAATGATTAGTTTAGCTTTTCTTTGGTTCAACATCTTCCCATGAAGCTTATAAAATGTAATTTAAAAATATTCCACATTTATTTTATTTTTTTTAATCAAAAACACAAAAGACTTAAGCTAAAATGAAACAGGAAAAAAAATATAACTCTCTATATCTCTGTCGTATAATGTTGTTGTTGATAATGTTGTGGATATTCCAGATTTTTGTATGCAAAGATTGATTTAATGTCATCCAGAGTTGTTTGAGAAACAAAGTCCATTCAAATTCACAAACATAACAATGTGCATAAATGCGTGCAAAAGCATACATTAAAAGTGCATGCGCTCCATAAAACAAAACTCTTAAACTTACCACCAATCCTTGAACTATAGTAAATCCTAGAAGGCAGCTTTTGAAGAACAACCTTTGCTGTTTAATTCCCTGGTTTAACTCTGAACTCAGGAGCAGGTACAGTGGTCTGGACTGTTGCAAATCCTCTCTTTGCTTCCAAAACCAAATCGAAACTACTTACATTAACTGGAAAGCACACCGACATTGGCTTCTTTGTAGTGGTTCCAACAGCAACAGCAATGACTAAATACTATCTGTGCTACAAGCTTCCAGGCAGGCAAGTGGAACAATAAATAGCTGAACAGATGGAGCGACAGTGTCTCTGCTTCCCCATTAGAGAGTGGCCCCTGTCATCCAATCAGAGCAAAACTACCTCACAATTATTTGCACGGGCAGATGCAAGCCAACTCCTCCGCCCCACATCAGGCCTGTAGGTTTCTAAGATAAGCAAGTCGCTGTCACTCGGAAGGTCTGCCCCAGGCAGCATGTGAATTAACAAGGGGTGTGCTGCAACAATGGGTCAAACAAAAGGAGCTAGCAGGCAGCTGCTGCATGAGGGCTCAAGTCATTAGGGAGCAGGCCGCCAGTAAGAAACACCTGGCTTGTTGCAGACTTTAGCCTACCCTCTTTGTTTTGGATTATGGAAACAATGAAGGGAATTATATTTTAAGTATTGCACGTCTCAAAAACTGTAAATACGTTCTAAATGCAAAACGTAACTAAAACAATAAAAGACTGAGGACTTGTCCCTTTCCTCCCACAATGAATACAGTTATTTTAATCATGCACATTTTTCATTTTATGGTGTGGTTTAAGTAGTGTATTTTTTGTTATTAAAAAAAAAACAACACCAATAATTAATATTATTTTACTTACTGTTATCAAGAAATGACCTTTAAGACAGGATCTGTAATGCTAGGAAATTAATATAACACCCAGATACTGTTTTCCTTTTCTGTGAAATTTATTTTAACATAAAACACACAAATATTTATCAAATTAAAATGGGAAGTTAGTTGTATTCCCTTTGCAAGATTTTCAAAAATCGAGTTCAAAAAAATTACACTTTGCATGTAGTAGATAGCTATCAGATACAAACAGGATTTATTAGTTTAATGACAGCAAAAAAGAAAAAGTAGTCTTAACATAATCTTTTCTGCGTCTTTGTCCATTCCTTCAACAGAAACATTATTGATTAAATGAAATTAGTGTAATTTTGTCCCCAACGCTTCAAACACTTATTTGTTAAATGTACATTTTCTACCTGTAAACTATTTTAACAAAGAATAGTAGTTTTGGTTTGGTGAACTGTTTATTATATATATTTGTAACATATGTAGTATGAAATACCAAAATAATATTTTATTTATAATAAATACATTAATAAACAAATGAAAAAGAGAGACTTAAAATAAAACCCTGTTTTTTCAGGTGCAAAAGCTATATCAATTACAAAAAACAACTGATCAGACTGGACATCTACCCCTGAAACATGCATCTAATCCACACACTGCCATCGCAGACCTGCAATGTTTACATTTCATGAACTAGGAATCTAAACCACACTTGTGAATGCAAGGGCTTTGAAAGATCAGCCAGCCCTCAAAAATCAGGCTTCTGGAAGCCATCTGCTCTGCTCCAACTGTAAACAGGTGTTTTTCTTTCTGGGGGGCGCTGTGGGGGTGGGTGGTTAAGCTTAGAATGAAACAACTAAAAAAAAAAACGCTTAATTATTTCATGTTCATTTAAAACACTGTATGCCCTTCTGAATTAAAACAAACACAAAGCTTCTTTCCAAAATACTGCAGGAAAACACACACAACCCAATAAACGCTGTTTAATCTTCTACCCTATATTGTAATACATCTAAGCATATTTTCTTTTTTTTTTTTACTTAAATTACTAATAGTGTTATTTTGCATACACCAAGATTAACATATACAATAAAAAAGCAACTTTCCAAACCTTGGAAATTAGGATTAGGGTTTACACAACAGGATCTACTATGTACACTATTTCATAGCAGAATTACAAATTAGCTTCGCTCTTCAAAATAGAATGTGTAATAATCTGTTAAACCATTTTCAATAAAAAGTACACTTATAGTAGTATTTATATTCATTACAAAAAAACTTTAAGTTGTTATGGTTTAAACTTAAGGTCACAAAAGTCAGGAAATTTCATACCACTCAGCTCAGCTGCATCCGAGTTAGACTTCTAGCATAGATATGTCATGGGCAGGGTAGCTTTCAATGATAAGGGCAGCAGTGAAAATGGGAGAGGGTTACTAAGAAAATACATTTTAAAACACCTTTAACAAGGAAAAGTAGCACTAAACAATGATAAGGGGATGTGGCAAGCTGGCCTGAGCGGTGACGTCAGACCCGAAAGAAACACACAAGGCACTGCGAGTGAAATGTGAATGCACTTACTGGCACGTTTTAATAAATAGAACGATTTAACAAAACACAAACACTGAACAAACAAAATGGCACAATGGCCAAATGAACAGACACCAACAAACAGTGGACGAAACAAACAAGTATCGTGCTAGTCCTCCAGCACGTGTAGCAATTGTTTATATCTTTCGATTTTAATTATTTTCTACTCTCTCTCTCTCCCGTACCTCCTCACTGTACACTCAACCTCGTGTGCGTGAAAACTGACTCTCTATATACAGCTGTGCTGGGATTCAATTCACTTGAATCCCAGCACGTAAACTAATTTGCGCACTCCCCGTGCTCACATACTATTACATACTTTATTTTTCAGATTTATCTGTTAGCTAAATGTTAACTAAGTCTAAAAAAAAAAAAAAAAGATTTATTGACTTAAGCATTTTTTTCCAGATTTAATTGTCATACTGATTTTAAATGTTTAATTTGTGATACGTGTTTTCAACATCATTAATTATATCTGAAAGTACAAATTTCAAAACTTTTAAGAATGTGTTTGTTAACATTTATGTAGCAACATCTGGACTTTTTGTCACAAGGTTGGAACAGCAATATTTTCCTGCTGACTGACAAAGTGCCTGTATTTCGCAAAAAACTGTTGAAAAATCTGTTTGAGAATGCAAACTGTGAAATGTTTCCATGTCTCAGTGAATTCCTCTAGGAAAATGAGTTGAATCACAGTCTTATTCATGACGTTGTTTAATGAGTTGAATCACAGTGTTCTTCATGACGTTGTTTAATGAGTTGAATCACAGTGTTCTTCATGACGTTGTTTAATGAGTTGAATCACAGTGTTCTTCATGACGTTGTTTAATGAGTTGAATCACAGTGTTCTTCATGACGTTGTTTAATGAGTTGAATCACAGTGTTCTTCATGACGTTGTTTAATGAGTTGAATCACAGTGTTCTTCATGACGTTGTTTAATGAGTTGAATCACAGTCTTATTCATGACGTTGTTTAATGAGTTGAATCACAGTCTTATTCATGACGTTGTTTAATGAGTTGAATCACAGTGTTCTTCATGACGTTGTTTAATGAGTTGAATCACAGTGTTCTTCATGACGTTGTTTAATGAGTTGAATCACAGTCTTAATCATGACGTTGTTTAATGAGTTGAATCACAGTCTTAATCATGACGTTGTTTAATTAGTTTAATCAGTCTTATTCATGACGTTGTTTCTACTTCTCGAAAAGCTTCAGCGTGAATTTGCGGACCCATTTCAAGAATCGCCAGAAGAATACGATTGGATCTGGAATCCATCCAATGCCAGCATAGCAACAACTTCTCATCTGTCAATGGCAGCTCAAAAAAGCTCATAGAACTATCCAGTGATAGAACTCTTCAGGCAGAATTCAAGTCAAAACCTCTTAGCAACTTCTGGATGCTAACTCACCAAAAATACCCTGATCTGTCAAGAAAAGCAATGGACGTGGTTTTGCCTTTCACATAAACATACCTGTGTGAGTCAGCATTTTTCGCTCTGACAGCTATCAAGACAATACAGCAATCTCGTCTGCAGGTAGAGTTGCTGTGTCAATAATTGTCCCAAAATGGACCTCATCTCGTCCCAAATGCAAGCCCATACTTCACATTACATTGGTGAGTAAACAAAACTGTTTGTGTTATGATATGTGGCGTTTTAAGATTTTTATTTTTATAACTTGAAGTCTATGTTTAAAGTTAAGTTCTAAGGTTTTAATGTGTGTCAGCTGGGGGGGGGGGGTTGGAGGTTGGTGCAACAAAATGTATGCTAAGGGGGCAGCATATAAATTCTGCGCACCACTAATTTACAGGACAGCTCAAACCCCAGTGCACTACAGCGGCCATTTTGAAAAGAGCTTTGAAACAGACTTTAACGTTATAGTGTAAAAAGTTGTAAAGTTGTTAGGATGTTAACAATGAAAAGAAATTAAAGGTACGTTATTTAAACAGTTGTAGCAACACATTGGGACATATAACGCTAAAAAAACAAAACAAACAAAAAAACAAAAAACACTACCCTTTCAAGCACATGTATTTCTCAGAAGAGTTTACAAATGTTTAAGATAACCACTTGTAAGTTTCTTTCAGGTTTAAAAAAAGTATTTACTGTAACTCACTTGAATATGGTTCAATTGCCATTATCCACTTATTTTAGTTTCTTTTTTTTTTACCATAACAAAAACAAGACAGTAGGAAATACATGTCTACATTGTACCACAGTGTTTATTATTATTATTTTTCCATGATAAAAATAAGTTTGTTTTTTTCAGTTCATCCATAAATGCAACACAACTGTATAAATGGGTAATTGTATGTAAAAAATAATGTGATATCTTGTAAGTCGCCCTTGATAAGGGCGTCTGCTAAGAAATAAATAATAATAGCATGTGACACTATGCCAGTCAAAATCGGAGTAGTGACTGAGGGCCAGGAAGATGATTTTTTTTTTTTTTCTCTCCAAAACAAACTTTACAAACAGACATTACAAAAGATCAAAATTGTCAATCGTTACCAAGATTTTATTTTTTTACAAAATACATTCAAAGAAAATGTATGCAAAATTTCAACAAGAATAAAAAGATCTATCCAGAACTCAAGATGCAATACAGTATGTTACGAGTGATATGTTTTAAAATAGTTGTGATCAATAAGAGCATCCCTGTGCAAGAGAACCTCTCCATTTCCTTGAACAGGCAGCATCATTTTACTTTATATCATCCAAAGAGTCTTTCGACAGTTTATGTTGCTGTGTTTCCATGTTTTACCAGAGCACAACAGAACACAATACTATATTGTTATACAAAAACGGCACTCAAACGATGTCACTGCCTCAATGTCCTTTTCAAAAACAAATATGCTTTTTAAGAGCAGTTTACTTCATAAAATTGTGGGGTTAAACTGGTGCCTCGTCTCACACTGAAGACAGTAGTGGATCGAAATATTATTATAGAATGCTCTGCAACTTTCTGGAATTGCCTTGGATAAAGGCATCTGCTAAATAAACAAATAATAATAATAATACTTAATCTTGCACTCCCTCATTTAGGTTACTGAATTTCCATAGTGTCCCTTTAGTTTGACCCCTCACTGAACTTGCTTTGTTTTTCAAACGGATACAGGACGGAGCCTCTGCAATTTTTACTGCAGGCACTTCATATAATTTTAATTTAATTTAATTAGGATTATCTTAACACTATGTTTAAAATGCACTGCCAAGTATGCATTGTACTTGTTAGATCAGATAAAGCAATAAGTTCTGGCAACTTCAAAACAGCTGAAAGGACTTGGCATACATCAAGTTCAATTGTACATGGGCCAATATTCCTACTGACATTTGTTTCTTTACATTGTTTTTTTTTTTGTTTTTTTTTTTAAATTTAGTAGTCAGCAATTACCCTGTTTTTTCTCCCAATTTGAAATGTCCAATTGTAGTTTTAGGCTCAGCTCACCGCTACCACCCCTGTGCTGACTCTGGAGCGGCGAAGATGACCACACGCGCTGTCCTCCGAAGCGTGTGCCGTCAGCCAACCACTTGTTTTCACTCTGCAAGCCCGCCATGCAGCCAACCCAGAGATATAGCGTTGGGGAACAATGCAGCTCTGGGCAGCTTACAGGCAAGCCCGCAGGCGCCCGGCCAGTCTACAGGGGTCGCTGGTGCATGGTGTGCCGAGGACACCTTGGCCAACCAATTGTGCACCGCCCCCTGGGAGCTCCTGTCCACGGTCGGCAGTGGAATATCGAACCGGTGACCTCCAAGCTATAGGGCGCATCCTGCACTCCAAGCGGAGCACCTTTACCGGATGCACCACTTGGGAGCCCCCTGCTTTACATTTTAATAAAAAATTCCCTACTGATTTGTTATACTATATTCAATGTAACACTTGTCATTCACTGCATCCCTCCTTTCATTCTACACGTTACACATTTTTCTATTATCCACAAAAGTACCAACAATAAAAATACTGGCCAAAAAAATACACTTGGGACCTTAAATTTTGTTAGATCTCTAAGCTGCTATAAAAGGTACTAAAAAGAGGTGGTGGTGGTTTTATTTTAATGTCATAATCCATCACACAGAACATTATTCTAATTCAAAGTACAGGAAGGGGGTTGTGGAAGCATGCTGCTAATTCAACAAAGAGATTTCTCAGACCTCTGATGGTAACCACTGTTGCATTCTTTTCAACTGGAGCTCTGGTGTGATCTAAGGGAGCACCAGGCTTCTGGACAGCCCCTAAACCTCATAGGTTTCCATTAAAAGTAGCCTAGCCACCAGCTGCTGATTTCTAAAGTAACAAGACTATGATAATGCACAGTAACACAATGCCCCTGACAGTGAGGAGAAGCACTTGTTAACCTGGAAAATAAACCTGCAATTCATCATCAACTGGACATCAATTCTAATCTGCAAATTATTATTGTATTATATACAATACTTGCATGGGGTCATTGTTCCAAACTCTAATCCAATGGTCTGATCTGCTGCAAACAGTGCATGAGGCACAATGAAATTAAATAAAACCGTACTGTGTCAAAAGATTAGAAATAACACCCTGGATAACAACAATACCTAGCAATCAATACTGTGCATAAGACCTGTCATAGTCAGTACCATACCAATAATGTTGCTACATCATTTTTTCATAAATCTACACCAAATCTGGAGAAACCATGTACAGTAGCAACCATTGCAGGCTGTCAAGGTGCTGTTAGGATCTTTGTAACATAGAACCTACTACAGAAGAAGGATGTTTTGTGTTGGTCGGGTTACTGTTGTCTGGTACTTTCTCTGTGCTATGTATAAGCTTTAAAACAAACTCTAAAAAAAAACATTGACAAACACTGTAGAATTTAGTTTTACTGTGATACTTCTGATAATATGTAGTATTAAAAGATACTGTTATGTTGTATTCTAAAATCTATACCGGTATATAAATCATTTAAAAACCATGATAATTTTCAGCCGTTTGTGAATAAAGGAAAATATTATGGCACGACTATCAATTTGTAATTGCTGGTACAGTATAAACATTTCATGCGGGCTTCTAATTTCAGCATATTGAAAGAAGATTTATTTTAAAATACAATAGTATTCAGGGCATAACAGGAGAAAAAAGCCTGTTACTGGAGAGAAATCCATGTCAAAAACTCTTGGTCCTTATGGGATTACCCCTGCTGTTAGACCAAATGCAAACATGGTTTCCATTACAAACAGCAAATGACAATCCATACACAATACTGTTTATGTATTATAAATTGTATTGAACTTTCCAGTTTGGCTTCAACAGGAAGGGTTCTCCTGTGCTTGAGAAAGAAATCCATCAATTATATTAATTTCACAAAACTTCATAAAGTCACAAATACATATCCTGTAGGTATTAACCCTTCACCCTTACAAACTGCTGAAACAAGGAGAACTTGTATTACTCAAAAGTACTGGAAGTCCAAAGTATCCTTCCCCTCACACAACACAGAACCAATAAGACACCAATCCTTTAGCAATAACAGCTGCTCTTAGTTGCTTGACAGTCAAAGGGCCGTCGGAAGCCATTTTTTGCATAATTAAATATGTAGTGCTCCATACATTTCTACAATAGCTTTTGCATATTTAAGAATTTGGTTACCTTATAAGGTGATGTTGAATATATCAGCCTGCAGGTGTTAATAAGCACAAGTATTAATAAGCACATATTTGAAAAACGGAGATGGGTTGTTTTTTTCCCCTTTGTTTACAGGTTTGCTTCCCTGACCAGCAGTGGAGAGTGTGGATGCCATTCATGATATCCTGCTCCTGAAAGCTGTAATAGGATCATGTCGGTTTACTTCAGAGCAACATGGGATTCAGAAAGCGAGAAACTTGTGTGCCTGCAGCTGAAACCACCTTTAAGGAAAACAAATGGAAAGCCAATACGTTTGTAATAAAGTAAATGTAATAAAAAGTCAAACAAGATTGAACATTCAGGACACATCAACTTCTTGTCTTACAGGTCAGTTCATAAAGCTGGCAAGGTTTCAAATAGGGGTAAAACAAGCTGTATTCCCATTGCTTTTAACTCCATGAGAGTTTAGAGAAAAACGTTTAAGATGTCATAAGACCAATACACAAGTTGCCTGTGATGAATTCAATAATACCATTTGCATGTTGGCACAATGATTCTTTTTGATTCCCTCTTAAGTGTCTATAGCAGGTAACTACAGCTGGGGAGCTGTTGTAACGACAAAACACAGCATAATTAAAATAACTTCACAAGATGCAAATAACCTCAAATGATCTACAGTATTTTAGTCAGTGCCAGATATAGTAATGAGAAATGGGTGTTTTTGTGACAGGGAAATGGCATATGATCGAATGGTTTGTAAAGTAAAATGTATAGTGAAAAAAGATATGTATTGGCATGTCCAGTGGAACCAATGGTTAATTTCACTGGGCAACATTGGAACTTGTCAGAAAGAATCATGGAATACAGTACAGCGAAACAGCTCTATTAAAGCAGGTAAAGGGACTAACAAAATGTGGCCTTAATGGGGGAGGGACCTTACTACAGAAGGCGTATATGACTAGGAGAACATCTGGACTAACAAATTGGCCTTAATATACTGTATAAAGACGATAACTATACAGTCTACTTCAAACATCCTTAATATTGCAGATATACTGTATTTGGTAGTCAATGTCACCAACAGCTTATTCAGAAATATTCAGAAACTTCACTTAAGAGTGGCCAATTGTTGTTCATATCAAGAAAGCTCCTTTTAAGTGAGGACTAACACTCAAGTGAAGTTTCTGAATATGTCAGTTACTATTTCACAAGGATAATTTGTCAAAAGAAGAGGAAATGTGGTTCAACCTGGGTGGTCTGGGTGCCACAGTCCTTAGGTGACACAGGTAGTTCCTATACAAAGAAGAATGTAAAGAGGGTGCATTCTGGCAGAATTACATGCTTCAGAGGCAGCTGCTGAAGAATTCCCTAGAGCTGCACGAAATAAATGGCTATTGTATTGATTCACATGTTCCCTATACCATAAAGCCTTAGCATCACACTGCACAGTGACTTTCAATGAATGGGCTTCATTAAGCAGGTGGTCCTGCTAATGGGTTCTCTTGACAGTACACAGTAAAAATGATGAATTAGTCTGTATAGGCCTACAGTACATTATGTAATTAGCAGCCATTTAATTACAGAATCACATTTACAGCTGTTACCTGAACATAGTTTAAATATATTTGTACAGTGTCACTGCATTTGCTTTGTTGCACTGTTTATGATACACTGTATTGGAAGTGAAAATAAACAAGCATCAAGAGCTTGCCATCTCTGTGGTGGGCAGGACAGCAATGGAGGCTTCTGGACCTCAAAGAGACTTTGAAAGCCCTGTTTATGGCACGGTTCTAATATTAAAACCTAATTTTATAGTATTAATCTAGAATACATTCCACCTGCTTAAAAGACAGATATTGTAGCATTGCCTATTAAGACACTACTTTTTATAGGTAGGTGTTTAATATTGAGCTCATGGAGCACAAGGCAATTTTCAGGTAACTTTTTTTGGCAACTTACTGTATGAAGCAACTTGTTCTAAGTGACCTTAGAACGTACAGAACATATATTTACCAACCTATCCTGTGTCATAACAAAAAAAAACCAAAATGATGCAATAAACCAGTGGTACTCACTTTGGGCTCTCTCAACTCAAAGTCTTGTGCCAACAATGTGCTTTTTTACTGAATTGGGCAGTGCACAACCTTGTACCAACAAAGCCCTGGTTTAGAACGGAGTCAAAGAGCCATAAGTGAGTACCACTGTTCTAGACAGTAAATTCATGGGGGCCAGATAGAAATTAGATAAAAGAAATATAGTTTGGTTTCTTATATGTCAAATTGCTACTGCTATCTAAACCTGTTATAAAATATGTTTTCATTTGGGTTCATTGATGACATAAAAATGTTTGAAGCCTCAAACAGAAAGCCCTGAAAAGTCAATTTTGTAAGTTCATCCAACAGAGCCTCAATTAGACCGAATACCTCATATCAATGCGCACTTGCCAGATCCCAGCTAAATACAGCCATCTGGTGCAGTAGTACAGTACCTTGTCTCTTGGCAACCACATTTTCTGGCACAACCGTAGTAAATACCAGAATAAAGACATAATACAGTATCTTGAAAGATATGAAATGTAAAAAAAGCCACTTAGTTAGTAGGGCTTTGTTACACCCTTCCTAGTTATCAACATTTATATGAAATACAGATAAAACCCCAAGCATTGACATGATTTGCTTTACTGGCCTATGACTTTATTTTAAGATATTGCTACTACAGTAAAACTAATAACAGGCATCTACCATAAATGAATTTGAGACTAGATGTTTTTATAACCAGGTGATTTATCATGGGAAATACACCGGTCATTACAGACAAGTGTCTGGTGAGAAGTCATTTTAGTGTCTCAACCAACATGCCAAAGGTGTAATACATGTGCAAATCAACAACACAAAACGCTGCTTCTTAAAAAAAAAAAAAAAAATCATTGCCTCTTTCTGGTCAATCTACAGCTATGGCCAAAGTTTTACTTAGAATTCTAGGATTGAGACAATTAAATAAGTAAATGATATATACATGTATACTGCAAAAGTCTACCAGAAGCCATAATAGTAGTACCATATTTCATGTTAGATTCCAAAAATATTACATTTCTCAGTTTTTGTCAGTTTTTTGTTACGTATATGGAAAACTACAAAGAAGTATGTAATTTAATATGTTAACGTAATATAACTCAGCAGGTTTCATTTCACTTTATGAAGCAAAAATAGTTAATTCTATAGGGTGATGCAAAACCTTTGGCCATAGCTGTACAGGGAATAGCGAATGCCTCAAACCCAAACTTTTACAAAGTGTGGTTTTGTTAGATCACATACATTTAATGCATGTGATCTAAGAAAAGCAAATGAATACTTGGGTACCTTGCACTCAACCTCCCCAGTTCCCTTGTAAACCAACCTGCTTTTTGTCACTGAAAATATGTACTAAAACTACTGACCTGTTACTTCACTGTTTTCAATATTTAATTTTTTTTTTAAATTTGTGTAAGCTGCTACAGGTTCTTGATATTCCCTCTGAAATCTATATTTCCTGATTGTATTCTCCTATCAGTAAACTAATGCTTACATGCTTGTAAATGCTTTAGAAAGGATTGTAATAGAACAAAAGCCCAATTGTCATTTTATTGTGGCACAGCAGGAGGACCAACGTTCCATTCACGTAGGTGTCAAAAGGTCAATACAGGTTTGAGTTGTGAGTTTTCCCTCAGTAAAGTTATTGTGGGGAGGCTACTTAAAAATACAAACAGTCAGAATAGTAATGCATGAAGAACAAATATATGCTCAACATATTTGTGGCTTAAAGGGAATATTCATAGGTCTTAACAAAAAAAGTTTATCATTATTGCATGCACGTTTTCCCGTACTCCGGTGCTCTGCACTGCTTTTTGTATGCAGTGTAAACATTAAAAAGATTGCCTTTTGCCAGTTCTGTTGTCAATTCAACACTTGTCTTCTTTCTATTCCTTAAGGATATTATCTTCAAGTATTGCTCATCCTTGTTAGACAGCTTTTTGGGTCTCCCAGTCCTGGGTTTGTCAATTACAGATGATGTGTCTCTGTACTTATTGATTATGCTTCGCCCCTCGTCAGCATGACAACAAACATAAACTGGTAGCCCCTACTGTATTTCATTAACAGAAGCAGAGATATCAGCCTAATGAAAATGAGGGATTTAAAATAGTAGATATTGCCGAAATGAAAAGTTTCCTTGAAGATAATGGAAACAAATAGAGCTACAGTAAAGAAAACTCTTTCAGCAACACAAAATGACACCCGACGTGTTAAAATACCTCCATCTGAATTAAATGAATACATGTATAAATATAACATATATAATCTTCACGTGGAGTACAAGAGTTTAAGGGACAAGATGCCAGATACTGCAGTAGAGCAGTGAGGACATGTGAATATCTGTTACAAGTACCTGCAAGAACAGATTTCGCTTATTATTTGAGACTGCAACCAGATATGTTATACCCTTATAACTTACCTTAAAAAGCTCAACTGAGACTTCCCCTTTAACTGTGACTTCTTCACATTTAGGTAACATTCCATCTCTGGCTGTAAAACACAAGGCTTATTTCCCCCCTGGGATAAGCCATCTGCTGTCATTTTCTGTTCTAATTCATTCAACTACAATTCGATGGTGCATCTGCTACAGTACATATGCTGCTGCATTATTGGGCACTTGACCAGGTGCACATACCTGAATTAAACGGACCACTTATTTACATCAGATAATTTTTTTTTAAACGAATTCAATGCTCCTATGCTCATTGATATGTGTGGGAGATAAATGAAATTGTTTAAAAATCTCCAACTTGAAGTATGCAGGTTTGAAGTTTGAATGCATTTGTCCCGTGAGGTGCTGGAATGGGTATTTTCTTTTGTTAAAATGTTTTCATACTAACTTTTGTACTTGATACCATTCATTTAAAAATTAAACTGATGCCTATGATAAACACATTTTTTTGACTAATTAGCTATTAACATTTAAAATATTGAGTACTTTGTTGTATGTTTCAATATTAACTAAATCAAGTTATTAATCAAACTGATAAATCTTGTTACATACCGGTAATTGATTCATTAAAATGTTTGGATTACTGCTACTTTATTGATTTCTGGCTAATTCACCGTTGTCTTCAAATAACGCTAATATACGTTTTGTTGTATAATAATAATAATAATAATAATAAACATTTTTTGACTGATTCAAATTTCGCTGCAGGTGGATTTATTTTCATAAGTTGTCTTTCAGTTAAGTGGCGCAACTGCGCTCTGCAAATTTTATTTTTTTTTGGGGGGGGGAGGTGGTGGTGATGTTGCAAACCAACTGAATGTGATTTTGCAAGTTGTATTTGGTTGTACAGAGTAGTGGCGAAAAAAGTAAGTTATGCGAGGCTCTTGTTTCCTTCTGTATTGTGCGTATTCTGTGCATGCCAGTTCAGCGTGAGAGGTAACGGCTGGACATTTAAGGCCTGGTCACACGGGCAACTTGTGTCGAAGGCAACAAGAGGAACACATTTGTACTAATTACATTACAAAAAACTAAATAAATGAATGAATGAATGAATGAATGAATGAATGAATGAATAAATAAATTTAAAAAAAACGAAATAACAAAATAAATTAATAAACAGAACATCGTCCTAAGTGGGAGACATGTCGTCGAGGTGTTTGGCCAGGGTGGTCACATGAGGCGACAAGCCGGCAACATCTGTCGCCCCCTTGTTGCCATCGACAAATGTCACCCATGTGGCTAGACCTTTAGTTACACAGTGTTCAGAAATTAGGATTTAAGAGTTATGTTTTTGTGCACGTTGTACTGGTTTTGCTGTAAAGTGATTCCTGTTCAGGTATTTATGAATGGGAATAATAAGAGACATGCACTTCTTTCGTGTTTGATGATCAAAAAACATAACTGCATTTCTAAAATGTTCAATTATACAAAGGTACCTAATTTAAAGGTTTGATAAAAACATCTGTTTAGTTTTTGCAATTAATTTTATTTACTAAAATTATATATATATATATATATATATATATATATTTATTTTTTTTCACTCAGTCCATATTGTGTGATTTCCTTCTTTCACAATATTTATTGAAATGAATAAAGACCAGTTTAGATTAGATTTATTTATAATGTTACAGGATTAAACATATAAAATGTTTTTAATTTGACATTTTCCCAAGGAGTGCTAATAGTGGGCCGCTTTGCCTAATGCAACTGAACAGGCGGTCCTCAGGTTAAAAAAAAAAAAAAAAGTTTGGAAACCCCTGGTTTAACCCATGTGACAAACCTATTATAGCCCAATCTAAAACGAGAATATATATATATATATATATATATATATATATATATATATATATATATATATATATATATATATATATATCTTAAATGGTTAATGAAAAATATCAATCATAATAACAAATAAATAACAAGTTTGTAAAGGCACTGAAAGTCAAATACAATTCGTTATTTTGTATTGTTTGTAATGTGTTTATATTTTACGATCAATATAGTCAAGCTTAAAAACATAACCTGACGATAAACATAGTGTGGGTAATAAAACTACCGCCAGCCCGCCTTCAACAATCTTATGCTGTTTACAATAATTTGGAACGTATCTGTGGAATTGATATAATTAAAATACTTACATTTGATGGTGGGTAAAAATACGTCATTTATTTGTTTGTTTGTTTGTTTGTTGTATCTCCTGTTGTCCTTGGCCTTGGTGTAGGGTTTATGCTGGGTCACTTAACAAACCTGAGCCCCTGGAGGAGAACACAAGCAGGGGCCTTCATGAGATACAATAAATAACACTTTGGCACATGAAACACTGCAGCTGTCAGAAGCAACGTCACTCATGACGAGACCCTTGGCACTATATTATTATATTATACAAACTGTAACTATTTACTTTCTCCCTCCGCCCCCCGCCAAGTGTTGTTCAGTCAAAATCACAAACTGTACGTTACCATGGCACGGCGCATTATTAACCACAACTAATTAAAACGCAATTTACTTTTACCGTGAACATGGATATAATACCCTATTCATAGACTTTTGTTTTATCAAATCTAATACGATAATAAACAATAATAGTTACACAATTACAATAATTTATGTACGTAATAAAGTTATAACTCAACTCAACAAACTGGACAAAGTGGGCATTCAGTTTAGCCCTGTAAGAAACCGTGCATCAAAACGAAGAAAGCTACAAGGAATTATAATATTGCAACACTTAGTCCGTGACATTCTCACAACAGCTAACTGATGCAATCCACAATCCAGAAGAATTAATGATGTTGCGTTGCAATCCTCTGCTTGTTTTCTTCCACGAAACTAGCAATGACTATACAGTACATAATAACGAAAACCCAACACACAACTCCGGGTTGGAAATCGCATCAGAGCATGTAATAAGTGTTGAATGCTTCCGTCTGTGTCATTATCGCTTCAGTTTAGATATGGGGACTAGATTTATTCCGACAGCACATTTCACAATCGTTCCTTCCACCGCGGACACTATGTTGCGGTACTCTGTACTACAAGGGCGACATCTTGTGGAAGTTATGATCAAGTAATATGTCAATTTCCTACAGCAGCTATCATTTATTTAGTCTTATGGATGAGTTGCACTCACTAGAATAGGTATTTAGTTAGCATAAGGTTACATTTTTCACCTGCCCTACAATTCCAGTCAAATCAACTACCTAACTCTAGTCTGTTCTAAGTTTAAGTCCCTGCCTGTTTTACATTTGTTAACTTTTTCCAGTTTTAAATTTACATATAAGATGACCGAATAGCACAGAATATTATGTTTCCAAGTCCATTTGTTTGTTTTTACGTGGTGTCCTATAATCAAGCCTTTCTGGATCCAGCCTTTCTGCATGTCTGACTTCTGACACCCTGGAATGAACTGCCAAACCATCCAGTCCGGGGTACAATGTTCCTATTATACAGCGCCCTCACAGGTCGGGAGGGAAATTGTTGACTAGGATTCATTCGCTCTCTGTCACAGGGCCACTGCTCCCTCTCACGACTGGGAACAAATCAACCAGAAGTTGAGGTAGTTCAGTGCTCTGACCCCGTGCAACCGCAAGGGGGCCAGGATAGTGTCTACGCACTTTGAAAACGTACAAGGAGCTAAGGAGAGGCCGAACGGCAGCACGGAAAACTCGTAAATGCTCTCCTGAAAGGTGAAGCGGAGGTACTTCCTGTGCGCAGGATGAATGGGAACGTGGAAGTACGTGTCCCGTAAGCCCACGATGGTAAACCAGTCACCCAGCCAGACGGACTGGAGAATGTAACGGTAAGTAAGCATTTGTGACTTCCTCTCCTTGAAAAACTCGCTGAGGAGTCTCAGGTCTGGAGGGGGTGAAAGCCGGCGTCCTTCTTGGGTACCAGGAAGTATTTCGAGTAGAACCCGCATGGACCTCTCAGAACTACATTTCCCATCATCATGTAACTGAGATGGACTACATTGGGAAGTGTAGTTCTGAAAGGTCCATGCAGGTACATGGGAAGCCATCTTGAGGCAGGGAATGCAATTTCAAAGTTTTTTAAAAAGTGGTCAAAATGTAAAAAAAAAAAATTAATACAATACACACACCTTACGTAAACAGTTGTAGGAACACATGGGAACATGTAACACAATAAAATAAAAAGGTCCTTATGTACCCTTTAAGTTACATAGCACATATTATGGATCACAATTTAACATGAATCTGTGCCATCAAATGATTGAATGCATCGGGAAACAAAAGTATATAAGGTGAGAACAGGACTATTTACATGACAATATTATAAAAAAACACACTCCCAATGTACCCTATATTTTGAAAATACAAACTTCCACAGTACTGTCAGTCTAATTACACACAGCAATGTAAATTAAACTAAACTTCATGCCTCTAGAATATATGCACAAGTCCCAATGCATACCTTTTTTTCTTTTTTCTTAAGGGTAAGCACATAATATATAAACATGAAGGCAGCAAAAGCTGTCTGTATTCGCAGCAAATACACAAACACATAATACAGTACTTCATAAGTTTATCATTATTATTAATACATTTCTCAGTTGTAATTGAGATACACTAATGGCTTATCACGGATCAATTGAATAACTCAACACACCTGTCTGTTAAATGCATTGGTGATGATGGGAGTCTGTAAACCCGAACTGCCTCAGCCTGCCCAGTGTTATGCCCACATGTCTTCAAGAAAAGTGTCTCACAGGTGACACAGAGCCATCTGGTCACCCCAGTAATAACAACTTAAACCCCTTCTCCACTGGCACATCTGACTCGTGAGGGCTTGGTACGGGTACGGGTGGTTCTCCACTGGCTATTTGTCAAGCTGAGTGAGAACCAAACCGTGAAACTCCAGCCTCACAAGACATCTGAATCCAGCTGCGAGCCAAGCTGAGCCAAAGGCGGGGTTAAGGATATTCATCATAATGTTGCATCAGTCAGTACACTCCAGAAAGAAAAACCACAAACATGGCAGACAGTGAGGAAGTGCAGGCTCTAGTTTCTCTTTGGGCAGATAGAAGTGTTCAGGGAGATCTGGAGTCGTGCGTCAGAAATGAGAAAGTTTATGTCAGAATTTCTGACAAAGAAGCAAATGAACATGAACCATGGGTACAGTACACTTAACTCACAAACTCAAAAACACACAATTCTGCCAGATTTCTCATCCTTGACCTTTATTATGTTAATATAAAGAAACAAATACGAAAATAAAATAATTCTAAACTTATTTACAAAAATATAGTCATACAAAATACTGTACAGCTGTACCATACATACAGCTACGGCTCTCGTTTTTTTAAGGACCCAAACAAAAAAAACCACAACTAGAAAAAACAATGGCTATCCTTAACAGGGATAGTTTTCCCCTTCAACAGAACTAACTGAACTTTAGCAAGTCGATATAATCAGTAGACTTTGTGGATTATAAAGACATTCCTAAATGTATTTATAAAATATAGTGATATATAAGATACAGCTGTGCCGCTGGTCTATTAATTTTTTAACAGTATTTGTTTGCGCATCTTTTGGCAAACTGAGTTAATTAACAACAACTGTCCTTCGTTGCATGTGACATCAGTAGCACGACTCATCTCTGCAGTGGAAAAACAACCCAGGCTTAATTTCCCTGGACTGTAAACCTGGACAGCAGTGCTGCGGATTGAGTGATTTGTGTATCGTTCTGAAAGTCCAGCTTGCTCTGAAACCTTTTGGTACCAATGAAACTAAAATTTAAAATCATGTCTGTGTTTGTATATCCCAACAACCTTCAGGTAAAAAAAGGACTTGTGTAGGTTCGCTCACATGGCATGCGATATCTGAACTGTTTCCAGAACCTTACATTATGTGGCACAAGTTTCTTGTGGTGTCCTTTCCACCTTAAGGCTCCTTGCTTTTGTTTTATATATCTGAGTGATTCAGGAAGCTCTGAGTAATTGATCTCCCTTTCCATCTCGACGAGAATCACTTTGATTTCATCCCGTATCAGAGCATCGTGTAATCCAATCTGCTGTTCAAATGTGGTCTGCCAGTGATCATCCCAGAAGCATGTAGGAGTGAGGATAATGATTAGCCTTCTGCTTTTTCTGATGGTCTCGTCAATAACGTTATGAACTGCTACTGGAACAAGAATTGTATTAGAAAAAGGAAATCATTGTCAATCAACAATCAAATTATTGCAGTAAAAACAATTCAAGAACACTTGCTCCACTGATGCTGTGCTTCCAGGTTAAAATCAGGGAAAATAATTTAGAATGGTGTTCATGGTTCAGTGGTTCAAAGTTCAACCAGTAAGGACTGACATTACTGTTTGAAAGCTTTACAAATAAGGATTCATAACATCTCTATAGACAAATATGAATGCAAAATGCACAATTTGTTTAATGCAGCTGAAATATTCTAGTACATTCAAAAATTACAAAAAATTAAAAATATAGTGTTGACAACAAAGAAAGCATAATTTATTGTAAACCTCAAAAATGACTCAACCGCTAACAATTTTTTTTTGTTACTGTGGAACTTCTGCCCTTTTGTGTTCAAATGCATGTTGAGTGAAAAATTATATTGTATGGGATTCCTCATGTTTACTAAAAAATAATATACTTTACAAACATATGCATACTGTAATAAAACTTAAAACTGTAGATAAATATAAACCATTCATACATAGAGGATATGCCATGACATACTGTGGCGGGGTAACCCTGCCCCTGTGTGTATTTTGTGTTATATGTGGTGTGTTATTGTTATATGAATGTATGTATGTAGTGGTGCACAGAGCGTGAGTTATGTAGCACAGTGATTTAAAATGTATATTTGTATTTAGGCACAGGGATTGTACAATCACTTCACGTGCAGAGTAAATTGTGTATTTGTATATAAGCATGGGGATTTGTGTGTGGAATAGTGGGTGACAGGGAAGCAGTTAATCCTCCCTGTAAAAACACGTGGGAATGTAGCTGGAGCCGTGAATTGAATAAATGATTAAATGATTAAGTAAGGCTCCAGCCACAGGTGTAGAAATAGAGTGATCACAGGTGACACGACGTTGGTGTGTTCAGTGAGAGAACGGGAGAGTGAGGAGAACGGAACGAAAAGAAATTGCTACTCGTGCTGGAACTACCATCACAATACTTGTTTTGGGGTTTGGTGTTCGTGTTTTATTTGTCTCTTTATTTTGGCCATTGTGCCTTTTGTTTTGTGAAGTGTTTTGTTTTGTTTAACTATTTACTTTACTTGTTTATTAAAACGTGCAGCAGCACATTTAATCACAGCACTGTTGTCTATCTACTTTCTGGCCTGACGTCACCACAAAGCCATCTTGCCACACATACATTTACATTTCCTATAAATCTAAGTCATCTAATTTTACATCTTTAAACCTTTTGTATTTTGTGAAAATCTACATTTTGTCAATAGAGTTTGTTTAAAAGATACACAGTATGTTTAGTAATAGAATTTGTTTGCATTTATGTCCCAACGGGGAAAAAAAGATCAGCTCACTTACATTTCATGACGTAGCAGAAAAATAACCAATGGAAATTCAGCCACATAAGAGGTACAGTATAAAGAACCATACACATATCAAGACCAAGACTCACCTTCCCCAGGTAATTGATCTCTTTCCAAGAGAAACAATTTGTATCCATATCTGTTCTCTAACATATCAGGAAGTATCTGCAGTGCAAATGTTTCAGCCCTTCTTGTTGAACTCAATGTGTCAATTTTGGGATAAATCACATATGCATCATAGAGCTTCCCATCTGAAACTTAACAGAATCAGTAATATTGACTGTTAATTATAACAAAAGCATTTTTCACACAATGCCGTTCATTAACATTTCAAAGGAGAGGAGCAAGATCTGCTTGGAGGAAGAACCTCGGAAATTGAAATAGGAGATAAGTGCTTGTGACTTTAGCAGAAGGACAGGGTTTCCTCTTGGGTCACATAGAACCGCCCTCACAGAGGCAAGGCCAAACCAATCGACCTCCGAGGCTGGGAAGCTACGTTACTTCCCCCAAGGGGAAATGGAAAGTAGAATAGCGGACAAATCGAAAAGGTGAAGAGAATATCCGGTCTCCTCGGCTTACAAGGGTTGCCTATGTTGAGGGAGGCCGGCGCAGGCTGAACCGAGTAGTGAGCTTCACTTTCTTGGAGTGGAGACTGGAGAACTGGATAAGAGAAAAGAGAAATAAGCAGGGGTCTCCCTGCCCCCCCCCCACCCCCAGCTCTCTGAGACACCTCTGAGGAGTCGAGGCCAAATAAATATGAGGCTGGGAACAAGCTTTGCTCTCCAAAGAGGGAGACTGAGTGCAGTGAAAACGGTAAGAGTGAGCAGAACAAGAACATGAAAGATAGTTAGGATAGTTTTGGCTGGGGGTCTCCTCTGGCTGCTGGGAACCTTCCGCTCGGAGGACGAGGCCGGCGCTGCCAACGTCTAAGGTTGGGAAGTGAATTTCAAAAGAGGACCCCGGCTCCCTGCAACTGTGCCACCAATGCAAAGAAGAAGGATTAATAAAGAAAATTGAGGTTAATTAATAACAATTTATACAATCATCTATAATACGATAATTGATGACACAATAATCAAGTAAAACAATAATCAATAAACAATAATCAATATACAGTACTGTGCAAAAGTTTTAGGCAGGTGCGAAAAAATGCTGTAAAGTAAGAATGCTTTCAAAAATAGACATGTTAATAGATTATATTTATCAATTAACTAAATGCAAAGTGAGTGAACAGAAGAAAAATCTAAATCAAATCCATATTTGGTGTGACCACCCTTTGCCTTCAAAACAGACTCAAGCATCAATTCTTCTAGGTACACTTGCACACAGTTTTTGAAGGAACTCGGCAGGTAGGTTGGCCCAAACATCTTGGAGAACTAACCACAGTTCTTCTGTGGATTTAGGCAGCCTCAGTTGCTTCTCTCTCTTCATGTAATCCCAGACAGACTCGATGATGTTGAGATCAGGGCTCTGTGGGGGCCATACCATCACTTCCAGGACTCCTTGTTCTTCTTTACGCTGAAGATAGTTCTTAATGACTTTAAGCTGTATGTTTGGGGTCGTTGTCATGCTGCAGAATAAATTTGGGGCCAATCAGATGCCTCCCTGATGGTATTGCATGATGGATAAGTATCTGCCTGTACTTCTCAGCATTGAGGAGACCATTAATTCTGACCAAATCCCCAACTCCATTTGCAGAAATGCAGCCCCAAACTTGCAAGGAACCTCCACCATGCTTCACTGTTGCCTGCAGACACTCATTAGTATGCGCTCTCAGCTCTTTGGCAAACAAACTGCCTTCTGCTACAGCCAAATATTTCAAATTTTGACTCATCAGTCCAGAGCACCTGCTGCCATTTTTCTGCACCCCAGTTCCTGTGTTTTCGTGCATAGTTGAGTCACTTGGCCTTGTTTCCACGCCGAGGTATGGCTTTTGGCGCAAGTCTTCCATGTAGGCCACTTCTGACCAGACTTCTCCGGACAGTAGATGGGTGTACCAGGGTCCCACTGTTTTCTGCCAATTCTGAGCTGATGGCACTGCTGGACATCTTCCGATTGCGAAGGAAGTAAGCATGATGTGTCTTTCATCTGCTGCAGTAAAGTTTCCTTGGCCGACCACTGCGTCTCACGGTCCTCAACGTTGCCCGTTTCTTTGTGCTTCTTCAAAAGAGCTTGGACAGCACATCTGGAAACCCCTGTCTGCCTTGAAATTTCTGCCTGGGAGAGACCTTGCTGATGCAGTATAACTACCTTGTATCTTGTTGCTGTGCTCAGTCTTGCCATGGTGTATGACTTTTGACAGTAAACTGTCTTCAGCAACCTCACCTTGTTAGCTGAGTTTGGCTGTTCCTCACCCAGTTTTATTCCTCCTACACAGCTGTTTCTGTTTCAGTTAATGATTGTGATTCAACCTACATATTGAATTGATGATCATTAGCACCTGTTTGGTATAATTGTTTAATCATACACCTGCCTATATGCCTACAAAATCCCTGACTTTGTGCAAGTGTACCTAGAAGAATTGATGCTGTTTTGAAGGCAAAGGGTGGTCACACCAAATATGGATTTGATTTAGATTTTTCTTCTGTTCACTCACTTTGCATTTAGTTAATTGATAAATATAATCTATTAACATGTCTATTTTTGAAAGCATTCTTACTTTACAGCATTTTTTCACATCTGCCTAAAACTTTTGCATAGTACTGTATATGTATATATATATATTTTTTTTTTAAGGAATTAAGGACTAATCTCACTGCTCAGTGGAGAGGAAAACACACAGTTTTAGGGGTTGTTACAGGAAAGACAGCAGCACAGGGAGGAATATGGGCAAAGAGGAGAGCTGAATTTATGGAGCTGCATGAGAGTTTTAGGGGTTGTTACAGGAAAGACAGCAGCACAGGGAGGAATATGGGCAAAGAGGAGAGCTGAATTTATGGAGCTGCATGAATTGACCCTGGCGGAGCTGGTCTGTTTTGGAGATGTGAAGAAAGAGGAGATAGTGAGAGTCAGCGATGAGAGAAAGGTCTCAGAAACCCAGGCCTAGGGAGGGAAAACTGGAAGGAGAGGGGACAGCAAACTCAGAACAGTGGAGAAAACCAAAAAAGGCAGAAAAGCAAAGGGATTCCATGACCAGATCATCTAAAGGTGAAAAACAGCCTTGGTGGAGGATTGTGATGAGGTGAATGAGAATATCAGAAGTTATAGAGAGACAGGAGTAAAAAGTAGTAAATTTCTTAGTAGTAAATTTAAAGTAAATTTCAATAAACATAATTAATGTCTCCAAGTTCTTATTGTTTCTTCAGCCGTTTGTTCCTTTCCATTATGTAACCCGTTACTTATGTTTCCCCTTTAAATAGTGAAGTGAGAAATAATTGATACTGTCTGTAAACATTGTGTGATTTTCCTGTGTTTAATGTGAGCTCTGAATCAGCGCAGGGTTAATGAACTCTTAAAATTAAGCTGTACATAGCTGGTTTACATCAGCAGTTTGCAATCACCAGTCTTGTTGTTCGACCTTGTGATGCGTGAGTATAGCACTTTGCTGCCTGTGAGAATTTAACAAAAAAGTGTAACTTCCTGTTATCTGAGTTTCTGCTGACCATTGTATCAGTGAATAATTTGTATAAGTACTGTATGTTTAAAAATGCATTAGCTTTATTTTAAACCATTTTGTCCTAAGCAGGAAATTTAAATAATACCAGTACAAGGCGTCCTCTTAAATACATTATAATACAAATCTGACATCAGGAGGCTGTGTGGTCCAGTGGTTAAAGAAAAGGGCTTGTAACCAGGAGGTCCCCGGTTCAAATCCCACCTCAGCCACTGACTCATTGTGTGACCCTGAGTAAGTCACTTAACCTCCTTGTGCTCCATCTTTCGGGTGAGATGTAATTGTAAGTGACTCTGCAGCTGATGCATAGTTCACACACCCTAGTCTCTGTGAGTCGCCTTGGATAAAGGCATCTGCTGAATAAACTAATAATAAACATCAGGTTACAAATTGTAGTTCTGACTATGTTACCCCTTGGTGAATCAGAGGTGAGAGATCCCATAGAATAATACACTGTTACCCCAAAACTATACTGTCACAAAGATGGCTGACAGTGGGTGACGTCAGACCAGAAACAGGAAGTAACAGACAGAGACAGTGAGGTTGGTGAAGCTGAGCACTTGGTTGTGCTCAGCATTTAATAAACAAAATAAAAGAACACAAAAACAGGACACGGCACTTGAGCCAAAATAAAAGGGATAAACAAAAATGGACTATACAATAAACACGGCGAGTATAAACACTTCTTCTTATTATATTTTATTTAACCTCCTCTCCACACCCGTTCTCCACTCTCGAACACCCAACCCGAGTGAATGAAACGTGCATCTATTTATACTGTTGTGCTGGGATTCAATTACTAATTAATTATTCACTTGAATCCCAGCACGTGAATGAATTACGTGCAACCTCGTGCTCACATATTAAATACTTTAAATGCACGTGCAGTGATGTGCAATCCCGTGCCTAAATACAATTGCATCTTAAATAACTCATGCTGCACACACCCATTTATATCCCGTGCAGCCATCTCTATACACCAACATTAACACATGCAACATGCAACATATAACACACACATGCACACAGGGGCGGGGCACATTGCCACATATACACATGGGTTCTTTTGCTCGAAAAAGTAGTTAAATACGCCACGGTTAAGATACTATGAATATGCAAACACATAATTTTCTGCAATCTCAGCTGGTTTTATGTTGTAAGTATACATTAAGTAATTGGTGCGAAGGGGACACTACAGTACACTTACAAGAACAGATGTGTACTTAATACATTTACAAGTGTTCTCGCTACACATCCAGCGTGAAAGGGAAATGTACTGGGAACGTTTGCTCAGGTCAGAGCTGGGTACACTTGGGAGGTGTACTATACACAGTGCATTTAGAAACAAAGCCGCTGTGAAAGGGCTCAAAGTTTTTGCAGTGTCACCATTTCAATGTTTCTCTTAACTGCAATTACCAGAAGAGGGAGCTCTTGTTCTAAGTGTACAGGCACGTAATCATTACAATTAAAGTTCTTCCAAATGCTTTGTTTTTATTCCACATAGCAAGGTACATCTTAACTAATTCACTGGTACATAACTGCAACTGTCAGAATATTATTTACAAATAAAAAAGTGTATTTTGCTTGTGTAATGAACCCCTTTAAAAAAAAGTAACCAGGATGATGTAAAGGAGGGGATTGTGTTTTTATCATTTATCTAACAAAACAAAGAACATTCTAGAAGTCATTGAATCAAGAGTAACACAAACTGGTAATCCCAACATGCCTGATCATCTGATCAGCCCCACTCTCACTAAAGTCCACCATCTTTGGAAACATGATACCATGTATACTGTATGTTTCCTTTTTTCTAGAAATAGAGAAACATGTTTTGCAGACTAGACCTGGTTTTGAAATATTACGCTTCAATGCCACCTTGTGGAAGCATTCGATATATTCATGAAAACTTGACAAATATGTTCGTGATACATATCCACCGTTGCAACTGTAGATACAAATTTAGAGTGAAGACCTACCCAATACATATTGTGTGACATACAGACAGTCAGCCTCCATATACCTATACATTCTGATAGATGGTAAATCTGGTGCTATAGTAGGTCTTTATAATGTCTTTGCTTGTGTTATTATCATTCCTCTAAACTTGACTCCTTGTTGGAAGTTGGTTCTTTTCTACAAAATAACAATTTGCAGTTTCACTCGAGTGCTTTGGTCTAAACCCAGACTGCACTAGGTGTGGAGAATCTCCAGCCTCCAAGTGTGACATCATTTGTTCAGCTACCACCTTCTCAACAACTTTTGACATTACCGAGAACATACTGATAGGCCTATAATTACTGATCTCCTCGGAGTCTCCATTCTTTAAAACAGGTATAACTGCTGCAGATTTCCATGCACTCAGAAAAATGCCATGCTTAATTGTTATATTAGTCAAATGAGTTAAAGGACATGTCAGAATATATTTGTATTTCTTTATAAAAGCAGTATCTAAACCAGACAGATCCTTTGCCTTTGAATTTTTAAGAGATCTGTTACTGTTACTTCCTGAATATTAAAAATGGGTTTTCCCTCATTAATTTGAAAGGTACTAGCTATGTTGCTAGTGTCAAAATTCTTAGCCAAATCTTTTACCAAATCTATAAAAGAAAAGTCATTAAAAGCTCTGGCAATAACTCTTACTATCGTTTACCAGTTTACCCTGTATTTTTAAATCAAATCCCTCATTACACACATTTTTATTCCTTCAGCTCAGATAGTCTAAATGTTTCCAAATTATTTTGCTATTTCCCTTTGCCTCATTTATTATATTAATGTAAAAATTTGCTTTGGCTTTTCACAGCTCACTTACAACTTTATTTCTTAATACTTTAATTAATTCCTTAGAACTTTAGCATAACAGAGGCAGAAGTGTTAAAGGGACTAGGAGCTCTTAAAATAAACAAATCCCCTGGGCCAGATGAGATCCTCCCAATAGTACTCAAAGAAATGAAATAAGTTATTTACAGACTGCTAACCAAGATCATGCAACAGTCTCTTGAGACAGGGGTTGTACCGACAGACTGGAAAATTGCAAACGTAATACCAATCCACAAAAAGGGAGACAAAACCAAACCAGGTAACAACAGACCAATAATCCTGACTTCTATTATAAACTTCTATTGTAAACTTACGGAAACTATAATAAGATCCAAAATGGAAAATTACCTAACAGGGAGACAGTCAGCATGGTTTTTCAGAAAGGGAGATCGTGTCTAATTAACGTGCTTGATTTTTTTGAGGATGCAACATCGACAATGGATAATTGGAAAGCATATGACATGGTTTATTTAGATTTCCAGAAAGCTTTTGAGAAAGTTCTGCATAAAAGATGCACATGGATTAGGGAGTGGTTAACATGAAGAAAACAGAAAGTACTGATTAGAGGAGAAGAATGGAGTACCATAGGCTACTAAAAATAATAATTGTCAATATTTTCTATGGAGTAAATTAAGGTAAGGTAAATTAAAATTAAACATATGGTGTAAATGAATATTCACGATATGAAAAAGATCAACTTCTTTGCTTTAGCTTTTGGTATAACAGTATGGCAGTTCAGTCAGGGAACTCATGAGAGAGATCAAATATGTATGACAGATTAGACATGATAACACATTTATGCATATTACACGTCCTTGGAGAACACATTTAACATATAATACGTCTGGCTTTGGCCTCACCTCTGGGAAGCCCTGCCCATAAATCTTTCCTCTGTTAAGTGGAGAGGCTGACTGTAGGAAAGCCATGGGCAGGAGGCAGATAGCTGCCCTCCCCCTAGACGAAGCCAAAATACAGGTGGAGGCAAACTCTAACTCACAGCAGGGAGGTAATGGATCAGGTGAGATTTGAATCCCTTCCCTGATGTAATTACGTTGTTAGCAATAAGGTACTGCTATTTCGATTGACAATTGCCTGGTTATCGACACTTAATAAGCTTGATTTGATTGACTGATTAAAAGTGAGTTCCCTGCCTGAACCACCACTTTGCTTAATTTCTTCAGTCTTCTGTTACTTTGCACATGTAGATTCATGATATTTTGTGTTTTTTGTGAATAAGGGGTAAGCATGCTATCATAAACAAATTCCCACACCTTTCTAGCATCAGAATACTTATGAAAATGCCTTGTGCGTCCAATGTTTTTGACAACGTCATCAAAGTGTGTCAATATCATAAGAACCTTGAATTTTATGCAACCTGTAAACCATGCTATAACATGTAGACCATGCTATAAATAGAAAATGAATCCTTAACTCATGAGTTAAGCTATGAATTGGCCCAATCATCTGTATATGTATACTTTAAATGACTGAATGCTGAAATAATATTTAAGGTTTATTACAAAAGAAGTAGAATCTACAAGATGCAGTTCAATAAATAGTGTACTTACCATTTGCTGTTCGGGTTCTGTTCCATATTTCCCGGTAGAAAAGGACAATATCAATCTTGAAAAACGTATAAATTACTACACACAGCATTACCAGAACTGATATTACAAGCACAATGAAAAGCAGGTGCCAATTCCTGTGTTTTGCTGGAAAACAAGATTGACAAATCTTTCATTAAAATGATTTTAGTTTTGTAATGTACAGTAGCATGCTGGCTTTATTTGGAAGAAGCCAATTTTCTAGTAAATTAAACACTGGCTCCTATAGTATTGGATATATGATACAAGTTTTATATTATCAGTACAGTAGGTGCATTATTCCATTTAGATGTTGCTACATTGGACTTCATTGCATTTCAATAAGATCCACACATAACAATTGCAAACATCATAAAAATGTAAAGGAACAGTAAAAAAAAAAAAAAAAAAAAAAACTATATATGATTTGGAGCTACTCATATCTCATATATCTGTGGTACCATGCCTTTAAGGAAACTTTGATGGCTTTGCTTTTTTTAAACAGTTCCAGTGAACACACAAAACAAACCTGGCTGCAGTCGTAAATGTCCAACATCTATTCCAGCTGCATTTGTAGCAATGCATTTAAAGGGTACTTCATACAAGTCTGATGTCACTTCTGATATTACCAGTTCTAGTTCAGCGTAATGTGTATCATTTTCTTTTTTCGTTCTGAAAACATTTGAAAAAGGCTGTTTAATGTGAACAAAATGTACTTATGTTAAGGAACTTTGTAAAAACAAAGGGGTAGGTGTACTAGGATGGGCCAGTCGCAGCGCAAACATACCGCAATATACATTTTGTCGTAAGTACTAAGAGAAAATATGTTAATGAAAAGATCTGCAATATACTAATTTAAATATTTGTCGCGCCTTCTTAGATCTCTGTTGCGAGAGTCGTGTGACATTGTTCAAATAAACAGCGGGAGGTGAGTTGTGGTTTGCTGCAGCAGAGGGTGTCTGAAGGAGAACGTCCAACACGCAAGGGTCCAAGAATCAAAACAACATTGTTTCTGTTAGGAGGTGTGAGGTTTAAAAAAGACATTTGTAAACTTTCTTATGTTCTTATAAATCTGTACAGTAGGCCTATACAGTATACAGTACAGTAGTAAAACCAAATGAACACCTAGCGCACTTTCTTTTTACTTTAGCCTGTAGGTTACTGGTATGGTAACAAAAAATAAATCATGCTTCTGCATTGTACACATTGGTGTACAGTGCGAATAAAATATTGACAAGTTATGATACAGGAGGACAGTCAATTCTTGTTAATATGAATTTCAAAGGACGAGCAACACATTTTGCATTATACCACTAATTCGTATTATCATGAGTAGCCTATAAGCCAGATGTATACTGTCCATTTTTATTTAAGTTAGTCAGGGGTGCAGTACTACATTGTGCACAATTACAAACCACTTGCACATTCATAGAATAGGTGTGTTTCCTATTCCTATACAGATGTTCACAATGAGCTGGATGGGATGTGTGCAGTCTACTGCTCCCAACACGTTGGGGAAACCAGAAATCTCATAAAAACGTGTTTTCAAGGCTTGTAAGTACACCCAGCTTTTAGGGAAAAATAGGTATTTGGCTGTTCGCCTCAAAAATGCATTGAGCACAGCTGGCAACGCATGAGAAAAAGCGGACTGGGAAATGCCAGCAACAATTACAACTGTTTAAAACATGCTTTCAAAACTTCTTAACAAATTGATGCAATTTTAAGTGTCGCAATTGCCTGCAGCTTTAGTACATCTCATTATAATATCTGAGAACCCTCACTTGCACTATCTCCGCCCCCTTTTTGCGAATTTATGCAGGGGCGCCCATAATTACATATTCATCTACGCTTGAACCACAAACAGAAACTGCTGCTGCAAAGCATTCCCTAAAAAGTCTCAAATAGCATTGCTCTTCTTCAGTACAAGTTATAGAAACAATACAAACAAGAACATTACCCACACAAGCATGCAATTATTCTTTTCTTTGAATGACATATTGACATAAATATTTAGTTTTCCAGATATTTAGTGCTTGAAAAATGTGCACACTTATCATCTGCAGGCTTTTTTAAATTACATTTTAAAGGGACCTACTGTTAGGTAAGATAACAGATAATAACCAGTTTTACTTACATGCCTGGTAGCTGTTTAATTTCATTGTACATCTCAGGATGTGTATTATTTACAGTCCAATATATCACTGGCTCTAAGTATTCACCGATTCCTATGAATACTCTGCAAGTTAAGATCTTTTCTGAGCCTAGGGAAGAGAAGCCAAAGTTTACCAAATATGTCTATATGAAAGCCTGGTTGTGGTTTCCACAAAGACAGCCTAGTCTTCATTTGAATCCACCTTTAAATGTATTCTCCACCCTTACTGGCTACAATATTCATACCTGCTATACACCTGTATCTGCATCATGCTGACAGAAATTATACTGATACAAAACTCTTCCATTTACTCATGAAGGGTTAGTTAGTTCAAGCAGATTGGGTGAAGATACTGTATATAACTGTCGACTTACCTCAGAGAATTATATTTTACCTTAGAAAAAGGAAACAATGTTTTATCATATATCTGAATCCTGAGACATGCATTTTTGTACTGTGTTTATATATATATATTAAATGTAAATCCTTGTTTTCTGGCAGATCTGCATTCTTGTGCCTTCTGTAGATCAAGCTCTGCTGGCTGAGTTCAGCAGCTGTCTGCCTAATTAAACTAAACATATTTATATTCAATCTTTGCATTATAAAATAGATATGAAATGCTCTATACAGGTCTATGTGAAATGCAACTGGACGAACAACTTTCTAAACCCCTTGTTAGTTCTACAATGTACACAACACCGCCCCTTCATCACAATTTGTATGGAATATAAACACAGTGCAAACGGAAGGTTTCAGGATTCAAATATAGGATACTTCTTTAAAATGACAATGAATGACAAGCATTTTGCGGGTTTTTCATAAAAAATAAAAGATAATTATTACTGCCTAGGCTACATAACTGCTTGTCGTACAACATTCATGGGTTTAATACTTTAGTAATAGGGAGAACACATATTTAACAGCATACTGTTACATACCGCATTCTACTTCAAGAGTTTCGTTTTGTGGATATATCACGTGTGGTGTTAAGGGCTCTTTTGGATCTGTCAACAAGAAAGTAGCCTATGAGTGTACATTATACAATTTAGATTTTGTGAAAAAAGTTGTTTGATACATTAATTAATTCCACTATCTACACAATTAAATTACACAAACTTATATTCAATCTTTGCAATATACAATGGATATCAAATGCTGTCCACCTTTCCCTTGTCTCTTGCATGAACAGTTCAGTTTTAACTGAGGGTTCCTTTTTTCCAATATTTAAACATCCATTTTAACACCAAGGGAAACATACTGAGCTGCATTTATAAAGCTTCAGCATGGCAGTAATTACATTGAAGTCCTATACATTTACTGGCATGCTATGGAGGGCTGTGATGTTTTAAGAGTTTAAGAGTTGCTACTGGAACGGCTCCCAGTATTAAAGGTGAACTTTAAGGCAGTCCAACAATTATTATAGAATTGGAATACTTGTTTCTATAGTCGCCAATGCTTCTGTTATTGTTTTTCACCTTGGAATTCAGTAAAGTGAGAGTTAGAAGGGGTACTTTTACATTTTTTGTGGGAATAATTACATTTCTGATTCAATATCTTGTTTTGTGATTTGTATAATTCTCTAATACTGTTTCATCTTTTACAAGGCATTATTTACAAGGCTTTCTAACTTGTGTCGTTTTTCAACCACTGCTTTTGAAAAACTTTAGAAATTCTCATTTTAGAAGCAGACTTAGTGGCTGAAACGGGACATCTTTGCAGGAATAGGTAATAAGAGCCAAAAAAAAAATATTGTATGATAAGCAACACCACACATATTTGGATATTAAAAGGTAAAAACTTTAATACACTGCCTGTATATTCTGTATTACCCATATATGTGTTTTATTGACATTACCTTCAAGTGCTATCTCAGTATTACTTGATGTTGTATACCTTTTCCCCTTGTATGTAAAGATTACTTGACAGGTATAATTTCCAGCATCATTGTGGTTCATATCTGATATGCGAAGTGTATTTTCAATCCTTTTAATTTTTTCCCCATTTACTTGAAAAGGTTCAAAGTTCTGCAACAAAACAGTCCCTTTTTATTCTTATTTAAACCGAATACATGCTTTTTCATTAAACATTCCATACTAATTATTATATATTATTTTTAAACAATGATAGCAAAAAATGTATTAAAAGTAAATGTTATGCCATGTGAAGTGTGAGATGAGTTATGGAATTTGGCAGCTTGTTTGTTCTAACGCTGGTTGCAATGACTTCTGGGCTGGGAGCCCACAGGGGTGCATTGAGTTCTTGGCTCAAAGGGAGCTTGTATTGGATGGAAATTATCTCACAATACAGATTTAAATGTTACTTCTAGAAGGAAGCAAATATCTAAGTAAAAACAGGAAAATTGCCATCCATCCATCCATCCATCCAGCAAAAAAAAAAAAGCCTACCAACATCCCAGCATACAGTACCTTAAACCACCTAACGTCTGGGTTCTTATCTAAATCGACAACATGCTGCAGGATGTAACAAGGGATAACAGCAGGTTTTGAGTATTCCACTATATCCAAGTTATTAATGTAGTAGCCCTGGGCCTTCACAGAGAGGCCCATTTCTAACTTGTAGCAGGATGTTGGGAATCTGTGAAGTGTAAAGATGAAGATTTCAAATTACTGTTTTCAAAATTTTGTACCCATGTTTTTCTAGCCAATTGGAGATGCCCAATTGGAATGTTGGTTCACTGCTGCAACAGGCAACCTACATTCCCATTGTCATGCCCAAGCAAACACTGCTTTTGAACCCTGGAGGGTCATGGGTCATTCACCTGTCATAAACTCACTACGGAAAGTTCATAGCTTTTTAACTGATCAAGTCATGTGTATTCTAGTCTAAATTTCAACAATTTATATTGATATATTTTACAATACAGATTCATCATTATTAGGGCCAGTGTTTACCTGAAATTGCCACGGTTTTCTCCAAAATGAGCCTACATTTCCAAAATCACTTATCTATGTCCGATTTTAATAATAATTTATGAAATTAAGTTCAATAAAAAAAGAAAGCAAAACAACGGGATCCAAAAAGATGAATTGCTTAAGATTAATGCTGTCCGCACATTTCAGACTATAGCCAGGCTTTCCTATCCCTGTGTGTTCTGTGTGACTGTGAGTGCAGTTCTGTTTCTGCAACTCTCCTATGAAAAGCAAAAACAAAGATTAGATATATTTTGAGTTGCATGTAATGTTAAAAAACTATTTTTTTTTCCTCTTTTGCTCCAGTGTTTTTAAATTCAGTCTTCTTTCATTGTTTTAGGTAAATCAAAAATAATCTTTAGCTAGAAAAATATAACATTTTTCAGGAGGTGTTTTTTGTGGGTTTTTTCTGTTTTCTGTTATTTGTTTTTTTTTAATCTGGTGCACTATTATTTAATGTTCTACAATAGTACACCCAGACAACACTTAATAAGCAACGTGCCAGTAAAATAACAAATCACTCTGGTTTTAAAATACTTTACATGCACTTGCTATTGTGCTGTTGCTCATGTTCAAACAGTTATTATTTGTACTAATTTATTGTACATCCGAAATTTGAAGTTTTGGAAATATTAAATAATTATATTTTCATTTCCAGAAAACACTGGCCCCAATCGTTAGTTGTAGTAGTTCTATACTCTTCAGTAAACTCATATTTTCAAAGAGTTTTCTCTACTCTTCAGTAAACTCATATTTTCAAAGAGTTTTCTCTACTCTTCAGTAAACTCATATTTTCAAAGAATTTTCTCTACTCTTCAGTAAACTCATATTTTCAAAGAATTTTCTCTACTCTTCAGTAAACTCATATTTTCAAAGAGTTTTCTCTACTCTTTGAAAGGAGAAAAACAGCTGTTAATTTTACAAAAATGGAACCAAACAACAAAGCAATAAAATTCAAGGTCTCTTAGGCCTCGTACACACACAGCCTAAATGCGGTTGCGAGTTCAACTTAAGTTCAACTTAATATGGTTTAAGTACACACACAGTTCGGCTGCGTTTGGCAGCGACAACCGCACTAGTTAATCCTGTTCGGAACAAGTAGCGAGTTCTGTTATTAATTCAATTTGGTTAGTTAATGTGCAGCAACTGTGTGTGTATTAAAACTGCACTAAAACAAACGCAGTAGGTGCTCAGTGGATTTCTGCGTAAGTAATGTCATCGTTTATCAGACATTTCCTTGTAATAAACATGGCTGCCGACCACAGACACACTTGGTCCGAAGAAGAGACCAAAACATTTATAACGTTTGGTCTGAAAACGGAGTACAGGCTAAACTGGGTGGCAGCAAACGGAATTCACCACTGTATTTAGCTGTGCAGAAAAAGCAAAACGGCATCTCCGCTGGCTTTGCAGAAAAGTATAGCTTTTTCTTTTATTTTTCAATATCCTTAAATGCATGCAGAGGCTGATGTCTGGATGAAATACCTTACCTTACTTCACAGACATAATTTCCAGAGTCCGAGAGTGATGCGGGTAAAAACCACAGTACATTTCTCTGTTCTTCGATTTTTTGTCCTATTCCATCGATTATTTGATTGTCATTTTTGTACCAAGTCAAGTTGAAATCATAATTATCATTAATTTCGTTTATATGGCATTCAAGCCTGACAACTTCTCCATCCCTGGCATCGTATGTTTCTTGTTCACGCATCTCTATACAGTTCTCTGTATGAAAACAAATTAAGAAAAATACGTTTTAAAAACATTGTATATAATTTTATAAAAAATTAAGCATCTCTTAAATTAACATCTTAAGCATGATATACTCTACAACCAATAAAAACAATGTTTGGGGCCTAGGTGGTGCAGAGATTTAACACACTAGCGTGCCTGCTCTAGTGGTCTAGTTCAGAATTAAGTTTACCTTACTCTTTAGTGGACAGCAAATACCCAATGCAACTTGGTGGCAGGACAAATGAAGTGCAGCTTTTTCAAAGAAGATCATACATTGTTGTGACATTTTTACATTACTGTACTGTTACAGTTCCGCAACGGGTAAATAGCTGGCCCTAGTGACCACTGTATTTGAATTAACAGAAGGGCCACATGTCATTAACTTAATTCATAAGTTCATAAATGTATAAATTAAGTTAATGCATTAATAAACAATGTCTTTTTTGGAATAACATAACTGACCAGGTAATTATCTGTAAGGAGCAGTCTAAGATTCACAGTTTATATTATTTAATTTTACAGATTCATCATTATACTCAACCAGGGATTCTGAGGTAAAACTACCACACAATGCTGGCTCAATTGCAGTAATGAAAACATGTCTCTATGCATGTCTGAGAAAGAATAACCACATGTATTCCTATTATAGCTATTTAAGATGCTTGCTGTGTGGATAAAGTCAACATTACTGTCTGGCATTGTAGAAAGGAAACATGGAGGATACACATACATGGGCAAAAAATAAATGCAACAGCAAACATAAGATACTACTGATCAGTCAGTGTAGTTAAAGAGCACCAGTACTGAAAAGAGAGATTTTTCAGGTCAGCATATAGGTGCATGGTCAAAGCTTTGTGGGGAAACTCATATATCCCGACATCTATTGTCAGTGTCACTGTCACTCACCTTATATGAAAACATGTCACATTAATTCATTTTTCATAATTATGTTAGATTAAACACATCAAACAAATCCCTCTCTCTGTCTATAGTTTATTGTGTTGTCCCTAGATATACTGACTCACCTCTTGCTGCAACTAAGTTTCCAGCTACTTTTGTACTTACAAAAAAAATAACATTCAACAACAAACTTCACTATTCTTGTATGTTACATATAAAGGAGGAGCTTTTTTCTTCCAGGTGTTCTATTCTGCCAATATTAAAATGAAAGATTTTGGTGTCCAGTTTCACCAAGTTGGAAAATCCACAATCAAACTGAAAGAACAGGTTTAAGTGAATATGCAGGTCAAACCTGCTTTGTTTTTCACTGAAAATCTAGAATTTTCCCATGGAAGCAATCCATACATTAAGATAAATAATTAACTTTAAATTATAAATTTCAGTACTTTATGCTATGTCATGACCGTCCTCAACCTCAATTAATTGTACATTTCGTTGTAGTACTGCAGAATGTTACAATACATTTTTAACAAAGACATTTTAACTGTTGACTATTCTATACTACACTATACTAAAAGACAATAGGAGCAAGGGCCTCTTCCTAACATACATTTCTGTATGTAAACCCAAAAAAGATGCAAGCAAGGCAGAGCTAAAATAATGAGTGTCGAAACCAACTATTTTCCAGCCAAAGTAGGACTGAATCTTATGTTGCTTTTATCGTACATTTAGGTTTTAAATACTCGTCACCATTTGTTTCTTCCATCAATAATTCAAAGAATTAGCTCCACTTACTGTAATTTCATATGTGATGCAATGCTACAGAATTTAAAAACACACTATGTGGTGGCCAGCCAGTTCTAAAGAAAAATGCTCTTTGTGGGATTTTTTTCACAAAATGTCGACGCATTTCTATAAAAAGAGTTAAGAGTTGATTGGTAACCTGCGGTGCACCGTGGCCTACCGGGGTACGAGAGTACCGGAGTCCTTTTCTAGGGAACCCACTGCATATGGGAAAACTAGGGCAACATAACTGAACAACTGAAAAGCTCATACAAAATTTTGTGACACAAAAAAATTATAAATAATAAACATTGCATTTTGAGCTACAGTAGGTACAGTATTGTCATCTAACTTCTTCATATTTCTTAAAAACACACATGCAATCCAAGAGGTGATTGAGAATGCAAACAGCAGGCAATGGGTTTCACACTTTGTTCTTTAAGAAACCACAAGAGGTATCATTTGACAGCCTGTTCTAATGATAGTGGCATGTGCATTTAGGTCATCAGCACTTAATCTGACACCTATAAGAATTATAGTGATTAAAGTTTTTGAAAGAGTAAATCATGGGTTGAGGTAGAAAAAACTACTGTATATGGAACAAACTTTATTGGAAATGGATATTATATTGCCATGACAATTCCAATTACCAAAATACCATTATTAGTGTCACTACAGTCATGGTTTCAACTCGGTTTCTATGTTAAACTTGAGTTTACAACCATTAATACCTTGGCAATGGTCGAGGGTAGAGCGATATCCTTTGGAACAGAAACACATTGTAACATTGTCAAAAATTAATAGTTCCCTGCTTACAATACAAATTATAATGTAAACCTGGAGAAAAAAAACTGTAATAGTTACAGCGATAGTACTCTGCGTCGAGGTAGCGGTCTCTGCTGACTTCATTTTCTATAATTGGATTTGTAGTTTTTCAGCTATTTTATTTTGAATGTCTACGTTCTACGTTCCCTGAGCGAGGTGCTGTAGCGACAGCTGGCAAACCGGCCTGACTCTACACCCAGACAAGTGCCATTTCATGCAGCAGGAGGTCAGCTTCCTGGGGCACCGAGTGGGCAAGGAAGGCATTCGGACCGAGCCAGAAACAAAATGATAACAAAAAAAAAAAGAATTTGTCTAAACCTTTTTATCTATTTGTGTGAACTAAATACAGATGTTTTTCTTATTCAAGATGCTTGAAAAACTCCAAACCAATACAATGTTTCAAACTACTATACATGGCAGTTTGTATAAGACCACTTCAAATAACTATGACCTAAAAAAAATGACAAGCCAAACTGCTAGACTGTGTGTGGTTAAAACTTCAATACATGCTGTGACCTAAAAAAATAAATGTTATTACCATTTACATCTGATTTAGTTTTAAGTTATTTCTTATCAGGTTTAGAATGTTATTTTCTTTTCATATATATATATATATATATATATATATATATATATATATATATATATATATATATATATATATATATATATGATCTTGGATTAAACTAGCTTCCTGTACTACAAATTTTCTACATGGTCCCAGATAAATTTAGCAGTCGTTTATTGTAAATGACTTCTTATAATACAATTATAATTCAATTAACACAAATTTCTTGTTTGTGTGAATTATTCTGGAATCCCCTCCGGGAAAGAACATTTTTAATTAAATGTTCTTCCCCAGGGCACAGAGCTGGAAAGATGCTTTAAAATGATAACAAAAACTGTGTTTGTCTAAATCTTTCTTTCTATTTGTCTGAACCCAATATAAATGTTTTTCTTGTTCATTATCCTTGCAATAACACTGGCCTGTGAACAGCAAACTGTGGATGCAAATCAACAGCGTTTCCGATTTGCTCAATACCTGATATTGAGGACATCTTGTTTTTGTGGTTTAAAAAGGCCCGTGTTCAAAATGATACATGCAGATTTCAAGTGCAGTTTCTTTGCAATGTATACTCTCTTACAACCATATTTTCAATTAAATGCACAGTACTTTATTTTTACATACTTTTAATTGTACTGTAATTGAAATTTGATTTGTAAAAACTAACAGTATGCATTTGACTTAGACTCCTGACATATATATATATATATATATATATATATATATATATATATATATATATATATATATATATAGACTAAAACAAGAGACAGGGAGCTGGGAGTGATACAGGCCCAAGGGCTATTTATAATGATTACAACGATTATATCATTATAATGAACCTTCAGCTATAACGAACCTGGCCCCTGGACCCTAAATAAAAAATAAATAAAAAGATAACATAAACACACACTGCCAACATCCCGGTCTGTACGCACGGGATGCCATCTCCGCAGTGAAGTCAAATATTTTGTCTTAATAAATAATACGCACTGTGTAACTATCCCTCCGAAACGAAAATAATTTTATGTTGCAACAAAGCTGGAAACTACATAGATATGCCTGGAGTAACGCAGGCACATCACTGTCGTGAATATAGTTTGGCTTGTTCAGCAACCATATGGCAAAGCAAATTGATTAAAGAAACAAATGACAACAACAACAAAAACTTGACGATCTGATTAACTTTTCATGTCAAACTTTTCATGTCAGATTGATTTTGAATAAAAGTTCAGCTTCAATTAGGGATTTCTTGCTTTTTGTACTGCGTTTTAATTCTTTAAAGAACAGAATAAAGCAAAGGCTGAATACTGCATACATGAGACGAACAGGTACATGTAATTCTACTTTTATTCACAATATCATTTTATTAACTCACTCCAACAGCTTATCATTCATTTCGATTGTCCTTTCGCTATAACGAACCCCTCGATATAACGAACAAAAAGGCTTGGACCCCAACAGGTTCGTTATAGCGAGGGTGAACTACTAACTTTCTCAAGAAAGTTTCATTGGATGTCACTACATTATAAGTTAATAATAGGGTCATCATATTTTTAGATTGGATTAATCTCTAAAACATACTGTCCTTTCCAACGGAGATGGCCCACAGAGGCATCACTTTTGAGAGTGACCCTAAAGGAACATCAGCACCTGCCAACAGCACAGTCAGATGTGAAAAAGTACAAGTTACACATTAGGGCTTCCAGTTGCATAATCTAGTAGCTATTAGCCACTATCTAATACACACATGAAACAGGAAAAACTTGAATGCTTCACAGCACCTGAGTTCTGAGATCGGATTTCTATCAGGTACATGCTGTGCTATGCCAACCCTTTATACCCGTCCATATGAAACAAAGTAAACCCATTGTAGCTTACACTGAAATGTACAGTAAGTCAAATATATACATTAGTTTGATCTCCCTAATTATACACCATGCCAGAAGTTATCCCAATGCTTACCTGTTTTGTTATCACAGAAGGACATATAAAAACAGGTGCAGAAAATGATAAGGAGTGGTGTATCCATGGTTCTGCTGTAAAAACAAAACAATTATATTATTTTCTGTATTTTATATTTCATTATGCATTGATTTACTGGGCCAATCCTAAGGAGGCATATACCAGGGTTTCATTCCATTTCAGTTACCACAATTTGTCAAGCAAAAATGTTCAATGAGCAATATGTTTGCTAGCTGTTTATTGAGACAGAAACTTTCATATACAGAATACATGTATGTTTTGTTATTCGCGGACAAATTTGTAAACACTCACTTTCTATACAGTCTGTCTGAATAGGATACACTACGCACAAACACTGAGCACATTTCAAAACATATACAGAGTAAAACCAAAACGATTATTGGTGTCTTATTTTTCTTATGTATGTTAAATGTACTTGTGAAGAAAAAAAATAGCGCGTATCTTAGTAACTCTACTAATTCTCATAATCCAAAAGTAAGAATATACTTACCAGTACAAAAATACAGCACAGGAAATGAATCGAAGTTTTCTTCCTTGTCTACTTTCTTATCTGATATGATCGTTTTGTTTCATCATAGCTCTGACATTGCAATAAACCTTCCAAAAAGGAATCTGTTGACATAATAGATACATATCTGAGGAGACATACCATAAAAACTAGCTTAGAAATGACACGCGGTGTTTAATGTTTATGCCTCGGTGTACTGTTAAACACAACAAACAGCATGCTGTTTAGCAAGTGTCTGCCAGTGGTTTTGCACAGCATTAACTATACCGCCGCAGTCATTTCGAATTTTTCTGTTGGTAAATTATTATGTTAATTTTCACAACATTTAAAACCAACCAAGTTATTATCTGCATTTTCTTGTTGATTGTAGTGTTGAAAGAATCTTAGTATTATTTAAGGTACCTTTCTCTATCCAAGACTGTAAAACTTACCTCCACATTCACGTGTCCCGACAAGTGTGTCAACTCGGTGCCTGCGGGAAAATACTTAATACATTACTGTCGCTCCCTTCCTACATTTTCATTATTCATAGACACTGGAACTTCCCGGACGACCGCAAAGTGATGTGGTTTACTTCTTAAGGCCAACCTGTTACCAAGTTTTCTTCCCACCATTCTCAATATAAAAACTACAAAAAAAACCCACTTATTTACCAAGTTTACTATAACATATAAAACCGTTGACAGGGAATATGACATTTGCAATATAGTTTGCATCACATTTAAAAGATACAATATCAAGAAATGTACAAAATAAATAAAATATATTTGGTAGCTTACAGGCAGAAAAGCTAGTTGGTCAAATAATGTTTTTAAAAATAAATGAAAATATCACTTGGAATTTTTAAAAAATATATATTTTAAACTCAATGCCGGCAGTTATTGTATATATTTTAAATACATGACAAGTTTATAGGCCTACATATACAGTACAGCATTGACCATAGTATTTAACATGTATATGCTGTATTACCAAAAACACTAAATTGTAACAAAATAAAGACCTGAAGACATTGATAAAAACAAAAAACTAAAGTTTGTTAGTACAGTACCTGTAATTATATTTACAGTGTGTTTATTATACAGTGTCATTATATAGTAATCGGGTTAAATTATATTAGAGCATATGTTCCACATTTCTTCCAACAGGAACAAAGTGATTTGTAGAATTATTAAAATTCGTTTTTCCAGCTGATTTCACAGACCCTAATTAGCATGATTCCTGAGCTACCTTACCTAGATTAACATTAGTTATTCCAAGATTAGAGTTAATCAAGGACTGTGGAACCAAGTTCATCTGCTCAAATGGATGAGAAATTTGTAATCTTGAAGTTTATTGCTATAGATTTCTCATGTTTTAGTCATGTTTGGCTATGTTTTACCAATAGTATGCTTTAGTTTGGGGACAATTTTATATTTTTTATTGTAAATGCCATGGTATACCTTATTAGCTAAAACACAATATCATATACGGTATTGTTTGCCAAAAAAAGAGCAGACAGTTAAAAATATATTGAGGTAAATTTATATTTAAATGCATTTAACAATATGTTTGAGATATATTTGAGCAATATATGAAATTGGTGAAAATGTATTAGACATTTAATCACATACCGAAAACCAATCACAGTGCAGTATTTTCCAAAATTCAAGAGCCTCTTATCTTGTGTACATGTAACCATATAGGCAGAACAGGCGCCTTGGTCAAATCGAAGGGGGCGGCAAAAACGGTATATAATTACATTTTATACTTTACATTTCTTTAGTCATACAATGTTCAACATCTTAGGTTACTGTTTCTTGTTCTGTAAAACTTACTGCTGATGTTACGGAACCGTAACATGAGCATGGTGTAGTCCTAAATCTGGGACGGGAGCGCTGAGGGGCGGGGTCATCATGCCGGTGCGTAACCTGGTCTCCCCGGGGAACAGGCTCGTGGTTGTTGAGCCCGTTGCTAAGCAAAGGCCACGTCGAAGTTCATTGCTCATTCAAATGGGGCCGGGCATTATTGGGTTTCGTTTAATAACCCTGACAATGGTTCTTATAAAAGGACGTTGCTAATACAGGATAATCAAAACGTTTTAACTGTGCATTGCGCAAATTTAAGTTGTCTGTGATTCAAGTGCTATGCATACAGAAAACTGGTGTCGCGGACGGTAAGAATTTATCCGATTTTTTTCATTAAATAATTGTACACAATTTAAAAAAAAAAAACATTCACCCTAATTTGGAAAATTATTTCACCAATACTTCTGAAGACCTTTATAAATATCACGTTTTTAGAACGTTTCCCTTTCACTTAACTGTAACGTTCCTACAACGTTACACCTAACCAAAAACGTTCTAAGAACGTTGTAGCGACGTTGTGTTTGTCACAACCAAATGGGAACCTTCCAGGAACGTTAAGAAAACGTTTTGTGTTAGCTGGGTTATTAATGGACAGTGCTAGACTTTTATTTATTTATTTATTTATTTATTTATTTTAACCCGATGACCATTAGCTTTTTTTCTGCATTGTTTTTACTGTAGAAACACAGTCTGCGAAACGTCAAGCTCTAATGATCAACGAAAGAAAAAGTTCGATATTCGATACTCACATGGGCCTGAGGCTTAAATGGTAAGTTTTTCTTTTCTTTATTTTGAGAACTGACACTCGGGGACAAGGAAAGACAATGGGGTGGATATGAAACCTTTCTTAATATACTTTTCATATTAGAACTAGAGGTAGGGAGAGGAGGGTAAAATAATGTAACCGGGTTTTTTCCCATTACGTTTGACAAAAAAAAAAAAAAAAAAAAAAGAAAAACAAAGAAAAAGCCAGTGCTTAAGTTTGATTGATTTATTCATTGAGGCGAACACCAACACACGTCCCTAAACTGTGACAAGGGCACTCTCTTAGGCCCTGTCCACATTAGCGTAACCGAGTTTGAGAACCGTCCGTTTTAATAAAACGGAAAGTTCTCAAACTCGGTTACGATGCGATTTATTTATGTTCACCTGGCTGACGGCTTTTAATTTTCTGCTTGGGTTATCCATACCATTTAAAGTTATTTATTTATTTACTTGCGTTCTTATATAGTTAAAAGTAACCATTATGTAAATGTTTTTAAAAGTACAGCAAAGAAAGAGCTTTTAACTTCTTGAAAGCATAAATATAACTAAAAAAAATAATAGCACAGATTTAAAACCAATTAAAAGTATCACCTATTTCTAATGAATCAACGTTGTTCTCTCACCCTCCTAAAGAACTAAATGTCAAACTGATATCTACTGTGATATTTGCAGAATTCTTTATTATTTTTTATTTCTTTTTACATAAGCCCTAGCTAAAGTACATTGATTTTCGTACAAGAGACTAAAAGGAATGTTGTCATACTTTGTTGGGTTAAAGCGTTTCGCTGAGCGATAGTGTGATGACGTACAAAAGCAATTCAAGCATTTTCTGCAAGAGGAAGACACCAACCAGCATAGCCGCTTCCGTGACTATGACAGTCATCCCTGTGGGAAAGTGGCACTTGATACCTTTTTTGCTAAACAGTTTGAAGGTACTTTCCCATGGAAAGGCCACAGTCGAAAGAGGTTTTTCAGTTAGTTCAAATCTTAATCTTAACTGTCATTAACAAGAAGGAGATCACATACATCCCTGAGGCTAATACAGGAAACTGGAGGGTTAGAAAAGATTAAGATTACCCCAAACATGATTTCTTATTGCAAATCTGCTAGGCAGTAATACAAGCAACACTTAGTGGCCCAACAAGAGAGAAAAAAACAAGCAAAGAAAAGGTCACATGAGCAAGAAATTCTATAGCTGAAGGAAAAATGAATGGATCTTCAGATTTACAGAAAATCTCTGAAAGAAAAGCAAGCTGAGTTCGGAGAAGTGTTGAGCAAAATACAAAAAACAATCATAGATTGAATGCTTGGTTTAAAAAACATTCTTGTTCCGATGTCAGATGTTCGGACTTTCTTCAGGATTCTGCCCCCCTTTGTCCCACCCCAACTTATTTTGTGTTGTTTTTTACACCCAAGATGAATTATTTTCTTATTGACTGAGATTATTTTTCCACAGCCTGTTTTCTTCCAGGTTGAACGTTATTGCTGTTGTTCAAAGTTTGGATATGTTAACATTTGCGATTTTTTCCATGCTGGTTTTTGGCACTGGATAAATGTTTATTTTGTGAAAATAATTAAAATGACAATACAATAGACAGCTACTTTGAACTGCATTTCACCCTTTTGACATTTTTAAATCAATTAATGTGGTAAGTTGTGTTTTAGCAAGCATTATATTAACTGCTTTTGATTCCTTAGTGTTTTGACTAAATGCCCTGCTCTACCTTTTGAATTTTGTTACTGTTAAAAATACTACAGTAATCTCATCCATCTGAATAAAGAGCTCACCCCTACTCTTTGTTTAAGGCAAATTCTACACCCCCTGAGTGTTGAATTGGCCGAATCTGAAGGTTTAAACTTTTTTTAAAGCATTTACCACATAGTAAGATCTTTGATCCTTTCTTATGTAATTTATTAGGCATTACAAAAGAAGGTCAAAGAAAATAAATTAGGTAATTAAAGCTATTACATTTTACGTATTACATAATAATACTTAGTTTTCAATGCATTTGGTACATGGATGGAATATTTGTTTAATTAAAATCAGCCAATGATGTCCTTGAAAACAAAAGGTTAATGTTGTCTCTCATTGAAAAAGACTGACAGTACCTTTAACAAACACACTAAAAAGATTTGTATCTGGAATGGCTTGTGTTTAGAGAAACCAGTAGATCAGCCAAGATGGATACAAGCAGTGAAAAAGGAAAGCAGAAATGAGTATGTTTTACAGGTATCTTGTTCTGTTTAACCTAGAAAGTGATACAAATAAAGTTGCCAAAAAACCAATTTGGCAGCCTTGTAGTTTTCATTAATCCAAGTGCTTACCTCATAACTGATTCTTATCACAACCTTATTGTGTTGAGACACGAAATACCAATGTGCGCCCTACTCAAAATCAAATGTGTTCCTAATTTTTTGACTAGCCCTGTACATATTGCGTTCATGGTTACTGTGGCAGGGTCAAAGCTCTGCCGGTGCACGTGTGTGTGTTGCTGTGGGGAATATTGGGTTGACAGGGAGGGAGGGGGTTACATTTCTCCCTGTCAAAACATGTGGGAATGTGACTGGAGCTGACAAGTGAATAAATGATTAAGTGATTAATTAGGCTCTAGCCACGGGTATATAAATAAGTGTTCATGAGTGGTAATTAGAGTTGGATGCTGGTGATAGAGGTGGTGGGGTGTGTTTGATGTTCTGTGTTTCATGCTGTGCTATTTGTTTATTATCGTGTGTTTTTGAAAGACCTTTTGTTTTGGCCCTTGTGCCTTTTATTTTGTTAAATGTGTGTTTTGTCCTTTTTTGTTTTTGTTGATTTGTGTAATTAAAAAGCGCATTCACACAGTTTAACTTAGGGTTCTGTGTCTGAGTCTGTCCCTTCAATTAACATCTGGGTTAGGAGGCTACCGCGCCACAGTTACTTAAAGTCATTATTAGCACTACTTCTTTCAGAGTAAAGAAAACACCAAATCTTAAACTACCTTAAGAGTATTACAAGTGCCTCAGTTGTTCTTGGTAACTTAATTGGTTGCCTGTGCAACTGGGGGTTCTCACAATATTAAAAACAAAAAATCTGTCCCACACACTGTATTGTCTTGTTTGACAAGTAACACATCTAAATGTGTGCTATTTGTCACATAAACATATTAGCCTCAAAGGTGAATCTGGCCGAACTGCAGAAGTGAAATTATTGTGGTGATGTTAAAACCAAAGTACTGGAGACTGGAGTTAATGTTAATGGGGCTAGACCACTGATTGTAATACTTCAAACAATACACTTTTACTGCATTAAAATGTATTTTTACATATTTAAGAAGATTGTTTTCTTATATAGTAAGATCAAGTTGAAAATATGAACTAAGGAGTTTTCTATAAAGTTTTCTATGTCAGTTTTGTAACAAAATACAATTTCATTTTTTTTGTACATAACAGACAGTAGTAAGTTATAAGTATACTCATTTTCCCTTATTACCCTTCCTTAAACTGTGTTTGCAATCATTCAGTAAAATGTATCTCTAAATATGCCTTTATGTGGCTTTGGAGTCACATAACCTAAAACTAGGGGTGTGAAAAAACTTATTACTGATTCTCAGAATTGTCTTTAAAAAGTATTTATTTATCAGCAGGTATCCAATAAATCCATTCATTAATGAGTTGATTTCAAAACCAGAAAAGTTGTCCTCCTTCATGTTTACAATTGAGTACCAATCAATGGCAGTTAACTTCTGCATTGAGTATTTTAAAAGCAGATTGGAAGATGATTTTCCTCTCTTCCAGGCCGCTGACATTTTTGCTACCGTATTAGCGTTCTGAGGCCGTAAACTGACAGCTACATATACTTTGAGCTACTAACACTTAAAGAAGTATGGACCTTAATTTACAGCCAGAACGAGACCAGTTTTGTTTTTGTTTTTTATATAAAAGGCAGGAAAAAAATGATTAAAAAATATTGCATTGTAAAATGACATCAACAATACTATTTATTTAGACACAATTTGCCAAAATCACTATGCAGGTATTTTATTCAATTAACACTCAAAATAGAAGGCATGTGTGTGAAAGTTGCAAATATACCTGGATCCCACGGTACACACTGTAGTATTTATAGTCTTCATTTGACCTATGTTTTACAAAAGACACGTTACCAAGTCTGTATAAGCCACACTTCTATGTTGGTTTGTAATAAGTAGAAACATACAGTACTGTACATTGCAAACAGAGGTTTTAATAGTTTCACCAGCAGTACATTCCAGATGTTAGTCTTTACATTACATTCTGTGTAAGTGTTCGGTTTTAACAACAGTGTATTGGTCAATTTTTCAGTAAGCTACAGTAACCCAAATTAAAAGGTATTCTGTATTTTGCAATTAGATATGCTTTAAAAGAACATAAATCAATTTAACCAGTACCAACCATCACACTGCTTTGGCCTTACAATGAAAAATGAATTGTTACAGAAGGTAGTGCTAAAATATTCTCAGTCATTGGTAATAGTGACCAAACTCCATTCCATTAATCCAGAAAAAAAATGTAAAGCCATTCTGGGCGCAGAAGTCATTTAAAAACAAAAGGGTGACTTTATGCAGTCTGTGCCACGCTTGTGAGTTTATATCCTCCTCCCCAACCTCTACCTTATTTTTGGCATCTTCAGTAAGTTCAAATAAAGTACTATGTACAGCACATGTCTAATAAATGTTGTTTCTAAATCTCAAAATTAGTCCAAACCTGAATAATAGTTGAACTGATTTTAAAATTGGGTTAGACGACTGTTTTCAAATCCATGTAAAATGTCATGTGGAATCTCTTAAACAATGCATACAGTTATAGTACTGGTATAGAATTATTGTTTTCACAGGTTATTTATTGTACTGATATATTGTACCTGAAGCATAAATTGCTATTTAAAAAAAAAAAAAAACGATTCTAAAAAACATTGCACCCTTTATAATCATGGTAAATGTGCACTGTACTATTCCCCATGCTTTGCTTGCTATAGATGTCTCTTGTTTTAGTCAAGTTTATCTATGTTTTACCAATTCTGCTTTCATTTGGGGACATTTTTCTGTTTATTAGCTGTAAACAACTAGCTGTTCATTTTTGTTAAATGGATTGTAATTCACAAAATAATAAATACATATTCCCCATTGTGCACTTCCATTTGCTTTATACAGTAGGTCTCAAAGTTTTTAAAGCTCCTTGAATTATACCAACATGTCTTTTCATTTTAAAACCATGATTTCTGATACTATAACAGGATAAGGAAAGTTCTAAGTCTGCTTGCCTTACTTACATGAACCCTTTTAATGTTTCACTTCCTATGTCATTCCACCTCAGTAGTGTCTTTGGGGTTACTAGCTGAAAAGCAGTAGTGTCAGTCAGTAGGCAGACGGTTGACTAATGACAGGAAAGATGGCTTTTAAGGGATGTGAACAAGACAGAGTTCTGTAGTGCTAGACTTGATATTTTAAATGGACATTTTGTGATACTTTTCAGGATATCATTTTGCTTGCCCTGGCTGCAATAAAAAAGGTTAATATTTAATAGTGTAACCATATAATTTACAACAGTGGCAATCATAATAATAATTGCATATTTGTTGATCTGTTAACAAGCTAGTTAAAAACTAACAGGTTCTATTCATAATAATCAAAGGCCTGCAGACTTGATTTAATTATTAGGAATAGGTTTTAACAAAAACAATCTTAAAGCAGTTCTTAAATGTTGTGAATAAAGCTTAATAAACTAAATGAGCCGCTTAAATGTCATCATTCCTTCACTATGCTTAACCTTATGTTGCTTTTACTATGTAACAACACAATACACTGTTTTAAAATCCTCATTAAAAGGTGTGTACTGGTTGCAATAAAAGATAACACTTCTTCATGAAACTGTAGCATACATTATTTTTGTCAGAGCTACTGCATTTAGAGTGTTCTCTTTCACTGGCCTTGACATATGAATTAGCTGCCTCCCAGTCTATAGCCAGGTCTATCGTAGGTGTGAATGGGCAGAAAGCTTTGTTTGCTCTGAATCATATTCACAGTAGAAAAAGCATGGCAATAAAATGGACTCCTAACCAGAGAAAGAGCCCTGAAAGAGGTTTCCAAGCTCTGGAAGGTTATAACCCTAATGGCACATTCTTTTTCATGATAGGCCCGGCGCTTTCAATGGCATGTGATATCGAACATGCTTCCAAAACCGTGAGGACGGAGACATACTTTTTTCTGTGAAATCTCCTTTCCATCTTATTGCTCCTTGTTTGTTTTTTAAATACCGGATTGATTCAGGAAAGTCAGAATAGTCTTTGATTTTCTCCAACTCAATTAAAATGACTTTGATTTGGTTGTGAATGAAGGCGTCATGCAATCCTGCCTGTCGTTCTAGCTGAATGTCCGAGTCCTCCAGTCCAAACGTTGTGGATGTGTAAACTATAATCAGTCTTCTGCTGTTCTGTATGTTTTCATTTACAATGTCTGCCACAGCTGCATAAAATATAAGGGAAATGTGGATCAAAAAGCAAATTACACAAGAGCATCATCAAAAGACAACATTAAAGTCAGTGCTTTCCTGGACCCAGTATTAAAACTCTTAAATTAAACCCCTCAGTAGCTGCTGGAAATTAAATGGTAAGAAATAAAACATTTGGAAAATGTTTATGCTGTAAAGTACCCTTGTTATATGGACACCATTGGTTTTGATGAGAGCTTCCATCATAGCGATAACATTACAAAGCAGCTTCAAATTATATTTTCATATACTCTTCAATGTTCTCTTGCCTCTTTATAATGTTTCAAATCAGTCTGAGTGGTTCTTATTGCAGTTACTGAAATGATTCATCACATGTTTGATATACTCTGTGCTTGGTCTGAGTTCAGGAGCAGCTCTTGAGTTGTAGGTGCCAGTTATTTTTCACTTTAGACAAATAGGTAGATCAGCAAAGAACTAATGCTGAATTCAGGTCAAACTAAACAAAGTTTCCTTCAGCTTGCTTGGTAAACATTTTCTCCCCAGTAGCTGTGAAAACTGGCCAGTATTAAAAACACACCTTCACCAGGCAGCTCATCCCTTCCCAATATGAAGAGTTTGTAGCCACACTTTTTCTCCAAGACTTGTGGCAGTATCTGCAGTGCAAATATGGTAGGATGTTTTGAGGAACTGGGCTGGTGGTTTCTTGGGTAGATAATGTATGCGTCGTAAACCTTTCCATCTGAATCTAGAATGCAAGCAATGAATATGAATAGGTCAGTTTAAGGAGGATTAACCAAGGATTAAAATAGTATGTTAATATACAGACCTCAAAAAATACAAAGGAGGGACGCACACCAATAAAGTAGTGAGGTTCCAGTTTACAAGGCAGTGCCAAAACTAAAAGAAAATAAACCAATCCCTTTAAAATAAAATCATTTTATTTTATTGACCAACGTTTCTGCACAAATTCAACAATTAATGCTAACATTTAAGTTTAGTTTATTCTTTTTTTAAATTTATTTTTCTAGTTTGGTGGTTGACACTATTTTTTATCTTAAATCTTACATGGTAAGGAAAGTTAATTTAAAGTTAAACAATAATCTTCAATAAACTATATATATATATATATATATATATATATATATATATATATATATATATATATATATATATAAACATTTAACATCCTTCACAGAACATTTGAAAGCTTAAAGTGTTACTGAACAGGCTGTAGGGTTTACAACAAAACAATGTTTCTGCCTTTCTGCCTATTGTGTTGTCCTACAAAATCTTTTTTGATCTGATCCTGTTTTTTTGTCCTTGAGCACAAATCAGTTTTTAACTGCTTTTTATTATTAATATTTTTTTTACATAGGGGTCTAACCATGAAAATGTCACATGAGCAACACAACATCCACTGTAATTACAGACCACACCTGGGCCGCTATACTGTATACAGAGGGAGTACCTCTAATGTGAATATTCATGTGCATCATCAAAATTTGCCTACAGCATTTTTACACAGAATGCTGACCTATTGAGTAAAAAATTATTATTTTTTGTTTATTTAGCAGACGCCTTTTCCCAAGGCGACTTACAGAGACTAGGGCGTGTCTCAATGTCTCACCCAAAAGACAGAGCACAAAGTGGTTAAGTGACTTGCTCAAGGTCACACAGTGAATGGGCCGGGATTTGAACCGGGGCCCTCCTGGTTACAAGCCCTTTTACAAGACATGCAAAAAATAACGAAACATTAACAATGTAGCTCCACATTCTGCCTTGAATAAAATAACAAACTGCTTTCAAGTAGCACTCGCGTTGGAGGTTAGCGACAAAAAGAGAAGGGCAGAATTGAAACGAGTGTTTCTAGTGATCCTAGTAAAGATGACAGACAGACAGACAAACCATTTAAAACACTGTGAGAGGAGATTGGTTACTGTGACGGAGTGTCCCGCCCCTATGTATGTATTTATGTAAATATGTGAAAAGCCTTATTTAATTGTATTATTATTGTTTGCAGCGCGGACGAAAAGTCGCCGCCATTATTTGTTATTGTTATCTGTTTTAAATTCCTCGTGAGAATGCGTGACTGTCAGCTACTGATTATCTAACTAGCTGACAGTCACGCAGACTTAGTAAATCCGTGCAGAATGTGACCGAGGGATAATATAATAATTGTTAGCCAGTTAATCCCTCGGGTGGTGAAGAAAAGTAAATCTTTAAAGTGAATAGAAAACAATTGCTAAAACGTGCTGGGTCTACACCAGCACGGTATTTACTTGTTTGTTCCGTCTGTTTGTTTGTTTGTTTTGGCCAACGTGCCCTTTTGTTTTGTGAGTCTGTTTGTTCTGTTTTGTAAAACTCTTTATTTTTCTATTATTTAATAAATGCTCTGAGCGCCGTAGCATCTCAGTTTTGCCCAGCCATTCCTTGTTTTGGTTTGTGTTTCTGATCTGATGTCACTCCTGCAGCCATCTTTGTCACAATTACAAACAGCCCTTACAAAAGGTTTCCATAGTAAAAGCATAGCAAAGTGCAATAAGATTATTGTAAAGATGTTCAGTGATAAAATATTATAAGGGAGAGGATGTGATGCATAAAGACGTTTTCATGGCAAGACCCCAATGTGAAATGAAAATGAACTGCAAAAAAGACATGTATAAAAATATCAAAACAATCCAGACATCAATGGCTTCTGAGTAACTTTTTACTGGTTTTGTAGCAGATTTATTAAATTGTTTGCAAAAACAGTGTTAATTGCACTTCATGGAAAGATCTTTATGACATATTTTAAAGTTGGTGAAACAGGACATACCTTGATTTTTTGTAATAAGATGACTTGATTTTCTATACCAGAGGACAATATCAATCTTGAAAATCTTGTAGGTGGCCAAACTTGTAATGGTGAATAATGCAAGTATGGCAAAAGTAAGTCCAACATAAACCACAAAACTGGGCCCTGCATAAAAACAGACAATGATCAGAAAATCATGAGTAAAACTGTAAAATGAAACAGAAAATCATGAGTAAAAACTGTGTAAAATAAAATAGAAAATCATGAGTAAAATGAAACAGAAAATCATGAGTAAAACGAAACAGAAAATCATGAGTAAAACTGTGTAAAACGAAACAGAAAATCATGAGTAAAACGAAACAGAAAATCATGAGAAACTGTAAAACGAAACAAAATCATGAGTAAAACTGTAAAACGAAACAAAATTATGAGTAAAACTGTAAAACTAAACAGAAAATCATGAGTAGAACTGTAAAATGAAACAGAAAATCATGAGTAAAAACTGTAAAACAAAATAGAAAATCATGTGTAAAACTAAACAGAAAATCATGAGTAAAACTGTGTAAAACGAAACAGAAAATCATGAGTAAAACTGTAAAATGAAACAGAAAATCATGAGTAAAAACTGTGTAAAACAAAATAGAAAATCATGAGTAAAACGAAACAGAAAATCATGAGTAAAACTGTAAAACGAAACAGAAAATCATGAGTAAAACTGTAAAACGAAACAGAAAATCATGAGAAACTGTAAAACGAAACAAAATCATGAGTAAAACTGTAAAACGAAACAGAAAATTATGAGTAAAACTGTAAAACGAAACAGAAAATCATGAGTAAAACTGTAAAACGAAACAGAAAATCATGAGAAACTGTAAAACGAAACAAAATCATGAGTAAAACTGTAAAACGAAACAGAAAATTATGAGTAAAACTAAAACGAAACAGAAAATCATGAGAAACTGTAAAACGAAACAAAATCATGAGTAAAACTGTAAAACTAAACAGAAAATCATGAGTAGAACTGTAAAACAAAACAGAAAATCATGAGTAAAATGAAACAGAAAATCATGAGTAAAACGAAACAGAAAATCATGAGTAAAACTGTAAAACGAAACAAAATCATGAGTAAAACTGTGTAAAACGAAACAGAAAACGCAAAACTATAGGTTTGGATTGTACTTTCTACCAAGGGAGGGCCACAGAGTATGAACTGAATCCCATAGCCTTTCCAGTGACCACACACTCCCCAGGCAAGTGTCTTTTTTCTGATCATGTGCAACACTATTTTGATCTTGTCAGATTTCTTTATAAAAATGTCAGATGCTAGCAGATTTAGAATAGAGATATTGTAAGCAGTAGTTTCCTTTTTTTTTTAAACTTCTGCCTCCGATCATGCTTAGGTTCAACGGGTGGAAGCTATTAGCTGGAACAAATCGCCTTTTGGCACAGTAGGAAAAATTGATCACCAGCCGTGATCAGCAACTTGGCTGCGAAATGCTTGAACACACCACACCTAAAAGGAATTGCCTTTTTTGCTTAGCACAGCAGTGTAATAGTACATATTCAGTAACAGTATTTTTATAAAACTCAACTTTACGTGAGCAAAAAAATATTTCAAAGACAACAGTGCCCTGTAGTGGGTGAGATGGCTGTCTACTCTTTTTTGGTTTGACACGCCACCAACACCACCACAACCAGTGTACATTTTTCAATGTGTAATGGACTACTCAGTCTACTATAGAACTTACCTTTGAGAGTTTGTGGCGTGCACTGCAGCGATATTTAAATGACAGATAAACCTGTACTTGCTGTCTGTACCATTTAGTTATAGTGAAATCTGACAGATCTCCTTCTGTCTCGGTGAATGAAAAAGCTCCTACGTTTTAGTTTTATTTGCATGTCTAATATGATGAACACAAGACGTACCTGCAGGCTTCAGCAGGAAGTATGCAACAGCACTACCTCTTCCATTTATAGCAAAGCAGCTGAAGTTAGAGCCAAAATCCTCCTCCTTTAATTCAGTAAAAATTAGCTGAACTTCAACCATCTGGCCAACTGGTGTGTTAATTTCCCTGGGGAACAGAAAATAGGATAAACAGTTCTTAAATGGGTCCAAAAAGATAAGATGGATAAAAAGATGGATAAGGATCTTTAATTTTTTCAGTTTTGTTTTATTTGTTTGTTATTAAGACATACTCTTAAATTAGATATTTTCATATGATAAACCCACATTTTCATTAAAACTGAGGTACCATACTATTTATGAATCAGTCCTTAGAAATGCTGGCATGTGATTGGTTAAAACCTCATCACATGACCAAAAATAGATCCAACTATTGTCCCTGTGACGCAGTTTACGGTCAATAGTTTTTTTACAAAATCGCAGACAACTGAAAATGAGACACAAATATGTCTTTGGTATAAGTTATAGGAATGAACTTCACATACTGTTGGTTTCCTACTGTAATTCGACTACTATTTTCAATATATGTATCATTTACACGCCACCATGCATCGGTAAGATCATTTTCTCCATAAAACCCTGTAAACACTTTACAGACTACGTTGAAAGGGAATCCTGCAAGACAAAAAAACAACAGCAGTTATTGGTTAGTTTTGTTAAAACATACACACTGGGAAAACAAGCATGTTAGTGATTTTCACCTTTGCAATGGTGACTGTCACACCTGGTACACAATTCAAATGTGGCCCAGAAAAAAGAATTATTTTTCCTATAATAAATAAGGAGACCATTTTCAATTTAGGGATACCAATATATTTAGTGATCAAGGCCTAGTTGTAGCCTAAAAAAATGGATTACATTTTGGGATACCACTGCACTTGTGAGATGGCTTGGTAATTACTATCCTTTGTATACTTTTAAAGAGGAGACGATAAGGTTTATACTCTGGAACTGGTTATAAGGCAGTATGATTGTGGCTCCCATTAGCCCCATAATGCAGTTTCTCTTGCCCTTTCATTCTCGTAATAAGGCTGAACACAAATAACATGGTCTTGTAACTATGACTCCTGATTTTAGCGCTATAAAGTGGGAGCACTGTAGTGAGGGATCTAAAAGATAAACACATGTTCCACCCCCAGTTTCAAGGCAGTTTATGTACAAGAGACAGAAAAACAAAGGACCCTCCACATAAAGTCAGCTTCTGATGCTTTTAAAGTGACTGAAGGTCTTACATGTGCTCTGGCTAACATGCATTTTGATTTTAAAATACGGTAATCCGTCACTGTAACAGGGTGAGGAGCCCTGTACAGTGTTTTGTTTATTTTTAGAACGGGGTCTCCCCCTCCGCCCTGTGCAGGTTATTGTTTTGTGTTTATTTGTTTTTGTATTTAGTTATTGTGTAAATATGACGGCGACAGCTGTGCACCGTATGTTTTGTTATTGTTTATTTGTATTTATGTATATGTTTGACGGCGTAGCCGAAATATTTTGTAATGTTTGATAGCGTGGATGGGAAACCCATCCACAGTAATTTAAAGACCTCATGCAGAAGGTGGCCATCTCCCAAATTAGTTAAGTGATTAATTTGTTGCTAATCAGGAGATGGTCGCCTGCATAAACGCCTGCAGCTCTCTGCACTCAGGGTGGGGTGTTAGGAGTGAGAGGAGCGAGAGAGAAACGAAACTTAAAAAAATTAAAGGATCAGTGAAGGCTATTGCCCAGCCTGATCGTGTTGTTTGTGTTTGAGATTTTGTTTTCATTTTGCTCTGTGAGCACTGTGTTTTATTTTTAAAATATTTTTTATTTTTGTATTTAAAATAAACGGCGTGCAGCATCTTCTTTTTGAACTGCAGTACTGCCTGGTGTCAGCGTGTTCCCCTTCCTGCATCTGGCCTGACGTCACTACTCAGCCAACCTGTCACAGTGCTCTTAATAGAATTTACTCTTAATATTTTTACTATAAGTTTAACTGCTCTTAGTTGAATTCGCTCTTAAATGTAATTATTCACTGTATTCTTTATTTTGCTCTTCATTGAATTTGATCTTATTTCTACTGATTTTACAGTACTTTATAGCTGCTCTTATCTGTGATATGATATTTTGTAATATGATACTTTGTATTATGATATTTTGTAACAACTGTAAGTCATCCTGGATAAGGGTGTCTGCTAATAAATAAATAAATAATATTAAGACTCATAGAAAAGGTCCATTCAATGCTAATCTACAATGCCCCCACCTCACAATAAATCTTACTGAATTATTATGAACAAATGTATTCTAGTTTCAAAGGAGGATGTGGGGAATTAGACAGTAATATACATCCGTCTCCATAGTTTGAATTCAAAGTGAAAGCTATCAGTATGATGAAAAAGCTGATGACCATGCCATACAGTATTTCAACAATATTACAGAAAGGTATAGAATAAGAATTATCAATGAAGTGCTTACTCACAATTTGATCAAGCAATTCTTCAGAGATTTGAAAAACTGTAAGTGCATCATAAAAATGGACAGATGTATGGACAGATAAGACAGAATCTGATATTCTCAAAAACTTGTCATGAATTTTAAATATTGCGAATATCAAGTGTCATGAATTTTAGATAAGCGGCTCTCCAGATGTATGCAAAAGTTCAAGAGTGATACAGATGACTGGACAGACAGACAGACAGACAGCCAGCCCCACATACAGTATCCCAAGGATCTCATATTTCCAGTAACTTCTGCTAAATAATATTAAAACCAAGTTTCATGCCAACTGGACAAGCTGTTCTCCAGATATACTGAATGCAAACGTGTGAAGTGTGGCATGCGTACAATATAATGTATTAACAGATCACTTACCAGGCCAAGTTTCAATGGTATCATTGATAGGATTAATAACAACGGGGTGTACATGATAATCCACTATTAGAAAAAGAAAAAAAAAAGTAAATAAATAGTAAAGTCTGGTATTTAACCATTTTTTAAACGTCTTTCACAAGGGATCTTGGCATTTTATGATCTCTTCTAACATGCTAATTGTTGTGGAGTATATAACATTTCAGGCAACTTTTTTACAATTGATATTCATGAATCTATTGTAGACTGTTATTCATGATGAGCTAAAGCTTTCTGAATACGGCCCAGAATAATCTATGCAGATGTTTCCATTTCCTGTAGTCTATTTATACTTGAATGTACAACAATATTCATGTACCTTTTACATCAATGTGTACGGTTCTAGATGCTTTATACTGTGTCCTGTTTAAATTAAATGTCACCACACAGGTATAATTTCCTTTGTCTTCAGATTCCACTTTGCGGATTAATAGCTTGTCGTTGTTGTATCGATATCTGTTGACATTTTCTATCAGCTCACAATCCTGAATGACAAAAATTAGACTTTTTTAAAAAAAAAACACAATTTTCTTGAAAGTATCCAGGTTAAGACTCAAATGTAAACTCATATTATTAAAATGATTGTTTATGTCTGTTTAGACAAAAAAGATTTAATTTGGGACCGTTTTGTACCAAGCACATTGCAGTGAGTTGGTTACACTGAGACTCCTGCACTGTTTCAAGCCCCCAGGTTAGGCTGTAACCTTGTTACAGACCAGTCTTGCTTCCTGTGCTTTGTCTGGATTTCTTACTCCTGCTTACAGGTTACAGTTGCAAAATATGAACCCTCTACATTGCTATTTCACAGCAAGTGCAAATATCAATTTACAGAAGACTATCATTATCTAGTATAAAACCAGAAATGAGTCAGTCCCTGAAGCCCTTCATTCCAGCTGGATGAGAATGTGGCTGGAATGGTCGGAATGGAGGAGACTATGGTCTTGATTGGTTGGTCAATTTGATAATGAATTACTCAATTTGTTTAAAAAAATCATCCAGGTGGGATATAAAAGGCTACAGATGGCCTAGTCAGGTTTATGCCTTAGAATTTACAGAGGCTTGAAAATAGGTTCCCATCAAGTCGGTGCAAAAAATACTGCTGATAGCACTCATGGGGTCTGCTCAAAAAGTAATGTCAACCCCTTTAAACGTCTAAAACTCAATTTAGAAATCCTCTTTATTAAACTATAATGTGTAGTTACATACAGAATCTGCTATTAAATCACAGATGATCACACACAGTCTCTCAGTTCCGTCTATAACTTACCTTGTACCAAAGAAACTCATAACTGTCTGACTTATCCATGAAGATATTCACATCTGGACAAACCACATTATCATTGGATGAAGCTGGTAACACTTGCAAATATGTAAAAGTGTGAATGCAATGGTCCTTCTTTGTCTCTTTTACTTCAAGAGATATAGCTTGCTTAATGCAAAGAGTAGAAGTTCTATAAGGACAAAAGAAAATGTGATTAAAAAGTAACTGTCTCACCAGCAGGGGTCAGCATTATTTCTAACATTTGTATGTTACACAGCACTGTTAATACCGTATTACTTTGAATTAAAGCCGCACCGTTTATTTTAAATTGCTAAAAACATCTGCAGCGCTTATTCAAGAGCGGTGGTAATTAGATATAGTATGGTTTTAGAAAGGCGCAATTCTTTATTGCGGTATTTGAGGAAGGCGTTGTGATAAGGAGCTCTCGCTGGTTCGTGGAGTGTGTGTGTGTGTGTCTGTCTGTGTGTCTGCCTTTGGGAAAGCACCTGCGACACACGTCAGGAGACGCGTTGCTAGGCGACCATTTGAGCAGTGGGTTCGCGACTTCGGAAGCAACAGTAATACTTCAGTTTAGGGGACGTGGATCTGAAAACAAGTATAGAGAGGGTTACCATAGGGTAGTTGGTTCCTGGAACGGGGCGTTTCTTTTAGTAAGACTAGCGCTCACCATTTTGTGTGGCAAACTTTTTTATTTTTATCTTTGTTTTGTTTATTAAATGTGACACTAGGACTACCATTGCTGGTACCCAAGTATCAGCACTGTGTTGTTATTAAATGTGCACGCCTGGGTATTTGCACATTTACCGTGCATACAACCAAAACAGAAATGCATTTAAGAAACTTAAATAATAATCATACAGGTCCTGCATTACAACTAAAATGTATTACTTTTCTTGCTAATTCCTAAATATACCGAGCATCAAAAAGAAACTTATCACTATTAAACACATTTATTTTCGAAAAAAAAAATAAGGTATATAAATGATGGACATTGACAAAATGTTTTTGGTTTCTTTTTAATCACTCGATCAATCATCCTTGACCATGACACGCTTGAGTGACTATGACTGAAGCATATGCACTTAATCACCTAATGAGTGAGACAGTTGATTGGACGCTGGATATGGAGTTATTCCAGCTGTTGAATTGCAAGCTTGAATAAAAGCAATAAAGAAAATCACAGAAAAAAAACAATATGCCATGTCTGTCAAGAGAGCAGCGCCTTCTTGCAATCGGCATGTTGGAGGCTGTACTAGGGCAACGTACTGTGGCTCGTCGTCTTGGGTGCTCACAGCCAGCAATTTCAAACCTGGCGAGAGGGTATAACCAGACACACTCTGTCACTGACAGGCCACGAACTGGGAGACCAAGAGTCAGAACACCTGTTTGTTATTTTTCGATCACATCTAGAGAATTTTATCCAAATTTAAGTGATACGTTTCTTTTGATGCTCAAATATAAGTGATACATTTCTTTTGATGCTCAAATATAAGTGATACGTTTCTTTTGATGCTCAGTATATATATATTTATTTTAGTGCTGCTGTAGCAGTACATAGTGCTGTGTACCTACAGAATTCTTTTTTGTTTGGGTTTGTGTCTTGGAGTCAACAAAAATACCCTGGTACAAAAATAAATTAAAACGCCTCCCTGTCACAGGGTTCCATGAACTTTACAGTAAAATACTGTTATGCTCCAGTGTGTAACTGTATTCTTTTAAATACATTGTATTCAAGTTTATTTAATTAATTTTTCAGAGAAATGTGAGGGTCTGGAACAAACTTCCCAGTAATGTTGTTGAAGCTGACACCCTGGGATCCTTCAAGAAGCTGCTTGATGAGATTCTGGGATCAATAAGCTACTAACAACCAAACGAGCAAGATGGGCCGAATGGCCTCCTCTCGTTTGTAAACTTTCTTATGTTCTTATGTTTCTATTTGTAATGTTTTGACATACTGTGTTTTGTATGCGTCTCTTTATTAAGTGCTGCATTTATTGGAGCTGGGTTAGGGAACAAAATATACATGTTTTATTATTGAGAGTGGCGTTTATATTCGAGGGCGGAGTCTATTACAAATCTGATATCTGAATACAGTGCTTATTCAAGGGCGGCAGTAATTCAAAGTAATACAGTATTAACATTAATTCTGTACAAGCATTTTTATAGCAAGGGTGTGTTACTCGTTTGGACATTTCTCATAATTTCATGCATGCAAACCTCTGCTTTTGAGGTTTACATATGTATCACTTTGCTTTACTTATCTAGTAAAGCAGTTTGATTGAGATTGTAAAGAAAATAAATTCACGGCAATTGATTATCTTTTTTTTTTTTTAACAATTCTAATTTCTGAGTTTGACTATAAAAAATATATAAAAATGTTGAATATCTATTTGGCCCCAAGTCTTAATTTGCCTACATGGAGGTGAGAATTTTTTTTTAAGCTGTTGATCCAGCGCGCTTTGAGCTTCAGAGGTGATCTGCCCCTAGCTGTGCATAAGACAATTCTTACTGCACCATCATGTGATCTTCTTCAGCCAATAACGACATTTAATTTATCCAAACCATTTTAGAATTTCCATTGCCTACCACTAACTCAACTACAGTCAGCACCTCGTTATACAACATGCAGATACACATCAGTTGTGTTTTACCGTCCTTTTATTAAGAAACAAATCAATTCCAATAATAATAATAATAATAATTATTGTCTTTAATATAGAGCCTTTCACAATAAAAATTGACGCAAAGCACTTCACATGAATAACAATTCTGGAAACTGGTGTTTTTTAAAAATCTTTTGCTAAATTGCATTGCCTTTTATGTTTTCCGCAGTTCTGTGCATGGGTAACATTTTGATTTCATTTTGCTGTTGGATCGTTAATGGGGAATTTTACATACTGCTACAATACATACCGGATTTAAAAGTATGTACTGTATTACAGTCCAGGTGTCGTCTCTCGGCAAGTGATCAGAATCATATCGTTCTGAATTAGACACTTCATCTATTGAAAATATAGTACTGTACCAACAAAACCAACTACAGTTCATCTAAATGGAAGCCTACTTATGAGTTCAAACCAAGGCGTCATTTTTTAGTGTCATATAAATGCACAATGTAAAGGGTTTACCTCAGAACGCACACGTAGTGCCCTGTGTCGGTCAGGGAGATCGGGAGAAACCAAAGGAGCTCATCAATCGCACGTATTGTGTCTCCATCTCCAAAGAGCTCTTTCCCTGTTTCATTTTTATACCAGGTGATATTATAGGTATTATTACCTACAAGTTCCAATAATAAGGGATCTAGCAGTGTGCAGTTTAACACTGCAGCTTCTCCTTGAACAACAAAGGAGCGATGGAAGTCCACCCCGTAGTCCTCACAATGTTCTAAAAAAGAATCAATACTAAAGTAAAATAGGTGATTTTTTAATACAGTAAAACCTGTATTGGGGACCTTCTTAACTAAGCAGTTGCGTGATGAACTGACATTTCTTTTCAGTGCCAGTGAATGACGGACACAGCATGGATAAGCAGCCATATTCAATCCCTTGGGTTACAGGTTAATTCAGGTTTTACTGTACCAGTGCATTGAAACAAATCATTTGTAAATACAGTGTTGTCAATCAACCTTAAACAACATCTTGCACAAACTTCATGTGTTTTCTTCTTTCTTTTATGCTTTATCAATCCTCGGGATTATGAGAAGCCTCTATGAGCCTGCACAATAATGAGAACTCAGTAATGAGAAGCATTTTTCAGTCAGTTTGTAAAATGTATCACACAATACATACCCCCAGTACACAGCTAGATAAATGAGACTATGGGGGATGTAGATTTGATTGGGTTGAGCTGTTCTTTTGTGCTGTCATAAAGGTACCCTCTACTAGGCTATTGATTTACTGCTGATCCTATCATGTTTCTTTTCACTTTGATAATAACATCTCTACTCCAGGATCAAATGCTAAAATGTTCTTCTGTAGCTGGAATATGTTTGGGAAGGGAGCCATACAGTATAAAGCAAAACAATAATACTTAATAAAAAAACATACATCATCTGATATAAATCTGAACACTCTTGTTATTTTTTTAAATAAACCCCACATGAGACATTCTAACAATATGACTGAATAGACGTTTCTGAGATATTAAAAACACAAAACAAGTGTTGTAGATTTTAACTATCTGCAATCACCTGAAAAACCTCCCAATTCATTAAGTGAACAGTGATTATACATCTTTACACAGTGTCATTGACACATACTTGCAAATCGTTAGATTTAACCTCCTCTAAACCTAAGATTTTACAGGCAGTGGTTTAAACTCTCTCTAGATCTGAATATAGTGTACGAGTTGGTAAACCCATTAATATTTTTTTTTGGTACTTACCTTCATTGATTTCACAGATGACATAACCACATGCAATTAAAAGGATTGTCAACAGTGTAGTGGCCATGGTAACTGTAAAGCAGATATAAAAAGCATTATTGAAACTCGCATCACACACTACAAAATTCTGCTAAAAAAGAAAAAAAAAACCAAAACACAACAAACCCAATGCAAGCTATTTTCTGTGGTTTTGTCACTTCACCCTTGAGATGTGATGACATTCACCAGACACACAAACAAAAGCCCAAAATCCCATAACCACAAGCCTGTGTTTTTACCTTTCAGTTTTCAGAATCATCATGTAATTACCCTACACTCAGGGGTAGATGTACTAAAGTGTTGCGGCTGTCGGAGGGCTAGGCAAAGACTGTCAGGGGGCTACACTCCACTTTGTGTGGGCACGTATAGTGTCAATGTTTCTATACGTCTCGCAAACTTCAGTATTAGGATGCTAGAATCTGATGCAGATCAAGTGCCCGTTAATAATAATCAAAGCTCAATTTAACGTATATTTGGGAGCATTTTGCTACCAAAACTCTTAATTTGCTACTCATTTTTTTATGCAGTAGCATTTTTCTGATACCCTGAGTGAACACGTACATAATTACTGGTATTAGTTTTTTTTAAACGCGTACATTATCTTTCATAAAGCGGGAAACCACTGCTAATGAGCTTCCCGATTTGTAGATGACTGAGGTTTGCCCCGCCCTATGTAGATACGCGCGAGGCCCACAATGCAAATCGTATTGGACAGTGGAGTACAAATACCTACAGTACAGAACAACGTGGACACAATTTAAAGGTATGAAGTTTAATTTATAGACCAAAAGTAAAATTTAATCTGTCATGGAGAATGTCAGCTCCGGTTTTGTTATAATGTTAACCCTGGTTTCACCCATGCTAAAAATGAACACATAATAGGTAGATAATTATTACTTTATCAACATTCTGACTGAAAAAATAAAATAAAAATAAAACAGAAGCAAATAGCTAGCTATAACATTATGATCCAAGTAACTTCTTCCTTGTTTTATCAATACGAATAATAGACGAAATACAAACTTGAGGTGCATTAATTTATCTGGATTATCTAATAGATTATCACTACCTTGTGTACTTCTCCTGTTTAACTAGTGAAACTTGTGCTTTAACAAAAAAGTGATTTTATATATATATATATATATATATATATATATATATATATATATATATATATATATATATATATATATATATTGCAACTAATTAGCAAACTAATGTCACTGTTTAATAAAACAAACCCAGTTTTTTAAAATATAATCTTGGTTGATATCACTCTTATTACTTCTTAGTTAATTTCTTCAAAATTAACTGAAAACTGAAAATACTTTCTGTCAGCTGTATGAAGAATCCTCTTAGCCCGGTGAAGAATTCTTCCTTTAATTGACTTGCAAAGTGTTTCCAATTGAAAGGCTTGGTTCAAACCTGTCTTCCATTTTGTTGGCGGTCCCTTTTCATGTCTACTATCAGTCAAGTGTGTTACTGCAGTACTACAAGCCTATTGGCTGACACCAAGGATCCTGTGGATGGGTGAAACTTGCCAGAAAATTTGGTTAAGAACACAGCTATGTGCTAGTGTTCCACAGTATATCGATACCTACGGTATATCATGATACCAATATCCCATGATAATATCGGGTAAAATTAAAAAATAGCAAAGTATCACGGTTTTTCGATACTGTGTTTTTTTTTTTTTTTAGTTTTAAAACTAAACTCTGTAAAACAATATGAACTAAGCTTACTCATTTCCGCTTAGCGTGTTCTGGGAATTCAATTACTGCAGCAGTCATGACAAATGCTGGAGAAAGAAGCTTGGTGTGGAGCTATTTGGGATTTCAGCCAGATGACAATGATAATCTGGTTGAAGGCGGACAGGCAAAATGTCGAGTGTTTTAAAGAAGTGAAAAACAAAGGAGGCAATGCCACCAATTTATTGAAACATCTTTCAGATTACCACCCCGATCTCTTTGCCGAAGTTTACTTTTACTGTGGTTTCTTGCGTTCTTTTAGTTTAAGTAAGTGAATCTCGGTGAAATATTACTTATAAAAAAGTGACAGCAAAGATAACACATAAAACAGGAATGCGCTAGAAGCTGATCAAAAGGGAGTTCATTACATGTCAAAAATGTTAGCATGTTTTTATATTCTTTGGATTTTGTGGTAATCAGTATTTTATGTGCATGTAATGTGTTAGCTGTGAAAGTCCTGTGTTATGAATTGCATGCATGAGCGATGGAAAGACCAGAATGAATTTAGACTTCATTGCCAGCATATCAGTTTCCCTAACAGGATCAGTGTGATGCTTCACCTGCAGAGGAATGCAGACAGGTTGGTTCAGCATGAAACCGATGAAAAGTACTTAGTTTATTATAGTAGCCAGAGTGGTTGTCTTTTGTCTAATTTACTTTATGTGCAAGACTTTTAACAACCAAACGAGCATTGTGGGCTGAATGGCCTCCTCTCACGAGTAAAATGTGATATGTTCTTATTTAAGGTGCACTGGGGCATTGTTTTGACGGAGACATTTGGCTTGAATACACTTAAATTCTGTTCTAATAGCACGTAAGAGGAAGGCATCTACATTAGTGGCCTGTTTGTTTTAGAAATGTAGCATTAAATATAATGCTTAAATTTTAACTTTTCACTATTGAATTGCGTATGTTAGCAGTGTTTTACTAAAGCACTTCTTTGCCAGAAATACATTTTTTTATCCGTTGAACTAATTTTTATTAAATTATTTGGAAGTGGAGATTTTCAAAATATCTAACACTATATAAATGTAAAATTAACGCATAGTGTTTAAAATGAAGGAATATAGCGTTTGTGTGTATTCCTAATGTAACACATTACTGTGTTTATTTAAAAAAAAAAAAAAAGTTTTACAATGTACAGGAATCAATCAGGCTAGTCTAGTTAAGCATTATACTCTGTGTTTACTTGTTTTACTTTCTAAAAGATTTGAACAGTATAGATTCATGGAGGTGTTATGTTGTATGTGACTTTAAAAAACATTAGAAATGTTACATCTTGCTCATTTGGTTGTTTATTGATCCAAGCAAGAACCTCATCAAGCGATTTCTTGAAGTAAGCGTGTAAATCAGCTTCCATAAGTGTTTCATTTTTTCATCCCTTAGCACATTTTTTAGCACTTCTAATGATACCCCTGTATGTAAAACATGTGGCCTAGTTATAAAAAGTGCTTCAAGAACAGTATTTCTGTGTTATTATATATATATACAGTACTGTGCAAAAGTTTTAGGCAGGTGTGAAAAATGCTGTAAAGTAAGAATGCTTTCAAAAATAGACATGTTAATAGATTATATTTATCAATTAACTAAATGCAAAGTGAGTGAACAGAAGAAAAATCTAAATCAAATCCATATTTGGTGTGACAACCCTTTGCCTTCAAAACAGCATCAATTCTTCTAGGTACACTTGCACAAAGTCAGGGATTTTGTAGGCATATAGTCAGGTGTATGATTAAACAATTATACCAAACAGGTGCTAATGATCATCAATTCAATATGTAGGTTGAAACACAATCATTAACTGAAACAAACAGCTGTGTAGGAGGAATAAAACTGGGTGAGGAACAGCCAAACTCAGCTAACAAGGTGAGGTTGCTGAAGACAGTTTACTGTCAAAAGTCATACACCATGGCAAGACTGAGCACAGCAACAAGACACAAGGTAGTTATACTGCATCAGCAAGGTCTCTCCCAGGCAGAAATTTCAAGGCAGACAGGGGTTTCCAGATGTGCTGTCCAAGCTCTTTTGAAGAAGCACAAAGAAACGGGCAACGTTGAGGACCGTAGACGCAGTGGTCGGCCAAGGAAACTTACTGCAGCAGATGAAAGACACATCATGCTTACTTCCTTCGCAATCGGAAGATGTCCAGCAGTGCCATCAGCTCAGAACTGGCAGAAAGACAGTGGGACCCTGGTACACCCATCTACTGTCCGGAGAAGTCTGGTCAGAAGTGGCCTTCATGGAAGACTTGCGGCCAAAAAGCCATACCTCCGACGTGGAAACAAGGCCAAGCGACTCAACTATGCACAAAACACAGGAACTGGGGTGCAGAAAAATGGCAGCAGGTGCTCTGGACTGATGAGTCAAAATTTGAAATATTTGGCTGTAGCAGAAGGCAGTTTGTTCGCCGAAGGGCTGGAGAGCGGTACACGAATGAGTGTCTGCAGGCAACAGTGAAGCATGGTGGAGGTTCCTTGCAAGTTTGGGGCTGCATTTCTGCAAATGGAGTTGGGGATTTGGTCAGAATTAATGGTCTCCTCAATGCTGAGAAGTACAGGCAGATACTTATCCATCATGCAATACCATCAGGGAGGCATCTGATTGGCCCCAAATTTATTCTGCAGCATGACAACGACCCCAAACATACAGCGAAAGTCATTAAGAACTATCTTCAGCGTAAAGAACAAAGGAGTCCTGGAAGTGATGGTATGGCCCCCACAGAGCCCTGATCTCAACATCGAGTCTGTCTGGGATTACATGGAGAGAGAAGCAACTGAGGCTGCCTAAATCCACAGAAGAACTGTGGTTAGTTCTCCAAGATGTTTGGGCCAACCTACCTGCCAAGTTCCTTCAAAAACTGTGTGCAAGTGTACCTAGAAGAATTGATGCTTGATGCTGTTTTGAAGGCAAAGGGTGGTCACACCAAATATGGATTTGATTTAGATTTTTCTTCTGTTCACTCACTTTGCATTTAGTTAATTGATAAATATAATCTATTAACATGTCTATTTTTGAAAGCATTCTTACTTTACAGCATTTTTTCACACCTGCCTAAAACTTTTGCACAGTACTGTATAAATATAAACAGCAAGCATTCCACCTTGCTGTAGCATTAACAACTGTGTATTTAATTTCAGATATGTTTAAGTAAAACTTTGATAATAACCTATTTGGGGTTTTGTTTGTTGAAATCTAAAAAAACGTTTGCCACCCTACACTAACCTCGATCAGCCAAAGCTGCAGGTCTCTATACATGTGACCATCTCCAAATTAATAATAAATCAATCAATCTGGAGACGGTCACATTCTGCATGACTTCAGCATGGATGGGGAAGTTTAACCCCACCCATGCTTCAAAAACAATTAACAATAAAATAACGGGATTTTACACACAAACAATACATTTATATAATAATAAATAATAACATAACTAACATAAAACACACAGGGGCGGGGTGTACTCCATCACAACACCACCTACACATGTTTTAAAATGTTATTACTGGCAGCAAAGCCTGTGTCATGCAGGAAAAATGCACTAAATATACTGAGGAATCATTAAGGTAAACTCCTTAAAGGCAATCAATTTAGTACTAATACTAATTAAAAATATAAGGAGAAACATTACCCGCCCTACACCCACCACTAAAAATGATCACAATTAATATTGTAGACTCCTATGTCCATTGTTCAATGTTTGTATTGGAATGACTCACTTCCTGTTTGGTTAAACAGACTTCAACAGAATTTATACGCTTCCTGGCATCCTTTAGAACTTTGGCTGACATTTTTCTCGAAGACATCTGTTTTTTCTCAAGTATACACTGCTGTGCAAGTTTTAGACATGTTGCATTTTTCTACTCTGATGCATTATGAGCATCAATTCATGGGCAGCAGTGTGGGGTAGTGGTTAGGGCTCTGGACTCTTGACTGGAGGGTCTTGGATTCAATCCCTGGTAGGGGACACTGCTGCTGTACCCTTGAGCAAGGTACTTTACCTAGATTGCTCCAGTAAAAACCCAACTGAATAAATGGGTAATTGTATGTAAAAAATAATGTAATATCTTGTAACAATTGTAAGTCACCCTGGATAAATACTTACAATAAATAATAATAATAATAATAATCAACAATTTATTCAAAGCCTCCACTAGTGTTTTCTACTATTATAACAAACTTGACTTGCATAAGGAAGGAAAAACATTGAGGAAATAGCTCTTGATTTTCAAGGTGTGTTATCCGAAGCATAATCAACAAGTACAATCATCTGTAATTGACAAACCCAGGATTGGAAGACCCAAAAAGCTGTCTAACAAGGATGAGCAATACTTGAAGATAATATCCTTAAGGAATAAAAAGAAGACAAGTGTTGAATTGACAACAGGACTGGCAGAAGGCACAGGTGTCGTTGTCCAACCATCAACAGTCCAAAGCACTATTTACCATTGTTCTTGTGCATATTTTAGCCTTTTAGTCTTGTTCCCCTTTCTTAACAGAGGTATTCTTATTGCAACACATCCTTTAAGTCCTGATTTCAAGAGTGACCTTCATACTGTTGATTTGATGGATGACAAAATTTAGCCATCTCTGACGCAAGTCAAGGAATGTCAACATCCTAACGTAAGAGGGCACACCTTTGCTGTAAATGTAAACAAGGGAATGAATTTAATTCATTGATAAGAGAAACAAACCATGAATATTAGTGCTGGAGTAACATGTCCCTGGTGTGGCTTAGCCCTGTCAGCCCTTAATGACCAGCTGCCACTGTATGTGTGTGTATATATATATATATATATATATATATATATATATATATATATATATATATATATATATATATATATATATATCTATCAGCAATATGAATACAATGTCCAAGTCAGTGGAATATGTCGATTCACTAACAGTGAAATACAGGCTACGATATTTGAAAAAGCTGACTTTATCAAACTGAGATGTTCTACCCGATCCATACGATGCAAGTGATGTGAAGACAATTCCAAGTAATACAAATATTAACATAATGCTATTGACTGCAAATGTTTAGTAACGGCAGCTAATGTTTAATATGTATATATGTACATGCATGTAAGTTGACAGTTTAAAAATAATTGCTTACAAGTAATTAGAAGCTAGCCAAAGTGAGTCATTTAAAATATTAATTTATAAAATATTTGTTTTTAATTGCTGTTTTTGCAAGGCCTTTAGAAGTACCCTCCACCATTCTTCAATATTTATTTTTTTGCGCACCATTTTTTTTTTTTACGGCACTCAGGTAGACAAGATTAATCTAAACAATATATATATATATATATATATATATATATATATATATATATATATATATATATATACAGTATATTTAGGATCCCAGAGCAGCCTGCATGACCGGGGTACAGTATTTGTCAAATAATTCACTTCAATCTTTTACAGTGGTTGAATCCTGAATGCACACCACAGGCAAAGCAAATGACACAGAATCTTTATTTATTTATTTTTTTTCATACAGTTTGCGTCCGACGTGCATTGGCCGTTAAGTGTTTATTACTCACAGGATTCTCATACTTGACCTAATTGGATAAGTATGTTAATTGTTATGCATTTGAATGAACAACCAACCATATTTAATCATAATATGTTTTCCAAAAATACAAAAATTAGAAAGTATAACTCACCTGGTGAACAAATGCCAGTAGTACATTTATTTATCTTAGTTTTCATTTATAGCCACTGGCTACAAGCCATGTATTATATCTAGAGCTTCTGGTTATTATTATTATTTGTTTATTTAGCAGACGCCTTTATCCAAGGCGACTTACAGAGACTAGGGTGTGTGAACTATGCATCAGCTGCAGAGTCACTTACAACTACGTCTCACCCGAAAGACGGAGCACAAGGAGGTTAAGTGACTTGCTCAGGGCCACACAATGAGTCAGGGGCTGAGGTGGGATTTGAACCGGGGACCTCCTGGTTACAAGCACTTTTCTTTAACCACTGGACCACACAGCCTCCTGGTTTTTGGTTTTAACAAATAAAAAAATGATAAAAACACCCCCAATACAAAGAAACATGAAATCAGCGTATATTCAATAAACAAAACAAACACGCATGTATGCTGTTATCTTTGTATCTTTATTAAAGTGTATCTTGCAGGTCAAACACAGCAATACATTTCTGTATAGATTTCATCAATAGAAATAAAATTGTTTTTATGCGGTTACAAAATATCAATAAACAACAAAGATATGATGTATGTTGTGTGGTGTATGGCCACACCCACTCAAAAATCGTGCTGGCCAGAATAAAACCAGAAATTACGTACGAAATGGTAAACACATGGCGACTGCCGCTGAAAACATCAAAGATGAAGTTGAAGACCCAATTAATTTTAGTGAACAGGGACCACAACCCTACATTTTTGAACCGCCGGCGAGGCAGCAGGATCCCACTGATCAACAGAGGCAACGAATAAATGACATTCTTCCAACATGTGGTGGGTCCTTTCTATCCTGGTACTCCTGCTCCTCCTCCGAGAGAGCCACATCCTCCCTGTCCACCTCTTTTGTGGTACTACTGCTGTCATCACCATCCTCACTGTCCTCATCCAGTCCCATAACATCAGAATCATCATCTTGTTCACTGTCAGTCTCTGACTCTAGCCCTGCCAAACTCAGCGCTGCAATGTGGTGCTGTAATTTTTTATTTTCCTCTTTCTGACTCTGAGTCTGTTTACGCGCTGCACGTAACTCTTGCACAATGCATCGGTCTTTATTTTCACCTGACACTTTCCACAATTCCTGATATGCGATCTGTACGTTTCTTAACCTACCTTTCAATCGTATGTTTTTCTTAGACAATCGTTGCAATTCTTGTAATTGACTTGCATTGCCTTTACACAATTCCATTTGTTGTATGGCATCCATCGATGCCCAAATAACACGTTCCAATTTTTTTTATTTCCTCTTTCAAACTCTGTCTCAATAGACATTTTTCTTCAGTCTTCACATGTACAATCATGTCTGTTCTGCAACTCCTAATACACAATTAACCTGCTTCATTTTCTTATTTTTCACTGCTGTATTTCTAGTATTACATTCCTGCCTCAAATAGTTACAGGGTCCTCACTGTTCTTTACATACGGTCCCTCTTTGCAGTGTTTAGTTATCAAATCCACACTCCAAGTGGTCCAATCATTACAGCGGTTAACATTGTCATTTTTTTAAGACATACTAACACAATGATTTCAGAGGTTCTAACTTAACTTTTATAAGTTCAGAGGTTCTAACTTAACTCTTCTATAGCAAACAATTTGAGAATTCCTGTTTCATACATCCCTCTCAATAGCAATAGAAATACGAGTATGCCTCTACCCGTAGATAATACAAGCACGTGTAACTAGTCCAATAACTTTTTACTGGCACGTCATAACACTACACGATTTTTTCATGCTACGAACATCTCTTTAGCTAAACAAATCCTTTGTTAGCGCGTCAAGAAGACTGCGAGTCTGTACAATTAGTCCAGTAGACTACACAGTTTCCCCTGGAGACTGTTCTACTGACATGTTAAAACACTGCACAATTATTATTTTTTTTTTTATTCAACACTTTTATACAATGTTATATCCCAACTGCATATGTTCAATAACCAAAACAATATATACTCACAAATGTAGATGGTTCGTTTTGTAGTACTGTATTCTTCCTTTTCAGTCCTGAAGAGGTGATATATCAGGAGCAGTCTCCGTCTGTCTGCTGTATCCTGATTCTGAGGTCAGAAGTCAGGTTCGGTGGTCAGGTGTTTCACTGCAGTCTGGTCTCAAACCTCCCCAATGTTTTTGGAAGAAAGTCAGCAAACAATCCGATCAGTGGCCCGCCAATTAAGTAGTTTTTTTAAAGTGTAGTGAGTAGTTGTTTCTTGATGAAAGAAATGCACAGTCCTTTTCTTCAGATATTAGTTTGGTTTATTCAATATATAGAGGTTTAATTCCAGAAACAAAAAGAATGCTCAAAGCAAAACAGTACAGATCAACTTTCATATGCAAACTGCACGGTGCAAAACTTAAGTTCAAAACAAAACATAACAGAACAAAATAATATAATGCAATACTGTAGGTCTGATCCTCCAGGACTTCTCGATCGACAAGTCTCCAATACTAGTCTTAATGAAAGAGATAAGTGAGCTGAGCTGAGTGCACCTTGATTAAGTAGCCACTGACCTCAGCCCCACCCTCCTTTCTTCTCTTTGTGGGTTCAATCACCCCGGGCAACCCCCTGTAGAGAGTCTCATGTACGTGTCGTAAAGAAAACTGGTTCTGCCTGTCACTGCATAAGAAGGTGTTATCTTGGTGTGGCCCTTTGGTCCTTTATACTGTATACTGTATTCAATACACACTTTAGCAACAGCCTTGACAAGTCGAGTTGTATTTTTCTCTCTATCTCATAAACCTGTAGGCCAGATACAGTGCCTTGCATAAGTATTCACCCCCCGTGGACTTTTCCACATTTTGTAGTGTTACAACCTGGAATTAAAATGGATTTAATTGGGATTTTTACCATTTGATTTACAGAACATACTTAACACTTTGAAGATGCAAAATATTTTTTATTGTGACACAAAAGTTAATTAAACAAAAAAAAAGACAATTGTTGGTTGCATAAGTATTCACCCCGAGTCAATACTTGGTAGAAGCACCTTTGGCAGCAATTACAGCTGTGCGTCTTTTTGGGTAAGTCTCTACCAGCTTTGCACATCTGGATCCTGCAATTTTTGCCCATTCTTCTTGGCAAAATTGCTCAAGCTCTGTCAAGTTGGATGGGGACTGTTGGTGAACAGCAATTTTCAAGTCTTGCCACAGATTCTCAATCGGATTGAGGTCTGGGCTTTGACTGGGCCATTCCAAGACATTCAGGTTCTTGTTTTTAAACCACTCCAGTGTAGCTTTGGCTGTGTGTTTAGGGTCATTGTTCTGCTGGAAAGTGAACCTCCGCCCCAGTCCCAGGTCTCTTGCAGACTGAAACAGGTTTTCCTCTAGAATTTCCCTGTATTTGGCTCCATCCATCTTACCCTCAATCCTGACCAGTTTCCCAGTCCCTGCATCCCCATAACATGATGCTGCCACCACCATGCTTCACCGTGGGGATGGTGTTCTCAGGGTGATGAGCAGTGTTGGCTTTGCGCCACACATAGCGTTTTGCGCTAAGGCCAAAAAGTTCAATTTTGGTCTCATCAGACCAGAGAACCTTTTTCCACATGTTTGCTGTGTCTCCCACATGCCTTTTGGCAAACTCCAAACAGGATTTGATATGGTTTTTTTCAGCAATGGCTTCTCGCCACTCTTCCATAAAGCCCAGCTTTGTGAGCGTCCGGTTATAGTTGTCCCATGGACGGTTTCTCCCATCTCAGCTATGGATCTCTCCAGCTCCTTCAGAGTTACCATTGGCCTCTTGGTTGCTTCTCTGACTAATGCCCTCCTTACCTGGTCACTGAGTTTTGGTGGACGGCCTTCTCTAGGCAGAGTCGCGGTTGTGCCATATTCTTTCCATTTTTTAATAATGGATTTAACGGTGCTCTGGGGGATGTTCAAAGTTTGGGATATTTTTTTATAACCCATCCCTGATTGGTGCTTCTCCAGAACTTTATCCCAGACTTATTTTGATAGCTCCTTGGTCTTCATGATGCTGTTTGTTTAGATATGCTCTCTAACAAACTCTAGGGCCTTCCAGAAACAGGTGTATTTAATCTGAGATCATGTGACACTTTAATTGCACACAGGTGGACTCCATTCAACTAATTATGTGACTTCTGAAGGCAATTGGTTGCACCAGAGCTTATTTAGGGGTGTCACAGCAAAGGGGGTGAATACTTATGCAAGGCACTGTATACAGGCTGAGAACTGTTTCCGTTTTGAAACATCACAAGTGATGTGGTACAAAAAGGTTGTGTTTTTGGTCCGTGATCCACATTAATCAAATTTTAGTGGCCTGTAAAATAATAATAATAATAATAATAATAATAATAATAATAATAATAATAATAATAAATGTTAATATTCTTAATAAACACTGCTGCATCCATTTCAGCGATAACAAAAACCTACAAGATACACTTTAAGACATGCATTAAACTAATAAAAAAAAACTATGAATGTAATAAAAAGTAAGTGCAAAAAAGTAATGCAAGTGCAGAAATATACAGTACAGGTAGGCTACAAGTATGGATGTCTAACTTTGTCAGCGTTTTCTAAAAAATCCCAATTCGGTTTTATATCCGGATGCTGCTCCATAGCACGCCACAGTGTTAAAAGTGCAGCATGCACGCTTACATCATCGGTGTCTGCTTCAGGCAAAGCATCCTGGTCGCCAAGGTGACACAGCTCAGAAGTCTTCCTCTGACATCCCCTCTGGTGTTGTCAGAGTTTCAGTTTTGGTTGTATTTTCATCAGCACTCTCCTCCTCAACTACAGAAAACCCAGCTTTTTTGAAGCAATGTTGCATTGTTTGTTGACTGACAGAGTCCCAAGCATGCTTTACCAAGCGCACAGCATCTAACATAGATTATATTTACACACTGAATTTTCGTGCTGATGCTCATGGCTTTTCTCTTTCCAGCCATGCTTGCTGTTGCAGTCGGTGCTGTTTTTTCAAACTGTAAACCTGACACTGCGTACAGGGATTAAATAGCCAAGGTAGAGTACAGGGGTAATCGCTAACGAGGTGCAAACAGTAACGAGGTGCAAACAGCTGATTGATCGATCTGTCAAGCTTTTACTACAGCAAAGTGCTGCCTTTTGTATTGAAATCTATGTGGATGGCAAGGTAACAAAGTGAAAACAGCTGATTGGTGGATTAGTAAGAGCGATTACTACAGTATAAGCAGTGCACTTGTTATTTAAATCTATGTGAATGACACATAACGAGATCCAAACAGCTGAGTTATATGGAATATATGGTGTGCTTAACACGATATAAATGATACCTTTGTAATTGAAATCATTATGAATTGCAAATAGCAAACGCTATTTGTCCGATATAAATGGCTGCCCGCAGTAACCCTGGACAGTGTACGTGGTGGATACTGTATAATCATTAAACTAAACACTGTGATAGAAGATGATCTAAGCCTTTTCAACTGGCTGTCCGCCATCTATTAATTTATATTGGGATGACCAGGTAATCTGCAGGATGAGTAATGAATCACACAGAAAACAAGGCCAGCAGAAACTATGTGGGACACAAAAAAAAAACATGTTTACATAAAGATTTGCTGAATAGTTGCTGACTCAAGGGCTCTGGGTTGTATTTGCCACAAAGACAAAGAAAAGTTCATCACATTGTTTACAGATTCCCTGGTTCTGTTACAGATTCCCTGTAAGTGTGGTAAACTTACTTTCTAATCATCCTGAATTTAGACAAACAATTGTTTATTAAAATATCCAACAACAGCAGAATTTGTGATAAATCTAATTATTTCATTACGTCTCCAAAATCTACCCTACTGGCCTTCCAGGAATGACAAAACGAATTTGAACATTTAAAACAACCTGCTTTTTCCTGTCAGCATTCATATTTTTTCAACTTTTAGCACACTTTCAGAACCTTTGTTTGTTTCTGCAAATACTCCCACACTATTCCAATTACTGGCCATTTCATAATATCAGACCATTTCACACCAATGATGTACAGCATTTCATCACAAGAGATTAAAAACAGAAGTTGTTACAATGGTTTAGCCAATTATGTTAGTCTGTGTAAAACAGTGCCCAATACTTTTTTCAGTTCTGAGGTTTCTAAAAAGCTTTAAGAATTCCATGCCTATTATGGCCTGGTAAATTCTGCCATTAAATATCCAAAGCCAAAGGTCCTATTGCTATTAGAAAATGGATAAAATAATGAACATTTAAAGTTTCTTATGTATGTTATTTTTTATGATTTTATGCAGCACTAGATTTAGATGCAAATGGAATGTTTTCCTCAATATTGCATGAGTAAAACAGTTTACTAATGCAGAATTCTGGTAGCCTTCTGGCTTTAGGGGGGCACCAAGTTGTTTTTGGGGGGGGCATATTATGGAAAAGGTCGCCAAGTTAAATAACCACTACCACGTGTTACACTTCATTATGACCACAAATAAATAAATAAATACTATTACCGCACGATACTATGAAACACCCACACAGCACTAATTACTGCCACTTTGTTCTCAATAATCTTTTTTCTTATTAACGTACTGTTTTTGCAACCCTTATTTCTGAGCTACAAGCTGAAATTGCAGGCCCAATTGGAGTGTAATAAACAAATATCGACACACACCAAACTAATGTAAAGTAACAAATGCACACATAATGCTCACTTTCAACTGACTGGACAGTCTTGCATATATAAATGTATAAGCTCTCGTAAATAAGTCCCATTCCCTTAGACACAATGTTCATTTTTCTATTAGTTACCAAATCTGCTGCAAATTACCAGCATAGATAAACAAACGACCTGTAGGGGAAATGACACTTTTTGCGCTGCAATATGACTCCGCCCTTGAAATGCGCAGATTAGAAAGCATCACATATTGTGAGACAAAAGGGGACCCTGCAAAGGGGTTTGCTAATTGGGGAGGAGATGGGGGTGGGGGGGAGTTATACATTTTTACAAATTTGTAAAAATGTATAACCACAGAAATTTTCCAGAAGTAACTCATATTCTAGTTAGATTTTTGTGTTTAACTTTACTTTTATTAATAACTGTCGTAGATTTATGATCTTGATGTGCGATCTGAACTCGCATATCCCTTGCTAATATGCCATGACATATTACATTAGTAATATGTTTAGGATGCGTTATCGAGTTTGCCCTGTCAGATTAATCATTTATTGATAGCTATTTATGTAGATTATCTACTTTATAAAGCGATGTTCTAACAAGTCAGTCTTTTTTTTTTGTCTGCCATTTTATGTCTGAAAGGGTTTGTAATTTTATTTGCAATTTACCATCTGAAGGGTACATTTTTTAACCTGATTTTTTAGTATTAATGCCGCTTGTACAACAGGCATTTTAGGTACAAAGTTGCTGTTTATCAGGCGAGTTATAATGTTTGAGCAATAGACACTTTTTATTATTATTATTTGTTTATTTAGCAGACGCCTTTATCCAAGGCGACTTACAGAGAATAGGGTGTGTGAACTATGCATCAGCTGCAGAGTCACTTACAACTACGTCTCACCCGAAAGACAGAGCACAAGGAGGTTAAGTGACTTGCTCAGGGTCACACAATGAGTCAGTGGCTGAAGTGGGATTTGAACCGGGGACCTCCTGGTTACAAGCCCTTTTCTTTAACTACTGGTTTACTTGTAGTATGTTGGCGTTTTGTTTTACTAAGAAGCAAATAATGTTACCCTTATAAAAGTTGATCATAAAGTTGCAATTTATGCAGTTTATCGTCCTTCTCCTATGCTTATACTACGCATTTACTGTGCTTTTACCACACTTCTCTGGTTTACTGTGCTTGTAGACCCCAGTGCAGGTGATCAGGGAGGCAGGCCAAGTACCACAGGACATCCGTTGAGGCTGACAGCTCGCCAATTCCCAAGCCTCATCCTCTCCAAAGAGAACAAGGCCGGGAATCGGCAGTACAGAGTGTACATTGAGGGTTCTGGTCACCGACATCAGCAGGGCGTCAAGGAGGCGAGTGGAGACGAAGTAACATCATGTTCTGACACACAACTTAAAATAAAACTAAATTGTGACCCAACAGATGTATGGATTTATTTATTTATTTAAATCCATTTATTGGTCTTGTTTTTTTACTATTTTTTTTGTTTTATTTACAATTTTGTTATTTATTTATTTATGTATTCATTTATTTACTATTTGATTTGTTTTGTTGTTTACTTATTTGACTTTAAGAGGTCAAAGCGCATTCTGTTTATGGTCTTATTATTGGAGAACTGTTTTTTATTTCTGCTCGGATTTTGACATGCATGAACACCACACCTTGGTACACTGTGGTTGACAGTGGTCAAGTTATTTAAAGTCATAGCTATACACTTCATGGTGAAGTGAATACATAAATAGTTATTGAAAAATGTTTGTAATTTTGCTTTGTAATTTCTGTGAAAACTTGGTTGCTTTCTGGAAAGGAGAATCTGCCCCTAACCAACATATCATCACCAAGCGCCATAAAGGCTCCATGTGGCTTTCACTCATGTCACTTCTTTTATTTTGGCCTCTCAGTTACGCGCGGTGAGGCCTAAACAGGAGACGACCATCTTGGAGCCTGGAGGAAGGGCTATCCTCAGCCATGAGGTTTCCCCCTACTATCAAAAATAAATAAATAAATAAATAAATAAATAATGTGAGTAGGGGGGTTTTCCTTACTTGAGTGCTGAGCGGTTTGGATTTAGTTCTGCAGGGTGTGTGGTCAGGCTGGAGAGGCTGGGCTCTTTCCCTCAGTGCAGTCGTGCTCTGGGGGGCGGGCCGTGTCTCAGCTGCTTCACATTAATTAATTTTTTTCTATATTTTTTTTTAGGGGTAGGTGGCAGTGTGCCACAGCGGCTCTTTGTGTTAATCATTCATTATTATTTTACCCATTCATGGATGGGCGGCCTCGTCTTTTGGGGGGAGGTGGCCCTGAGTGACACTTCTTATCTGCTGCACTAGGATGAATGATATCGTTCATGTTTTCCTAGCCGGCCTCGTACAGGTAGCTGTCGAGCTCCCACGGACAAGGTCTCCGGGCAATTTTATCATTCATCACCCAATTGTCTGTTCAATTGTAAATCAATAAATCATCACATTGCGGATTCTCCGTTCTGAATTGAAAACTTGGTTGTTTTTCTGGAAAGAAGAATCCACCTCTAACCAACACGTCATCACTAAGCAGCATAAAGGCTCCGTGTGGCTTTCACTCATGTCGCTTCTTTTGTTTTGGCCTCCTCCTCCCGTCAACACCTTGCAGTGTGCCTTGTCCTGGGGGGGAGGTGGCCCTATCATTCATCATTAAATCGTCTGTTCAATTGCAAATCAATAAATCATCACCTTGCGGATTCTCCATTCTGAATTGTAATTTCTGTGCCTTTGTTTTGAATTATGTAAATAGTTATATGGCGACATATTACTACTGTATCTCTTGTGGGGACATTCCTTTATCTGTAGCATCAAGTTCTGGGACCTGAAACACTGAAATGGGATAGTAGGAGGATACATTGTTATTGGGACACTTTTTTAAAAGAAATTTTTAAACCTTTTTACATTTTACCATGTTCTGAATTTTGTAAACAATTTGAAAATAATATTCTTCAAGTTCTATGCTTTTAAATAATATATGGTTTTATGGTGATTTGATACAATTTGAATGACGTATGACTCGGCTTGGAAAGGGTTAATACCAATTTATTTATTTATTTTTTTTTACAAATACCCTCAGAATCTGAGGTTTGAAAAACACACATATGACTGTGACAGAGAGTGAATGAATCCTAGTCATCAGTCTCCCTCCCGATCTGTGAGGTCGCTATATAACAGGAACAGAGTGCCTCTTACTGGATGGTCTTGCAGTTCATTCCAGGGTCAGTCGGAAGCCAGTCATCCAGGAAGGGGGCGGAGTCACAATGCCCAACGTCAGTACCCTAAAGCGGTATGCGATGTGTCAGTCATGGATTGGAGGAGACGTGACTGAACTAGCTATCGCAGGGGGCATGACTAAGGGTATAATTGGGGATGTGACGATGTAATCTGTTCCTTTGATGTGGTTATGAGAAAGATTGAGAAAGGAAACGTTCTGTGAAAAGCGTATCGTGGGTGTTAAGTGTTTTGTTTGTTTGTGGGAACTAACTGTCTGTGTTTGTCACTGATAGACGGCTAACACGATCCGGGAGCTGTTGCTACACGCCAGCATCAAGCCCGGACTGCACTTCACGACTGTCACTGCACTAAGAGCACTCACTTCAGGAGAAGTGACCGTGTCTGTGTTGTGTGTTATGCTTTGCATATGCAAACACAAGTCAAAAAGGAAGTTAGAAAGGCCAAGAGAGAGATAAAAACGAACATTGCTAAGGGGACTAAAACCAATTCCAAAATGTTTTTCTCCCCAGTAATGTTGTTGAAGCGGACACCCTGGGATCCTTCAAGAAGATGCTTGACGAGATTCTGGGATCAATAAGCTACTAACAACCAAACGAGCAAGATGGGCCGAATGGCCTCCTCTCATTTGTAAACTTTCTTATGTTCTAATTATTTCGGGACTGAACCCTGTGGTTTATAAGCTGGCAATACACATTGTTGTGTAGAGCCAGTCTTACTACTTAACCGGTTGCAAACCAGCAAACAGAGAAATAAAGAACTATTTTGAACCGTGAACTTTGTGTCTGTCGTTGTTGGAGCACCTGCATCACCTGTACACTGCAACCCACACGATCACAATGACACACCTGGTATTCTGATTAATAATATTTGAAGTTACCATGAAAAATCTAATTACATTTTTCAATTCCCTGTTTTTGTACATGCTACAGTAACTTTATTTTTCTGTTGAATTCTGGAAAGCCTCTGATATTTTGACAACAAGAACCAGTTAAACATTTTTCTGGGCTCCCGAGCGGTGCATCCAGTAAAAACACTCGCGAAGAGTGCAGGATGCGCCCTATAGTCTGGACGTCATCGGTTTGAGTCCAGGCTATTCCTTTGCCGACCGAGGACGGGAGCTCCCAGGGGCGGCGCACATTGGCCAAGCGCCGCCCGGGGGGAGGGAGGGTTAGGTCAGCCAGGGTGTTTTCAGCTCACCGCGCACCAGCGACCCCTGTAGTCTGGCCGGGCGCCTGCGGGCTTGCCTGTAAGCTGCCCAGAACAGCGCTGTCCTCCGACTCTCTAGCTCTAGGTAGCTGCATGGTGAGTCTGCGGTGTGAAAAAAAGCGGTCGGAGGACAGCGTGTGCTCGTCTTCGCCGCTCCCGAGTCAACGCGGGGGTGGTAGCGGTGAGCTAAACAAAAATAATTGGACACTATTAAATTGGGGAGAAAACTACAAAAAAAAACTAATTGGCGACTACTAAATAAAAAAATAAAAAAATTCTCTCTCACAATTCTTTTTTTGTTTTTGAAAACTGGGCATAGGAGACTAAAATCTGAGCCAATTAAATATTATGGAGGAAAAACAACATTTTCATGCCAGATGACAAATGAGGAAGAATAATTATTTCTGTGAATCCTACTTTGAGCAATCCCTGTTTCAGTCTGTAACAGGATATACTGTTACAGCGTGGGTATCCGCTGAGAAACGTGAGAGACACAAAGGGTTTGTTTTTGAAACGCCGCTCAGGTGTCCAGGTTTTATTTATTTAAGCAGTTGCAGTGTTGGTGGCCGCCACTAGGGTACCAGCAATGGTAGCCCTAGGGCCGGAGGATATATACTTGGAAGTACATGAGTAACAAAAAGGAAAAACAAAACACAAAAACAGCTAAGAAATAAAAGGTGGCCAAGCTCAGCCCGTGCTCTAATCCCGCTACACAGGGAGGTCCCGCACCAGGCACCCTCTTCCAAACAAACTAAATAAACTGTGGTAGGATTAAAAATCCCCTAATACAATCCCTGCCATAAAGTCCACAATCCTGGTTAACCACGCAGGGATCGTGCTGAAGCTCACCCTGGTTCCACAATCAGTTATGAGGGTTCACCTCCAGGCTGTGCAGACAAAGCACCAAACACAAACAGCACAGCACAAAGAAACTGGCTTTCGGCCTCTTTTTAAAGGCAGGTGAGCAGGGTTAATTGATTGTCAGTTGTTCAATTCCTCCTGGCCACCTGCTGCACATTCCTTTTAATTAGACAAGCAGGGAGGTCTAACCTCCCAGCCCTGCCATCCAATTAAACAAATTAAACCCATTATTATTTACAATCCAACCCAAAACCATATTTTATTTAGAAACCCCAAAGCAAACCATACTATTTACAGGGGCAGGCCTCAGCCCTGCCACACAGTCTTTCTGGACTCAATGCAGTAGTATGATCGTATTGTAATGATACATTACTGCTCAATAAATACCCAATGGGAAAACTGTTTTTCCTGGTCAGAGCCTGTGAACGGGAGAGAAAGGGTGCTAAGTAAGGTTGGTGGTACGCCTTCACAGGGATGGGCTGACTCGATGGTAGGATGGAACCAGAAGTCGGCCATCTTGGTGGAAGGGCGTAGCTGTAATACTGCTAAACAACTCTATTGTGATCACATGTGGGGTACGCGGCGATTGGATAGAGCATGGCGTGCTGATCGTGGGGAGGAGTTTGGCAGCACAAAGGGGAGGCAGCTATCTGAGTACGAGCCCTTGTGCAGAATCGAATGACGAGCCGGAACATTGTTGTATCTTGTTTTGTTTTGTGTTTGCAGACGGAGAGCTGACACTACAAAAGCCAGCAGGACCATCCGCACATCACCACCTCTACAACCTTACACAACACAGAGCACTTGGAGCAGCTACCGTTTCCCTGAGCACTTTGGAATATTGTATATAACATTGTGGGATAACTGGGGTAAAAATAAAGCACTTGTAAATATCACTCTCTGCTTGGACTTCCTGTCATTGCCACACCACTCACATCCTGACAGAGCCTATCAGTGATACTGAAGGAGGAAAGACAGTGATTAAATTCAAATTACTTTCACTGAACACTACTGTTCACCTGCCCTTTGTAACAAGTGTGCCCTGAATGCACTGTAATGCCCTGGAAGCCAGGACTGTGATCCTATCTACTGTACTCCTTTCTACCTACACATTGGTCCAGAGGGTAGTGTTCTGAAAAACCCTGAGAATGTAACAGAAATGCAATATGGTTTCACAATATGTCAAGATGCAATTGCTGCCAACTGTACATGGGACTTTTTAAATTTGCACTTTTAAATGGTCTTTACGCAAACTGTTAAATTATACTGGGCAGCAATAAAGCCCTTGAGAAAACAATCATCTGGTCATTTCCGTTCACAACCATTTGACAATGCACATTTCTCACGAATGAAGAAGAATAATAACAAAAAAAGGAAATCTTCAACCACTGAAACAGAAAGAAGGAAATGCTTAAAGAGTGTTAAACTGAGAAATCAAAACGCTGTCTGTCTCTTCTTGGTTTAAACAACTCAGGCAAGTTACGAAACATTGCCAGCTCTGACAAAGACCCCTTCAAGTAACTCAATTCAAAAGTTTTACATCACTGTCTTGAGAAATAAAGCTAGGGTTTTATTTATATTGATGTGTTGCTATTTAAGGATCAAAATATAAACAGTCACATTGATCTGTTTACTTAAAAGCTGACAGCTTCTTGGCTACACTGGACTTCACTGCACTGTGTGGTCAGAGTTCACAAAAATCTCACATTAGTAGTATCTTTACAACGTTACATGCCATTTTTCTAGATTTGCATTACAGTTTGGTTTTCTTAGCCCTCACAAAAGTACAGAAGCCAGTTTTAGTCACAATGGACAAGACAGCAGCTCTGATAGACGTAAGGATCATAGTAGGAGCTTTGTTGGCCTATTTCCATAACTGCTTCCAGTTTCCATCAGTCTCACAATTCATGACTCTACAATATGTTATTAAAGTGAAAAGATGCTGCAGAATTTCCAACCCCAAACATTCCTTAATACTTACAGGTATTAAAAGTAAAAGGATTGTCAAATATTTAAGCATTTCAATGCAAGTGTGACATATGTATGAATTGGGAACCATGATATCTCATTGGTAGCCACAGATATTCTGTGTTTGGCTGAAATCTCAAAGTTGTCTTGTTTCTTGATGATGAATCAGAATGTGTCCAATTGTTTACAGCCCATGCAGGTGACTAATTCAAGTCATAAGTGAACTTGCGAAATTTTGCTGGCAAGTTTTCAACAAAAGTAATTTAGAAAGCAAAGTTCATAAGACATTTATTACTTACTATTTATGTTATTTTATGAAAAGACATGAAAAAAGTCAGTCCAATGTCTCAATATGCTTAAATGTAACAACAAACTTCAGTGTAAATGAATAAACTCAGCATTGGAAGAACAGAATCCTGAACTACAGTAGCTGGAACAATTGTAAACATCATAATAATGGCTGAAATCTAAAAACAAACCATCTGCTATTGGTAGAACGGCAGCAAGAAATTCGGGTTAGAAATATTATGCAGCAAAATCAACGTTTTCGTGCAAGGTTGTGCAAGACAAATGAGGAGGAACAATTATTTCTGTGACTTTGGTAACAGTGGCAATGCAACAGGCAACACAGTCTGACGTCGGTAAGTCCTTGCTTTTGAGCAATCCCTGTCTATCAGTCTTTCTGAATGCAGTAGTATGATCGTATTGTAGTGCTACATTACCGCTCCATAAATACCGCTTTGAGTATGAAGAGCCATTTCACACTAAAGTGTCAAGTATGTAAGTAACATGTAATAATAATATCGGTAAAAAAGAAATATATAAAATATGTAGAATGACTGTATACTCCTATATACATTCACATAGGCTCAAGCATCCTAAGCATATAGTTGCTATAAGCTCTCCCGGGGATGTGCATCCATAATTTTATAGGCTTAAAAAAAAATAACAAGTAAAAAATAATATGCATTTCACACCTGCCAAATGAACTTTGATGTTAACTGCAAATTATCAAAACTAACTAGGCATGAAAGAGCCTTAAGAATGCTTAAAACCGTGTATTTAAGAACGTTTTTCAGTAAATAACACCTTTTTTAAAATAAAATTTCTGAAGACAACGACAGTTCTATTGTTGGCTATTAAAAGGCAAAATTGATCAAGGTCTGTTTGAGAATAACACAGCTAATTTGGAAATACATACTAAAATAGTCTTAACAAATATTCAATATACAATTTACCAATAGCAGTACAATTTACAAGGACAACTAACTTCACATGCTCAGACACTAGTGGGACCCTGACCTTTTCATGTAAGCGTTATAAAAACAAAATCACATTATTCACCACTTATATCAAACAAACAGCGTTTGCCATTCCCATTGATTTCAATAACAAAGGCATCGTTTATACCATGTTAAGCACAGCGTATATTTCGGGCAAACTCAGCTGTTTGGATCTTGTTACATGCCATTCACTTGTAACACTGCTAATATGAAGCAGCATCTGGATATAGAGCCGAATTGGGATTTTTTTTAGAAAATGCTGATGAGGTTTGCCGTCCATACTAAAAAAAGATCATCCAGATGCGTATCACAGAGTTCTTTGCTGGAAACAATTTGCAGTAATGTAGCCTACTAATGTACTGTACATTTCTGCACTTGCATTACTTTTGCACACTTACTTTCTATTACATTCATAGATTTTAATACATCTTTATTATTAGCGTAATGAGTGTCTTAATAAAGATTTTTAACCGCTTACACACTTGTTTATTTTGATTACTGTAGTGGTGATTGGGGGGCATTTTGAATGTCAGGTTATTGTATGGGAGTTTATACTGTCCATCGCTTACTGCGGGTGAATCGCGTTAACACAAACTCACCCGTTCTAAGTGTTGACGACTGTACCAGAAAAAGGCTATAACCCTCAGATCAGGCTATAACCCTCAGATGAACTAATTTTCAATTACAACTTAACCACAATAATCACAGATGCCACAGCATCATTCCAAAAGTTGTCAGCATTGAATGAAAAAAATATATTATGCCAAAGTAAAATGATAAAATGATTAGTAATATCAACAGTGTAAAATTTCAGTTCAGGAATGTGTCATTTTCGACAGACACCATTCTGATAACAGGTATTTGGCAATTCCAGACTGTGTTAACGAAAAATACAATTCAGCATACAATTTACTATTTGTATGTTTAAAATGTAGCCACTTCACAAGGCCAGTGCATACACAACTTCACAATGGAAGCCACATTTCGTGGAGATGATTAAAAGTGTACAGCACCCAACGATGCCATTATCACTACTTACTGCACCAATTCGCTTTGTGATTAACTGGAATTTGACAGTGCTATCAAAAAACTAAAGAATGTGCAAGTTTTACATAAGTCGGCTTTGCGCTTTTCTAAGTGTGATATATGTATGTTCAGATGTATGTATGACCACCTTCACTATATTCCTATCACTGTGTTAAGCATCTCCAGACAGATGCACAGATATGCACTCGCAGGGCAGGACACTCAGTTGTAAGATATACAGAAACCTGGAGGTTGCTTAAAACCCAGGATCTTACAGGATTCACTAACCCTCTTGGCACCACATCGCCTGACCCCTTTTTGAAATGTACTTCCAAGAAGTTACGTAAAAGGTTGGTCATTAAAATGACCAATGTGGTATCTAATTTTTTTTTTTTTTTGGACAAAAGCACCCTTGTGATCCACATCTCAAGCTTTCACTTATCTGTCAAAGCCACTAAAAGTCAAACACGTACATTAGAGAAATACAGCACTTTTCCAGTGTTGTACTCAGCAGGATGTGGTAGGGGAAACTTGTCCGGTGAGTAACAGTTTTCCTGCAAAAGGGCCCAAGTGAGTACTGCTTTCACCTCAAACAATTTATAAAAAACAAAACAGCAATACCACTATTTGTACACATGGATAACCAAGAACCCTGAAAATTGTTTTTGTAACTCGCTGGTTGAAAGTAAGGTTGAAAACTACCGTTAGCTGCAGTGTACCAGAGTCACAGCGAGCATCTGTGTATGAGATAATGTTGGTATTAGAGGAAATTAAGAATACTATGGCTTGTGTATGCGCAATGAGTATCGATATAAAACATTCCTGTAAGTCTATTATATACTACTTTATTGTTAATCTAAAAGTAAAAAAACAGCAATATTTGTTTTCAATTCATGGCCAACCTTTATTTAGTCCATTGTGATTTTCAAGAAAAGAGGGCAAAGACTGATGAAGAAAATGCCATTAAGTGACTGAGGTAGATGGCTGATTGTGATGTCTCTGTTTTGAATTGACTTTGCAGTTAAACTGAATTCAAGAGGTGCCTCAAGTATGTAGTTTTTGTCAAGAAGATGACATCAATCATAACGATATTGAAAATAAAGCATGTTAAAAATATGGTAGGGTTATGTCATGAATTGGGTTTCTTTGTAATGTGCCGTGGCATACAGCAATTGAAACGTGCACTGGCTGAAAGATCTTCAGCAGTCTTCTTCCTAATTTAACAGAAGCTTTGAGATACATAAATGCAGTAACTGATACAGCTGATGCAGAGCACAGCGACTCACTGTATAATTTGTCCTGTCTGACCGAAGGCGTTCTCTTTCTAAAGGCACACTGAAGGAGATGGTACTCCTGAGGGTTGCAGAATGTTTGTTCCCACGCACACAATGTGCTCTGAAGGATCTGGTCAGGAGCTGACCTTCCCCCTCCAAACAAATACACACTTTTCACTTTAATTATCATGCTCTGCTCCATGTGGGGTGTATTTACATAAACAGCATAACATAAAGCATGATGTCATTTTTTACCCTGCATGCGCTGTACTCGCAAACAACGCATGACCGCAGCAATACAGTAATACAGCATCTTATATTTACTATTTACGGCATGGTGGGTATTTGGTTAAATGCCTTACACTTTTCTACATATTAATTCCATCAAAAGTTCTCAATTATAAATACACTATTTTAAATGTATAATTCCCATGATCAGCTAGTTTATTTATATGCTGTGTAATGGCAATTTACTTCTCCCCTCCATTGCAAACTTATAAAGATAAAGGTTGTTACCACTCAGAATAACAGCCAGTGACATTGTTTGAAAAGTATTGTCTATTGTATAACTAGGGCTTCTGTTTTCGTTTTTTATTAATTGTATTTTTCAGTGCTTATTTTTAGCAATTTTCGAGTTTTATGTAAATCGTTTTTTTTCGGGGATTTCGTTTTTGATATACTCTATGAAATTAGTGTTTTCGGTTACTTTCCAAAATGCTTGTGCGTTTTTTTTTTCTGTCAAAATATGTATAGTAGTAACTTGACAGTACTTGCACACTTAAGTTGTACCTTCTTTCCTTTGCTGTCATCCACAATGAAATCCCTATGGTCACGGGCACATTCTTCTGGGGTTTTTGTACATTTAGCCACAATTCTGTTTTAAATCCTCTGTATCTTAACTGTAATACAGTTTGAAATTCCACTAACAAGCCTCCATCCTGATTGTAATCTCGTTTTAAATCTCGCAAGCGGAGTCTTCAATAGAAATGTAAGAATGTGCTGTCACTCAGTAGTTGGGGCGGGTTTAAAGTATTGAGAACGAATCAATGGTAGATGCAACTCAGGAAGGCGGGACATTGCCCAGCAGCACTGAGAAATGTATTTGTTATTATTTTTGTAGTAGGTTTTATTTTTTAATGGGAATAGGGTAAAGTCAACGTGAATTAATTAACCATTTCCACAGTTTTTCCGGTGTTTTCTGGTGTTTGTTGGCTATCCACCGATTTCATTTTTTTTGTATCGGGGGTGTTTTATCGGTTAAAACCGAAAATCAGAAGCCCTATGTTTATACTCTCCTTTAAGAATTCAAATCAATGGGCACCTGTTAGGCCATTCGTGTGTATCAATCACAACTGAGAAATATGTTGATAGTAAAACTGACTCATTTTACAGTTAAAAGAATGTACTATTGCACATTGAAATCTATTCTCAACTCCCACAGTTAGGTGCCTTAAAGATTGACTAGAATAATAAAGATAAAGCAACATTAATTGTAATTATTTGTAATCTGGATAAATGTAATCCAGCAGTGACATGTTCTGAAAAACCTGATTAAAACAATTCCGATAAAAGTAATCTCAATCCCAAAATATAGGATTACAAAATATAGGATCACTTTTATCCAGATTACAAGTTTTGAAAAACTGGTCCCTGGTGTTCCTTTATTTCAATCTTGGAATTGAAAAATATGCGATGTTAAAAAAAAAGTGTTTTCTTTATTTCTACTTTCTGCTTGTGTTTTCATATCTGGTATGAAAGAAAGACACAATGTAACTGCACAATCATTTAATTACCTTGCATATATCTGTACAGAGCAAAGATTAAAGAGGCTACATTAATACTGTTATACATTAATGTATTACTCTGTGACTGTTTAACTGTTTTCCATTAGTCATCATGGTTGATGAGAATAAGGGAGGACAAGTAAAATTGTTACCACAGATGCACCCCCAGCAGTGTCCTGTACTTATTCATGTGTACTAGCACTTTGGAAAGTCTCACTTGAAATTTGTCATCGAATTCATACCTACATTAGTACCCTACCAAAATACCCCTTTAGCACAGAACTGCCATGGCTGTAAATAAAACTGGTATAGATACCATGAACAAGTAAATCACCATTACCTACAGCTACAGTATGCAGATGTCAGAATGTTTCAGTCAGGAAACCTCATGCAATAGCAAACAATATTTACTAAAGCTTAGACAACAAATACTATGTTATACATATTTCCTTACATCTTTGTCCTTTGGACCCTGCCCATAATTTAGTTTGCTGATAGTGGAGAGGCTCTGTAGGGAAGCCATGGGCTTCCCTTAGACGAAGCCAAAAAACAGATGGAGGCTGGGAAGGAGGAGGCACTCTGACCTATAGCAGGGACGAATGGATTGAGGTCATATATAAAGCCCTTTGTAGCTGATCACTGGACGTGTTGTTTATCGAATGACGAATTAGATACTAGCCATTTGACTGACGAATGTTCTGATAATGAGGGTACCTAATATGCTTGATGTTTACGATTATAGTGAGCTATATTTGCTAAATAAGTGTGATTGACTGCCTCTATAAGCCCCAGATTCTGATATTCTCAACATAAATAAGCACTTCTCTAGCTATGTGTCAAACTCTAGTGTTACACTCATACAGCCTCACAGGGACATCCCCAGAGGAGGATACAAAAAACAATGTTGCCTATATCCCCTGCTAAGGCTGTAAACAAAATAAGCGCTACAGTATTAGAATCATGAAAACGTAGATGTGTGACTTAAGTATGACATACAGACGGGCAGGCCCGTCCAAATAACCCCACATTTTCATACTGTGGCAGGGTATAAGATGTGTGTGTGTGTGCAATATTGGGTTTGGCAGGGAGGGGGTTAAATTCCTCCCTGCAGAAACACCTGGGAATGTGGTTGGAGCGGTAAATTGAATATGTCACAGATGTATAAAAAGGGTAATCACAGGTGATAATGTGAGAATTAATGTCGGTGACAGAGGTGAAAGTGTGTGTGCGTGTGCGTGTGCGTGTGCGTCTGCTGTATGTTTGTGAGCTTTTTGTAGACCTTTTCTTTTGGCCCTTGTGCCTTTTTATTTGTTAATGTGTTTTGTTTAGTGTACTATGATGAGGACACGGTACTGTTTCAGTAAACACAGATCACAAAGGTTCACATTAAAAATGGTCTAGGATCAAAGGGGCTGTGTGGTCCAGTGGTTAAAGAAACGGGCTTGTAACCAGAAGGTTCCCAGTTCAAATCCCACCTTAGCCACTGACTCATAGTGTGACCCTGAGCAAGTCACTTAACCTCCTTGTGCTCGTCGGGTGAAACGTAGTTGTAAGTGACTCTGCAGCTGATGTAAAGTTCACACACCCTAGTCTCTGTAAGTTGTCTTGGATAAAGGTGTCTGCTAAATAAACAAATAATAATAATAAAATGACAAACAGAATGAATCAATCACGTCATGAGGTATTTTTTACAGTGGTACCCAGGAATGAAGCATCAACATTCAACAGCAAGACAAAGCATGCACAGTGTGTTTAGTAAGTCTCCAGTAGGAGTGTGATCTGGGGAGTACAATGAGATTGGCAGACAGTGCCTGAAATTCTAATTCTTTCTCCAGAGCAGTTCTGAGCAGTTTTCTTGCAGTTTTGCACAAAGTATAATCATGTTCATGGCGACTGGCGATAGGCTCTGAATGGCGTTTGAAGTACACACCATCAATGTCCTCTTTTTATGTTTTTAACAGCGTATGCTAAATAAATAAATCAATACAACTTTAAGACAGGCCTTCTTGCTAAAAGACCGAAGCAGTACTGTTGTGCAAATGAAAGCAATCACTCCCTTATTGACACCACTACACTATAAACTAAACTGTAATGAGTTTAGTTTACTACATTCTTCCACGGGTTGAAATTCCGTGCACTCTATTGTTGGAACAATAATCAACCATCACATTTTTACTGATCTTTTTTGTGCCTCTGTAGTCTATAATGAAAATGGTCTGTTCTGAGGGTTTACTTACTTACTGAATGCTCATTTTTTATCACTACTCTGTAATGAATGACCTGTTTCCTTGCGCTAAAATCAACTTGTTACTGTCGCGCCGCATTGAATTATTCTGTATTAATACAAGACAAACTTTGCTTTATACTACCACATTTGAAAGCCAACCCCCTACCCCCAAGGAAACACTTTCCAAATGGAAAATATTCCACAGGCACAGCACGAACAGCGCGAGCAGACCAAACATAAACAAATATCCTACTTATATCATAACAACATAAACGGTGAAATAAAAGCTAAAACATACATACATCGCAAGATCGCATTGCTCCTTCTGTTCCTGGAAGCTGTCGGAAAAGTTAAAGCCGTGCTGTGTGAATCGCTATTTTGCAATTTCCTTAGTAACTCTGGCAACTCGCCCAAACAAGCATTCATTGAATAACATTTTTTTTTTTTTTTTTTTCAGGATCATGGAAACATACAGTATGTGCGCATGACTCCAGTCCACTGACTGATAATAATTTGTTTCTCTTTTTTTTTTCTTTTTTTTTTACTATTGTACTTACCGGTGTAGTGTTAGAAAGTGGAACGACCTCAAAATGTGGTACCCGTACAAAAACTTGAACCGTGTCAGAAAGCTATACATTGTCACATTGAATGTGGTACACTGTCAGATTTTGGTACAGGTGAAATCAATTGCGAGCTGATGGGTCCACCGCAAAGTTGCACAAGTAAATAAATGTACAAGACCCAACGTATAGCACATGATAGGCCTAAATATTTGCATATTATTTTGTTAATGGTGGAAAAATATGTTAAATTACATTAAAAACGATGTAAATGACTGGAAAATAAGATACATTAAATTAAAAAAAGATGTAAAAGACCTAAAACAGCCTAACGTACCAGATTTGAATGAGCACTTCCCTGCTTTCTTAGCGGAAGTTGTTCAGCATTGTTTAGGCATGCACGAGCAAGCGCATTGCGTTGCGTACCACTTTTTACCGCGTACCTGAAAATACCACTACACCGGTTGTGTTTAGTTTGTTTAAAACATATTGTATATATTCCTGAGGTTAAAGTCGAGGTGGAGGGCTTAGGGCAAATTTGCATTTTTATACTAGGAATATATAATGAAAAACATCCTGCTTTCATTCTAATAACTACAAACTATGTGTCCATGTAAAAGTTTATCATGGTGAATGTACCATGGGTTTTCATAATTCTCCATGATATACCACAACATGATTGCCAGCCTAATGATGTTTACAGTATCGTACCTACAGTGTATCACTTCCAGCAAGCCATTTTGCTGTTACAATGGCAGTATGCAAGGAAGTGCACAATGAACTCATCGAGTCCTGGACATATAGTCACTCCAGCCACACGCATTTAGTAACAGATCCATAGTGTAACAACACCTCAGCACTGCTATTTTAATATCATCAACAACACAGCAACAAAATCACCAACCAGTCTCTTCTTCAAAGAAAAGCAACATGTTAAGGTTACACAATTATTAAGAAGCTCCCGAGTTCAACTTTTGGGATAGATACATTATCATTCTTTTATTCATTTTACAAAAACGTAATTACATTTTTATCTGCCACCCCCACAACCACATTTGTTTATCTCTGTAACATTTCGGAAATGACTATATGTACAGCAGACCACAGTGTACAGTCCTGTTATACTATTACAGTACATGAAGTCTTCTGCAGATTCCTATCTGTTACCTAGTTTGTCTTGCTGAAGTAACGTGTCATTGATACATATCCTCTGCCAAAGATAAGTAACACATTTAAAAACGACTGACCTGGAATGAAGATGTGTAATATGGATGTAATTGTATCAATGCAGATTAAATTCTGGTGAAAGGATTCTAGAAATCACAAACCAGAAATCACATGTTACAGAAAGCTCCTATTACAGAAAGATGTGTTTAATGTTATTGGGATACCTTTAAGATACCTGACAGTGCATTACGCTAACAGAACACTTGTACTGATAGGGTCCCGTGCCACTGCAATGGATACCAGAGGCATTGTTACATACTATTGTGATTCCATAGATCCCTCTAAATATGGAACTGTCACCACTGTGGTACTATTCTACTAGTGGCTTATACCAGGGTCATGCGAAGAGTGGAAAAACCTTATCTCTAGTTTGATGCCAGCCTTAATCATGGCACTGTAAACATTGTATATTTTGTATTCTATTGTGTTTTTCTTGGCCCATTTCTGCTGGGGATTTCTTGATTGCCCAGCTAATTAGATAGCCAACTGGTAGCCAATTAGTTAATTAAACTAATCCACCTGGAATGAAGTGTATAAAAGGCTGCACTCGGTATTTTATAGATGAAGGAGTGGAAGTTGGAGAGTCAGTGAGTCGCTGGTAAAAGTAAACAAACACATAGTTGTTTAAAACCCAGAAGAGGTAGGGGCTTATTTCTTGGCCTGGGCTAAGGCCACTTTGTTTTATTGTTTAAACATTTATTTTGGGGGCCTTGTTTTGAATAAAAATGAGCTTAAAACACACTTCTTTCTTGTTTGTTTGCTCACTGCCACTGACTGCTCGGTCAAACCTCCACAGGTCCCAGAGATACTGCTGTTGTAGTGTTACTGCAATGCCATTAAAGATCATGTTCACAGAAGAATATTCAAAGAAACAAACGGATATATGCAAAGTCTTTCTCGACGGGTTTAATTTTACAACACCAGGGTGGTACTATAGTTCATTTAAATTGAACATGGTACTTGGTTGTCAGTTGACTTGCCAGGTAAATAAAGGATTGATGTATTGATTGACTGAGCTGACTATTCATATATATATATATATACACAGTATATATATATATATATAACTTCTCCTAGCCACATACACTGTTCAAATTAACTTTTTTTTAAAAGGCCATTTTAATATGGCCACACGACCACACATGCTTGTCTGCATTTGTGGTCATAGAGATTTTAACCTTATCACATCTCATCAACGGAGGACAGAATCCGTAACAGCAGTCTATCACAAAGCACTACCTTACACAAGTGGAGGTTATTTGGTAAGACTGAACATTCCATTGTGGTGCAAGGTAAGAGAGAGACAGACAGAGACCAAAAGAGAGAGAAGACCATTTAAAATGTACCAAAACCAAGACTTGGGCAATATCTTTACTATATTTGCAATATTTCCTCTTGTAAACCCAAAGGTTAATGTACTGATTCTCAGTCAGTCTCAGTGCCAGAAACCTCAAAGGGAACTGTTTCACAGTCTCAGACACCCACTCACTTCTGTAAAGACAATAGCAAGCATTAGCCAGCTCTTCAATTTGCTTGAAGCTTTCTGGATGCTTACTGAATGGGTTTTTAAAGTAAATTTGAATAAAAGTAAATTAATTTATTTATTAAAATTGGGAATTCAGGAAAAAAAAATAATAGGCGGTTGTTAGTTTCTTTATTTACAGTATTGAAAAGTTGTATCAATAAATAGTATGAGGGTTATTTTAAAATCCTGGGAATTGCAAATAAATCTCTTTTTTAAGCTTGAGACACAAAAAAATCTATTTTTTTTTTTATTAAAATAGCTTTCAACTGAGCAAACAGAACATAAACATGACTTAAAATACAAAATCATAGCAGTAATGAAAATGATAAAAGTGAACCTTCATGTTTACTTAGTATAAACATTAACTGTGGTTGCTGTTTGGGGCCTATGTGAAAAGAATAACTGTAAGGTGATTCAACCCAGTACCAAAGTCCTTTATATACCAGGACACCTGAAGCACAATGGTAAGGCAGTATGAAGAATTTCACATAGCAGTGGCCAGTTCTGAAGCTGTTGTGGACTTCGATCTCCAGTGCCTTTTGCAATTTCACATTGAATAATGAAAGAAAGACAGACTGACCATAAAACACCAAGACTGCTAAGGACTGGAGAAGGTTCTCTGAACAGGCAATAGTCCAAGTTTGAAATATCTGTGTTTTGTTAGTTACAACTGAAGTTTGATTGTTTTGGACGTGGGAGTGTTTCCGTGCAGGTTCGCATTTAAATTGTGCTGTATCTGAAATAGCCTGCATGTACGCTGCGGTCTGGTGCATTCTAAGTAAGTCTGCACATACACATCTACTACAAAGCTGAAAGTAGATCAGCAGGCTAGCCACTAGATATTTTGTTGATTGAGAAGTTTATTTATGGCAATACAGTACTTACAGTAACTTTAACCATTCTGAAATGCAAATAGAATCGCATGTGGGGGAAGGGTCTAGGACTAAAAGACCTATACCTTATAAAAAATGTAGCATTCATTTGAGCTAAACCAAAATACATTAACACGTTCAAGTTATGAAGTAATAATGGAATAGCCAAGTCCTTAAAAGCTAGTTAAATCTGTTACATTGTGGTTTCCCCCACCCTCTTCATACTCCACCACAGAAGCTCTGGTAGCCACATTGTAACTTAGAAAACTAGAGTAGAGTGCAAAACATGTAACATCCTCCTAATTGCATCTCTGAAGATTCAAGGACTAGGCTAAACTGCAAAGGAATGAAAGTAGGTCAGAAAGCTTTCTAAAGATTAAAGATTATAAACTCATTTGTGAATAAAGGTTGCCACCCGTTCCGTATAATACGGAATCGTCCCGTATTGGTAAATAAAATGTTGCGTTCCGTTTCAAATCGATACGGAACGCAATGTGTTCCGTATTTTGCACTACTGAGCCAAATGTATTTTTCATGCATGAGAAGTCAGTAATCTCTGTGTCTGCTGAAGCACCAACTTCCTACCGGAACCGGATTCATCTCAGTTAGCAGGTAATTATGGGAGGTGTAGTTCATTTGATTAACAATGATTCACTTTACACATACTGCGCGAAAAGGATCGACTAGCGCGAGGCAGTTGTGAATCCTATTGGATGGTGTGTGCCGCTGTCAGCTATGTAGCTATGAAACATATAACCTAGCTGACCGATTTCAGACACGATGGCAAATTCGGTAACACCTCCAAAAAAATATATATATATATATATATATATATATATATATATATATATATATATATATATATATATATATATATATATATATATATATATATATATATATATATATACGAATGGGAGAAGGTTTTTACATGGGTGAACAAAGTTCATGACAATATTTTCAAAGCCCGGTGCTGTGTGCAGAAAATAATTTCCGATCTCTCGAGTTTGTGACCTTAGACAGCATGAAGCGGGAGAAGGCCATGCTCATAACGAACAAGGAGAACCAATCAGGCTATTCAATCTTTCTTTGTTCCAGAGAAATCACCTGAAGCTGATATTAAGGTAGGCAGGCTACTGTACTTCTCCTTGAATAATTTATTCCTCTAGCTAGCGCGATTACAATTATATTAGCTAACGTATGTTACCCATCGCAATTTCTAGCCATTCACAGACCCGAGCACGAAATTATGATTTTCTTCTGTAATGCGGTCTCCGGTCTCTTTTTTTGCTTTCTTGTGGACTTTAAGTGTAATTATTTTAATTAATTACGCATTGGACAGCGTTGTTCTTGTGTAGTTTTGACTAGTTTACGAAACACATTTTCTGGGTCGCTCTCACAACTCAAAGCGCACCACCAATTAGTAGTTAACGTTGCTCTTAACGTTTTAAATGGACTTTATACTTTACCTGCGTGCACTCATAATCCGTTCATCATTCTAAGTGTATTTTCTTGATTTGTGATATGTATTTATCATTTTCTGGGTTCTTATAATCTAAGATGTAGCCTATTTATATATATTTGCATTTTAATAGTATGTATTGAACGTGTTGCTGTTATTATTTGCATTACACAATTTGTATTTAAATATTGAAATAACTAGCTAGTATTACTTAATGTAGCTAGAGTGAAGTTTTATTCCTGAATCATGCATAAAAAACAAAAACAAAAACAAAAAAACCATCACCAGCTCACTGGCGGGGTTTGGATTATCTCTGAACTCAGGTTCAGCTTTTAGTGGCGACAACACACACGTCAACTATGGTGTCCATCGCAAAAGAAATGGAGGGACAGCCGAATCAGGTGTCCAGTAGAGCTTATCAAAAGTGAGCTCCTTGTGAGCCTCTATTTTGATGTGGGGTGTGCAGACTTCCACTCCTTGATCATGGAGGACAAACCTCTCCTTGCTGCTGCAAGAAGCAACCAAAAATATGCATGGAAAAGGAAATGAAGAACTTAATGGCTGTCAATAAAGATTCAGTATATGTCGGTACATCCATGTTTGGACACAACAGTATTGTTATTAGCTCATCATAACCAATTTGTAAATCAGTAATAATTTCTACTTTTCTAAATTCACATATCTTAGTCATTTTGACAACCAATTCTGATTCTGTAAAGACTTGCAAACTCAGGCTGAGAATTTAGCAGAATGTGTATCTGCAGAGAGTTTACGAAGATCAATATATCTTTTTAACTTTAGCTTTATGCAGCAAATTCATTCTGGCATGTGACTTCCTGTCAGCAGAAATTTCATCGGGAACCACGGCAGGTTGCATGTCCACTGCTTAATTTGAAATGTGCAATAGCTGTGTGGTATTTATTTTAAAGAGGAACTTTATTTTTTGTTTATTTAGCAGACTCTTTTATCCAAGGCACCTTACAGAGACTAGGGTGTGTGAACTATGCATCAGCTGCAGAGTCACTTACAACTACGTCTCACCCGAAAGATGAAGCAAAAGGAGGTTAAGTGACTTGCTCAGGGACACACAATGAGTCAGTGGCTGAGGTGGGATTTGAACCGGGGACCTCCAGCTTGTAATTCCACATTGTTCTAGGTTTTTCACTGAAATTTGTTTGTATTGAATGTGTGTGAAATCCTGACATTTGTTTGACTTGTCAAGAATCAACTAAAGTGCCCTGGAACTAACGTTATATATAATAAATGGGGGGCCTCACGGGTGTTAGGGTCTGTTCCTTATTTTGAGTTCATGAGGTGGCAACCCTATTTGTGAAGCAAAACAGACCAGCCAACATCTGGAGAATAACTGCTTTCATTACTATAGACACAGCAGTCCTCAACACTTGGAACTGGATAACAGCCTCGTAAGATCCACCTGTCAGTCATGGCGATGACACAGAGAGGTGGGGAAGAGGGTGTGTTGGCTTTCCCTCTCTATGTGTGGCTGAGAGGCGGGCCTTGGGGGATTGCTCGGCCCATAAGTACTGCGCTTGGTTATGCATTCGGGTCGCTGTGATTGGGAATACCCAGAGGCGATAGCTCAGAACGCCAGTGTAAACAAAGACCAGAGAGGACGAAACAGGCAAGCATGGCTGAGGAAGACAGCCCGCCTCAAACAAATAAAACAAGAATTAAAATAAATTATTATGTACCCGAGGGGGCGTGTGTAGAGATACGGGGAACCTTGGCCACCCCAGTGTATAAAGAATAACCGAGCGTAGAACGGAGACCCGACCTGACCGACATAGCGGCAGTGGGGGCACTGCGTAAGCAGCACTTTTGTTTTGTAGTTTTATTACTGTGTTTTATTTTCCCTTTTTATTTTGCCTTTTGTTTTCATTATTATTTTTGAGCACCTGTGAGTGCACCTGAGTATACCAGTGTTGGTAACCCTGCGGTCCTGATTCCCGTTGCTGGTATACAGACCACAGACAACAGCAACCCCTGGGGGCTAAAATAAATCAAAAAGGAAATAAATAAAACTGGGCGCTGTTTTCCAGTATCATCTTCTGTTTCCTGTGTCAGTGAATACCCCCATCCTTCCAGAAATGCATACAACTTTTTTGAAACCAACAACAGTTCAGGACAATTTCATTAATATCAAACTTTATTGATTCCATCAAAACTAAAAGGTGAGCAAAAATGCATTTTCATCAAGGGCCTATGGTACAAACAGTTACAAAACACGTAACAAAGGAAACCAACAGGTTATTTTCGCATTCACCAAAAAGTACAGACCTTTAAGTGAGTTGTTTTGAACTCTGAGATGGAATAGGTTATAACACTGTTGTAACAAGTATGCACACACAGTACTGTATACTCAAACAGCTTCTTACTTTTAATGAAGAGACTTGTATCGTTTCTCTTGTAAATATTCAGTTAGTTTCAATATCTAATAAATAATGTGTAATTTATCTTGTATATGAAATCATCTGAAAAATTAAGTGCCTATCACTGATGAAGAGATTTTCTGTCTTTCTCATTAGGACTGAAATTGATAATCGTCTTGACAAAACGATGCAGTTTTTATGCAGCATATTGAAGAAAACCACGTTCTAGACAAATTAATCAGTTATGGAAGGGTCAGTCGGACCATTTGCACAAAAGTATGGGCTAGATATCATAGGGGTAAATGATGGTGTAAGTGTATACATATTAAAACCATAAGACAGTTTAAAACCAGAATATTGTTTTAATGGAAAACAGTGTTTAAACAAAACTGTTCTACACACAGTGGACTGAAAGCTTTGAATTTACAGCATAATACAACACAAAGATTTATAGTGAAAAGATGGGAAACAATGTAATTACTATGAAGGTTCTTGGTCGTACAGTGATATGCTACATACATTCATCAAACACACAGCTTAAAAACAGGACTAAATATATTGGTGTCCCTTCTTCTTCAAGGCATTTGTTAATTGGCTGTTAGATTTTTAGATTTAAATGAATGCAAAAAAGGGAAATGAATTGGAATCGCTTTCAACTCAATCCCAGTGGCAAATAATCGGCTCAGTGAATTGGCTTTCTTTCATTGAGCTTCAGATTGTTTAATTGAGTACTATTTTAATAAAAAATGTAATGTTTTGTTGTTGTCTCTTTAAAATAGAAAACAAAGTATACAGTGTTCACATAGCTGGTGAAATATACCTATGATTTAGTCAAGACATAATCATTTTTACAGCGTGGTTTGAACAAATTGCACATAAATATGCAAACAACTATGAGAAAGCTGAGTGTCCCAAAAAATCCTACTATGACACACGTGGAACTGGAATCTGTGTGAACAAAAAGACAGAAAGAAAACATGAACTGATATCCGCAAGCTGTATTCAGAGGACATGTCACACGAGGCTACTGTCTGGTAAACTTTCAAACAACTCACTGTGGGGGACATTTTAAAGACTGAGAGCTGAAAACTGAGATGGGTTAGATACTGAGGCTTGAACTATTCCTTTGATGAAAATTGGTAAATGTCCCCTACAATAAGCTGCTTCAAAAGTTGAATGGACGTTGCCTGGTTTCAATGGGCTTAACAGTGATAAATAATGAGCTTATTCTCCTAACAGTATGTACCAGAAAATATTTGAAGTATGCATGTGTGGGTGGCTGGGTGGCCTGATATGAGTCCATACACAAGTGAAATTAGTTTGATCTCTCAACTTAGACACAGTGGATTTTAACTCATAACACAAAAACACCAATTCTGGTAGTCCAGTCCTGCTTGAGAGAGGCCTAGGACTGTATGTTAGGGGGTGTTTAGGTCAGGACTTCGGTGTACACATAGCTGTGAGAGGATGCTCTTATTGTGCCTGACTGTAGCCACGCTTATTAAAGTTTAGCATAGAAAAGCATTGCAAAGTGGTCAAGCACAGGTAATAATTGTAAAGCCCAGAAAGGAACTGTAAATTATATTACATGTCAAACCAAGGTAAATTATGGAAACACATAGAATAAGCATGGGAAAGGCATGGTAAAACTGCAAAATTACCACATGAAACTTGTATAAAGGCTATTGGCATTCAATTCACAGCAAAAAAAGATCAATGAAGGAGCGTTTTTTATGAAGAGGGTTTGTATAATCAGCCTACCTGCTAAATTGATCTGCAAAGACGATTCGTGGGATCCCTGACTGTTCTTTGCAACGCACTTAAACTCAGTGCTGAAATCCTCATCTCGTACTACATTAAAAACCAGCTTCACCTCAATGTAATCTGCTTCATGTTCTGTAAGCACGCTGTAAATTCAAGAGACAAAGACATGTTTCTGTATTACTTTAGTGATTATTCACCTCCAGGCTGGAGAAACCTGCAAAACACCTTTGAAGTAAATGAGTATGCATTTACTTTTCAGAACAACACATACTGCTGGGCCCCATTCTGAAGCAAGTGCAAAATCAATGGGTAATCTTTGGAAATGAATAAAACAATTGCAATGGTATAAAAATAGTAGGGAACAACTGTCCTGTGTAGTTCCTTTCTAGTTGTATCTTGTTAAAAATGAGTTTTCCTCTGTAAAAAATGTGCCTTTACCTTTGAATGCAACAGCAGGGTCCATAATATAATCTGTTTACTTTCTTTCTGTTGTAACATCAGGTACTGAAATTGACTAGGCTGTACAGTATACTGCAAATCAAGTTGGTAAAATATAGTACATTTTTTAATACAATCATGTACTGCAGTTACCATTTAAGTACTAGAAGCTAATAAATGCAGGATTATTTCCAGAGCCCGCTTCTCCTCCACCCTTGCCCTGCAGTGGAACAATCTACCCACGGATATCAGGACTGCTCGGTCCCTGACCACCTTCTGGCGCCTCCTCAAGACACACCAGTCAGATGGCATCAGTAAACCTCACAACTCTCGACTGTACTGGGCTATGTGGCACCCAATTGTTCCAGTACTTGCATCAGCTTGTACTTGCACTGAACTGCTCCATATCTTGCCGTATTCTACTACTGCTCTTAATTATAACTATATCCTGTATCTGGTACTTGATTTTACTCTTATAGGTGTCCGTATTCACGTTTTTTGTAATTGCTCTTATTGAAATAATTCTCATCCATTTATCGTGCTCATACTGGACTTTACTCGTATTAGCAAATAGTTTTAATATAAGTTAACTGCTCTTAGTCAAACCCGCTCTTATATGTAATTATTTACTGTATTCTGTATTTTTGCTCTTATTTGAATTTGGTCTTTTGCTATTGATTTTATTCTACCTTACAACTGCTCTTATCTGTATTAGATAATGTGATATTCTGTAATGTGATACTTTACAATGTGTTATTTTGTACTGTGATATTTTGTAACAATGGTAAGTCGCCCTGGATAATGGCGCCTGCTAAGAAATAAATAATACTAATAATCATAATATTTGCTAAGAAAGAACCACACGTAAGGAAGTACATTTCTATTGAAACAGGAAACTGACACCCAGAGGTGTTATTGGGTAGAGCGAGAACTAAACAGATTGAATTTTTCAGTCAAACAAAGCATTTAGTTTGTTCAGTCTATATTATAAAGAAATATATATTGATATGATTTCATTATTAAGTACGGGTTTCCAGATTAAACTAGCAGTATTGAGAATGTACAAGAATTGTGCATCCTTATAGATAAATGTGAAATCTGTAGTTACAGTAGGTATGCATAAAGATAACTTTGCTTAGAAACACATTCAAAACAAATACCGGTGATTACTTTTGATTAATTTTGAGTGGCACATGTTCATATGTTCTCACGCTATATATATATATATATATATATATATATATACATATATATATAGTACTGTGCAAAAGTTTTAGGCAGGTGTGAAAAAGTGCTGTAAAGTAATAATGCTTTCAAAAATAGACATGTTAATAGATTATATTTATCAATTAACTAAATGCAAAGTGAGTGAGCAGAAGAAAAATCTAAATCATATCCATATTTGGTGTGACCACCCTTTGCCTTCAAAACAGCATCAAGCATCAATTCTTCTAGGTACACTTGCACACAGTTTTTGAAGGAACTCGGCAGGTAGGTTGGCCCAAACATCTTGGAGAACTAACCACAGTTCTTCTGTGGATTTAGGCAGCCTCAGTTGCTTCTCTCTCTTCATGTAATCCCAGACAGACTCGATGATGTTGAGATCAGGGCTCTGTGGGGCCATACCATCACTTCCAGGACTCCTTGTTCTTCTTTACGCTGAAGATAGTTCTTAATGACTTTTGCTGTATGTTTGGGGTCGTTGTCATGCTGCAGAATAAATTTGGGGCCAATCAGATGCCTCCCTGATGGTATTGCATGATGGTTAAGTATCTGCCTGTACTTCTCAGCATTGAGGAGACCATTAATTCTGACCAAATCCCCAACTCCATTTGCAGAAATGCAGCCCCAAACTTGCAAGGAACCTCCACCATGCTTCACTGTTGCCTGCAGACACTCATTCGTGTACGCTCTCCAGCCCTTCGGCGAACAAACTGCCTTCTGCTACAGCCAAATATTTCAAATTTTGACTCATCAGTCCAGAGCACCTGCTACCATTTTTCTGCACCCCAGTTCCTGTGTTTTCGTGCATAGTTGAGTCGCTTGGCCTTGTTTCCACGTCGGAGGTATGGCTTTTTGGCCGCAAGTCTTCCATGAAGGCCACTTCTGACCAGACTTCTCCGGACAGTAGATGGGTGTACCAGGGTCCCACTGTTTTCTGCCAGTTCTGAGCTGATGGCACTGCTGGACATCTTCCGATTGCGAAGGGAAGTAAGCATGATGTGTCTTTCATCTGCTGCAGTAAGTTTCCTTGGCCGACCACTGCGTCTACAGTCCTCAACGTTGCCCGTTTCTTTGTGCTTCTTCAAAAGAGCTTGGACAGCACATCTGGAAACCCCTGTCTGCCTTGAAATTTCTGCCTGGGAGAGACCTTGCTGATGCAGTATAACTACCTTGTGTCTTGTTGCTGTGCTCAGTCTTGCCATGGTGTCTGACTTTTGACAGTAAACTGTCTTCAGCAACCTCACCTTGTTAGCTGAGTTTGGCTGTTCCTCACCCAGTTTTATTCCTCCTACACAGCTGTTTCTGTTTCAGTTAATGATTGTGTTTCAACCTACATATTGAATTGATGATCATTAGCACCTGTTTGGTATAATTGTTTAATCATACACCTGACTATATGCCTACAAAATCCCTGACTTTGTGCAAGTGTACCTAGAAGAATTGATGCTGTTTTGAAGGCAAAGGGTGGTCACACCAAATATGGATTTGATTTAGATTTTTCTTCTGTTCACTCACTTTGCATTTAGTTAATTGATAAATATAATCTATTAACATGTCTATTTTTGAAAGCATTCTTACTTTACAGCATTTTTTCACACCTGCCTAAAACTTTTGCACAGTTCTGTATATATATATATATATATATATATATATATACTGTATATATATATATATATTTTTACACTGTAAGGCAGTAAAAGAAAAAAACGATACACTAATCAAGAACAGCAAAGCTGTAAGGGTAAATAGGACAGTCACCACGGCAACGCGGGTGAACTGAATTTTTAAGCGCACCGAGTGGGTGGGCCGAGACAATCCAGCGGAGTCAACTCCACAGCAGGGGTTGGCAGAGCCGGAGCCCAGTGAAGGATCATGCGTCTCTTTTTCTTTTCCCTTTTTTTTCCTGCAATAGCAGAGGAAAAACAAAACAGCGAACACTGTAAGGTTAGAAAAGCAGACTACAAGCGCAAAACGATGTAGATTGTTGAAAAGAAAAAGAGTAAACACAGCGCAGTTGTGCAGCGTTTATAGCTGAGTTCACAGAAACTGAGTTTCTGATTCCAGGGAAGTGGCAAGCCGGCTTCCAACAATAAAATTGCAGTTGAACTCCAGAAAACTCGCGAGAGAGAGCTGTTTCACACAGGCTCGATCCCAGCAACTGGACAAGGGTGTCTAACCTGGCCTGCATGCAGTCACACAACTGGGGCAGCACGTAGCCTACAGTGGAGTGGAGCACCGTCTACAGGCACAGGGCATCGAGGCACTGTGTGCACCTAGTGTACCGAGCACCGAGGGTGCTACACGCACCGAGCACACTGTGTATCGTGTGCACCGAAGTACCTTGCGCACTGAGTACCATGCGCACCAAGCACCGTGTGCACTGAGGCGCTACACGCACCGAGGCACTGAAGTACTGTGTGCACCGAGGCAGCGAAGTACCAAGGGCTGAGCATGCACCGAGGTACCGAAGCACCGGGGGGCAACTAATGTAGCGGTGCCTACTCTAACCGCGTGTAGTCTTGCAGCATGCACTAGGAAGACACACAGGCTGAAGGAAGAGAACACACCCCGGGATTGATGGGCCGAGGCAGCCAGCGAGGTCTATTCAACAGAGGGGCAGGTAGAACACAGCCCCGGTGGAGGAATTACACGGCTGACTGGCTGTTTAACTGCACGCAGCCAAAATATACAGCACAAACACAGGCAAAGAGAGGTTGTGCAACAGGGTCAACACACAGGTGGACACGCAACAACAACAGTTTCCACAACAATATTTGTTTTTATTTTTATTTCGCCAAAACTGCGTGAATGGCAGTCGGCGGAATCACGCAACGGCAGGGATACAGCAGAGCCTAGCCACAGCGGAGGAAAAGTGTTTTCCCTAAGAGTGTAGGCTTGAAAAGACAACCCCCACACACACTCCTAAATCAATACTGTACAGGCAGTCTCTCACACACAACAGACGCAACACAAGCGAGGCAGGCTGTGAGGAAAGGAGCAGAAAGAAGCTAAGAGTTAGAGCCGCTGATTCCACTAAAGCGGCAAGCCAGCTTTCAGCACGAATGCAGGGGAACTGCAGTCGACTCAGAGAAGCTCTTTCAAAACACGCTCAGTTCAGTAACACAGAAGCTTACCATAGGTGAGAGGAAAAAGAGAAAATGGTCTCCGCAGGTTGACTGTTTAATCCCTTGGTGGGTGGGACCGAGGATGTCACCCCACGGAGGGGCCAATCGGCAGTTCTGATATAAAATGCTCAGTGAATACCTAGCTATGGCAGGCATATCCCATAAGTATGTTGGTGGTCGTCTTCGAATTGAAAGAGAACTCCAGTCGCGGTCAACTACCACACAGTAGAGCCTTCATCAATGGGCACTAACGCTTAAGTAGTATATATGAAAATGATTTGTGTGTAATATGTGCATTTAATGTGATCACAGGGTGGTTACAGCATATTTAAATGTGTAATAGCAATCGTTACTGTTCATTAGCAGAACAATGTTCTCACAAGCCTCACTTGTCTTGCAAGTAGAGTGCTGAATTTTGGTACTGTTACAGAGCAAACCATATATGGAACACAAAGGCAAATAGAGGACATTACTTATGCTCATGTGTGCATATCACATAGTAATTAACTTAGCTATGTGTTTAAGAGGCTTCATTCTTTCAGCCTTGTATCACTTGGGGATATTAATACTAGGTAATTGACCACGTTCTAGAAGCATTTTTAGTGAGTCACTGTGTTCAATATAGCTTATTCTGTAGCAAAGCCAAAATTCAGTACTCTGTGGCAACAAGATAAGTCATGGCATGTGTGGATATACCCTGAGCAACTCTATACCAACCTTATATATGTTGGCTGCTAAAAATACTTACAGCTGTGGTCCTTGAGAAACTCGGTTGCTCATGTGAGAGTCTTCAATCTTTATGCCATTTGCAAGCCATGAGATCTCAGTAGTAGCTGTTGATTTGATCACAGTAAATACTCTGCATGGGACAATTAGAGTGGAGCCTACAGGTAAAAACACAAGGCACAGGTATAAATAACTCAGTATACTACATCTGAATACTGTACCAAGCTGTAACTGAGCTACCCTGTTAAAACAATCACAACCAAGTAGGAACTGGTTTTCTTTCGATAGACACATACAGTACAGACAGTTTTAGAATGAATACTTTAAATACTCCCATAAAATCAGTCTAAACAAATCAATCTAGCCATTGTAAAAGTGTATTCACTTTGTATCAGACAGGTACAAATAAAGTTAAAAAAAAGCAATTTCAAATGATCATTTCTTATTTTTGGCTTACCCTTCTGTGATGTTTCAAACCATTCTGATTTATGCTCATTCCGATCACTCTAGTGTTTTGCTAACATGCTTTTTCCCGATTCAGGAGATGCTGTTCACTTATAGCTGCCAGCCATAGACGTACGTAACAGGCTAAACCAGCCAGTGTTTTCATAGCAGTAAGAACCAGAGGCATCTAGGTATCTACTTTGGATCAAGTCTCCTTTTATATGGCTGGAAATACATAGCTGTGCACTAGATGGCTCTTACCTGTACTTATATCAGTATCTATATCAAAAAGTAAAAATACATCACCATATTTGAGGATGTTCAATAAGAACCATTCAAAAAAGATGCCAAACATCATACAAAATGTATGGGTCAGCAAAAATATGAAAATGCAGTTTGAAGCTACTTACATTTTTTATTTGGTTCTAAAACGAAAAAAAAATAATGCCATATACATACTTCACATTAGCAAAAACAAAACAAAACATAAAACACAATGAAAATTCAACAATACTTGTTGCTTATTTAGATGTTTCTTTATATAAAAAAAGTACTTGCCTTCAACAGCTTCAATGGTGCTGTTCAAAGGATATGTTATTCTTGGTATGGGCTGGCCTGCTGTAAACAGGAGAAATTACTATTAGTGGTCCTGAAGACTATGTTAAATGTTTATTGAAATTACAAACATAATAAAGACAATTCCAGCCATTGAATTGGATTACCTTCAATTAAAACAATAGGAAGGTTATGGATTTAAATCCAGGCTGCATAAGCCTTCATATCACAAAAAACCCTGTAAATCTGGGCTATACTCTATAATGCTAAATTGTGCTTTCTTGTTTCTGGAGATATTGTGAACATAACTGAGTGTGGACACCATTTTTCTCAAAGCAGGGGAAACAGTTAAATTATTGGCCTATTACTGATTTAACTAATTTATAGCTATATAATATATGGACAAGTACTATAATCCAAACAATAAGTAAAAAATCATAAATAGGCGGTTTTACATAAGCAATGTGATGGCACTCTGTGTGTGTCTTTTAAACTGTTGTTTTTTAATTTTTTAAAAATTCCAAGCACTGAAAATGTCACCCTGTTTTGAATTTCCCACAATAAAAGACCAGAGACTCATTCATCAGTAAGACAAGAACACAACAAAGACAACTGTCTTCTATATAAACCTTGTGAAAACATACCTACAACAGACTAGAGTCTAAAAGAGTCTGAGACTAGAGACTGAGACTAGAGTCTGAGGCTAGAAACTGAGACTAGAGACTACAGACTGAAACTAGAGTCTGAGACTAGAGACTGAGTCTAGAGACTGAGACTAGAGACTGAGACTAGAGGCTGAAACCAGAGACTAGAGTCAGACTAGAGACTAGAGTGAGACTAGAGACTGAGACTAGAGACTAGAGTCTGAGACTAGAGATTGGTGTCTGAGACTAGAGACTGAAACTAGATACTGAGACTAGAGACTGAGACTAGAGCCTGAGACTAGAGTCTGAGACTAGAGACTGAGACGAGTCTGAGACTAGAGATAGAGACTAGAGTCTGAGACTAGAGACTAGAGACTGAGAATAAAGGCTGAGACTAGAGACTGAGACTGACTAGAGTCTGAGACGAGAGTCTGAGACTAGAGACTAGAGTCTGAGACTAGTCTGAGACAGAGACTTCAAATTGGCATTGTGGAGCTTGGTGCTTATTAATGTGGTTTATGATATCACCAGATACTCTTGACACCATTGTAACCGTGTTATTCACTGCAGCCCTAACCATGCTAAATATTCAGAACAATAGATGAGTTGCAGTGAATTCCATCAAGTTGTTCTGTGATATCATAATAAACTACAGAATCCTGTTATGCAATGCAAAACCCTGAGGTTACTATTCCTATCTTACCTGCAAGTGTAATCTGCACAGTTGATTCATGGCATCCATAGCCATTGCATACAACGCACTTGTATTCTGTACTGAGATCCTCTTCACAAACTTCATTAAAAGTCAGCTCTATCTCAACATAATTGCCATCAGTTTCTTCGACCAAACTTAAAAAAAGAAAGACATTTGTTTTATTAGATCTTTTGTTTCTATTGTTTGAAATAAAATAATACTTTTAAATATCAAATTAATATGACAATCTATTTACTTGAATTGATATGAATTATTATGGGTATATAGGAAATGTCCCACTGAAGTCAATGAAAAGATGCAGAGAGTCCCCTACTGGACAAAGGGAATAATGCAGCCACACAGTTTAGGCTTGCTGTACATTTTTTTGGGTCTATTTTAGGGGTTACTTTTAGTTTATTAACTGTTACAAACTTGCTTACTAACATTTTTACAAATGCTGCTCATTTAGTGTTAACAGTTAGTAAATACATAACCTATTTCTAAACTAAAAAAGGACACACTTTATTTTAAGGGCCGCCTATTAACTATTACCAACCAGCTAATACACATGTTAATATAGATTGTTTCTTTTTCTGTTAATTGTTAATATATACTGTAATAGGCCAGCTAAAACTGAAAACATCAGAGCCCTATGGATTATCAATTCCCAGTCGATTATATATTTGAAATCGGTTGTTACTGTAGTAATGTTTAGCAAATTAAATCAGGTTTTTATTAGCGGGTGCCTTAACCACAATGCAGAATAGCCTGGCTCGTCTGCATGCGTGGTTATAGAGCTTTTAACCTCATCTCACCGACAGGGAACAGAATCTGTAACAGCATTGCATCACACAACACTGCCTGTTACATTAGTTTATGAAGATCTTAATGTATAGCCCGTAGCTCAAAATGAACAGCTTTTTTTTCCACAGTTAATAAACTAAAATAGTGACCCTTAAATAAAATAGTGACTTTAAAATAAAACGTGACCCTAAAAAAGTATAATAAAATAAAACCTGGTTTAATCTATTAAACATTTCTACATGAACATATTTCTTGCCTTGAAACAAATCTAATCCTGTTTCAATGATGTGATAGACTTGGAGGAGGGAGCTTATGTTTGCTGTTTTTTTCTTATACCTTTATTAACAGATAAAGGGATATGCTAATAAACTTTAAAAAAACATCCCTTAAAATGAACTGTTTTGGCCTCAGTTTTTATTCTTTGATCTTGGAACTAACCCTAACCGATGTAAAAACACTGATAATCATATTGGCTGAGTGATAATCCGTTATAATTATAAAACGTACTAGTCATGTTCTTCTTTGACTCTTTCGTTGGGGAGGTCAATGTACGAGTTGTTAGCCAGCCATGTCACATAAGAATATTGTTTTGATCGCAGTCCAAGGAAAACTCTACAAGGTATGATTAGTCTGGACCCTGTAATACAAATATACAATACATTGTTTATTTTTCACCAAAAAATCTGTTAAAGATGTTACAACCAAGGCTTTGAGAATATTTTTTAAATTGGTGTCTACCACAGGACAGAATATATTGGCTTTAACTCAAAGTGAAAAGACATCCTGGAATACTACAAAAAATAAACTGCAACAACAGTAAAGTCTTGCTTATTTCATTTAGGCCAAGTTTAATTGCGGAAAGTAAAAAATGAACACAATAAAATGAGTTGAAAAGGGCTATCTCAATAATATATGGCACAATAAACACTTCATTGGCCAACCTCTTCTGCACACACATCCTCATTCCTATTATCAGGTGTTTTAGATACTTTGTTTTGCAGTTTTGCCGTTTTGATACGCTTTTTCTCATGCTCATTTACTGCATTTGCAGTGCTTTACCATGATTTACCATCCCTATTCTGTACCACACTTACCTGTGTTTTACTATGACAGGCTTCCATATGTGCAGGCATTTTTATTATATTTCATACTTTCGTTTACTTACCTAGATCAGCCTCGATGGTGCTGTTCAAGGGGTCGATTATCTTTGGTCTGGTGTGCGCAGCTGTAAACAGCAGAATTGGTTACTTTTTCAGTTAATTTCTGTGTTTGTATATAGTGTACTCAAGTTTCCATGAAGGCTGTCATCCAATTTGTTATTTTGTAAAAAGCCATTGCTCAATATAGCTGATAATTTTAAAGAATCAGTTGGGAGCTTAACATTTTCATGTTTGATTTGATTAATTTCATACTATTATTATTTGATTATTATTATTTGTTTATTTAGCAGATGCCTTTATCCAAGGTGACTTACAGAGACTAGGATGCGTGAACTATGCATCAGCTGCAGAGTCACTTACAACTACGTCTCACCCGAAAGACAGAGCACAAGGTGGTTAAGTAACTTGCTCAGGGTCACACAATGAGTCAGTGGCTGAGGTGGGATTTGAACCGGAGACCTCCTGGTTCCAAGCCCTTTTCTTTAACCACTGGACCACACAGCCTCCACTGGGGACCCTAGCCATGTTTTATAAGGCCTTTTGCAATGCATGGCAACAGTCAATGCAGTACCAGATGTAGCTCTTTCGGTAATCATTTGGATTTACTGCTTAGTTACCTGTAATCTGTAAGTGAATTGTCCTTGTAACTTTATATTGGGTGTTTTTGTAAGGAAATGTTAGTTCACAGGTGTAGTATCCTTCATCTCCAGCAGTTAAATCTCGAATGAGTAGAAACCTATCACCCCTGTTATACTGGTGCTTTCCTTCAACGAACGACAAAGGGAAAAATTCCTGAAAAAAATGAAGGCCGTAAATGTTACAAAAACGTTTAAAGAAGCTGAGCTCAGTTTTGCACTGAAATCTAATCCCTTGTTATCTGTTCATTATATTCTTCCTGTCCACTGCTCTGCAGGCCCTACCTTCCCAGCCCTAACTACAAGGCCAGTAGAATTGAAAAGTCACTGCATCATACATTTAAAACCATATGGGGCAATCCCTTACATGATATCACATCACAGACTTTTTTTTCATTACAGTTTTTGAAGCTATGGATGAAAAGAAAATTACCTTGTACCATTTCAACTCCACAGTTCCAGTAGTTTTCACAAACACATCTAAATCAGGACAAATGATCTTATCAACACTGGAGTGAGCCATGTTTGGGTAAGCAATATTTTCACGGTTGTTACTTTTGCCTTCATATACCTTTACAGAGAGGGTTGTTTCAATACAGTATGAAGCATTCCTGCAATAGAAACAGTTATGGTTAAAGACAGTACTATTTTCCTGCAAACAGAGATTTATTTAACCTAATATGAGATATCATGCTTTAAAATGAAGATAGTTTTGCTATAATGTGTTTCTTTCATACTGAGACCTATATTGTGAATGGAAGTGCATGACAGGTGAGATTTATGGAATTATTTTGTTCACTACAATCACTTTCAATGAAGAATAAATGTCCCTCAAGTCATTCTGCAATACTTCACTCCCCTACGTGCTGACGGGTAATGTACACATAAACACATTATCAAAACCGACCTTAAAATGCAAACGTAGTCTCCAGAGTCTGTAACTAATGCAGGCAAGAACCACAGCAAGTCATCCTGAGCTTCAACTCGCCCTTCATCTGGTTTGTCCTTTTCATAAACCCAACTCAAACTGAAACCGTGATCTGCCAAGTTCAGATTCAGGAATTCTGGAGATGGGCATTTGAGTACTACAGCCTCTCCTTGGATGGTATATAAAGGTCCTCCACCTTGCTGCAGTTGCTGACATTGATCTAAACATTAAACAGAGACAATAGATTGGTTGTTTTACTGCTGAAAATAAACATTTACTCTTTTTTAATAACAGGTAAATATGCACGGTTAGAACATTTCCAGTATTGCTGCCACAGGGCGAGTAAAACGGATACAGTTTTTACTGATTTACTGTATAAACAAAAATAATGACCATGTGTTTTGTTCATTTAGTTTTATTTGGCTTTCAAATGTAACTATTTTAAATTTTAAATATAATGTAATTTGAAATATGGAATTAGATTTTAAATGGTTTTCTTATTTTAATATTACATAAAAAGAAAATAAACAATTTATGAAATACCTTTAAAAATACATTTTAGAAGTGGTTGCGTTTTTGCTTTCATCTTCTCTGGTTGGAACTCCTTAGCCAACAGAAGTAATAGGCTACCAGGAATCACAGTTTAAACTTTCTTAAGCTAGTATAGTGTTTATAATTTTCTTTTTTTCATACATACCTTCTTTGGGAAGCTGAGGGAGTCTGAAGGCATGCACAATAGTTATCCATGAAGCTGTTAGGGTTATGCAAGCAGCTGATATCTTCTGGGGTGGTGAACAAGAGGAACAAGTCACATGATCAATAGCAAGCGAAAAGAAATTGATAACACTTGACAGTACAGTCTTTACATTATAATGACACTGCAATAGCATAGTTATTACATGTATATGGTGGTGTATTTACAATGCAACATGGTTCATTACAAAAACATGGTTCATTACACCACATACACAGTGATTGTGTATATATATATATATATATATATATATATATATATATATATATATATATATATATATATATATATATATATATATATAACCTAATGTGCAATTAGGAGGCTGTGTGGTCCAGTGGTTAAAGAAAATGGCTTGTAACCAGGAGTTCCTCAGTCCAAATTCTGGCTCACTCACTGACTCACTGTGTGACCCTGAGCAAGTCATTTAACCTCCTTGTGCTCTGTCTTTTGGGTGAGACATTGTTGTAAGTGACTCTGCAACTGATGCATAGTTCACACACCCTAGTCTCTGTAAGTCGCCTTGGATATAGGTGTCTGCTAAATAAACAATAATAATACTAATTACAGTGTAATTACATTGTAGTTAGAGACACACAAACTGTTACCAATTGGTTTATTAGTGTTAGAAAATGTTCCTGGAACATTCAGATGTGGTCCTGTATGTAAATAGACATGTGAAGCCTAAGCAGAAATGTCACAGTGTGTTACGCTTCAGAGAGCCCCCAACAGCAGCAGACAGCAATGTATGGATACGTGGTGTTGGTAACATAGTGTGTCAGGAAAGACACGAGGAAAAACTATTTCTCAGTTCTGAAATGATGAGCCCCCTGAACAATAACTTAGCAACTACACTGATATACGAAACGAGGGGTATTCCACACCTTCTGCATTTCAATCTGAAAGATCCTAAATAAAGATTGTTGATATGGCCGGTCAACCCTAAGATGTATTTTAATTATATATACAGTGATGGATTGTGACAGAGACAGAATGATTCTTGGTGATAAATCTCTCTCCCGACCTGTGAGGGTGCAGCGTTTTGTTTGTTGTGTCTAACGAATACTTGTTTGTTATTATTAGGACGGCTAACACGATCCGGAGTTGTCGCTAAAGGCCAGCACTAAACCCGGACAACACTGCACTTTGTTTCGCGATAAACTTTATTTGCACCACGAGCACTAGAGCATGCACTGTGGACTGGTGATTGCTTGTTATCATTATTATTAATTGTGTTTTGTGTCACCAGACCATTGGATTTACACATAAAATATTGCACCTGGATTATCATTGTCTGTCTGTACATTGATCACTGCTGCATTCCTGCACCTGCACACTGTTAACCACTTTGCCACATGGATCTAGAAACTACTACTCTTATAAATGATATTATCCCTGCTGATGTTACCTCACCATTACCTTCCCTAGTTAAGAAATACAGTGAAGTGAGGTCCTTGATGGAATATGGTTACAAATTTTAGGGCAGCGTCATGTGCTGATGTTCAGATATATAATAGACCAATCACTAATGGTATTTGTGTTTTCTCGTGCAAACTCATCTGAACTTATTATAAATGACTTTTCATATACACATATATTTGATTGGAGTCTCTAATACATATTTAGTTTGTCTGTCATAGAAGTGTTGTCAGTTGTTTTTCATGCAGTTATGCAAAATAAGTACTATTAGAATGTCTGTTAATTGATGATTTTGATTGGCATTGTGGAACTTACTGTACACTAGGATTCGAATTTAAATATGATGCTTCTATCATTGCAGCGACTTTAAAATATACCAAGTAACAAAACTATAAGAACTGACTAAATGCCCCTTAACAATTAGCCGTATAGCTGTTGTTAGCGTAGAACAAGTGTATTTATAGGATTACAGTTAATGCATATCGATACAGGACCGCTTAACAACATAACAACCAGCAATCAAAATAAGAGAACAATACAGTGTGTCATGATGTCTGATGGAACTCAATGTCTGCTTTAACTCCCCTTTGATTGAAGCCTAGAAAATAGATCCACAGTTGCCTTTCCCTCTCACACATATTGCAGTACAGTAATGGATGTGCCTAAACTTTAATACAAACGTGGGATGTTGGACAATCGGTGTTGGGGAAGATACTTTTAAAAGTAATCTCTTAGAGTTACAAGCAGTGCCAGATTAAACTACTGTGGGCCCTGTGCACTACCATAACCGACCCCCGACCCAATAATAATAATGAGGATAATGATAATAATAATAATAATAATAATAATAATAATAATAATAATAATAATAATAAATGAACATCTTTCTCAGCACAAAACACTCAAGCACCAAAAACGATTTTGAATGTTACGACATATGCTTTTCTTTCTTTTTTTTTGTCACTTTAACGCATGCTCTTTGCACACGAATCAGGACAGCACCAGATGAAGACGAGTACAATAACCACTCCCCCGTAACATTCACCTTTGAAAGCGTTGCTCAGTTCAGGCACTTTGCTGACAAGCTCTTTTTTTCGCACTACTTACATGTACTGTATATATATTTTTTTATCACTGGTGGTCGGGGGCCCCCTTGAGCTGGGGGCCCCAAATGCATGTAGTGCACACTGGTTAATCCGGGCCTGGTTACAAGTTACTTGAATAAAATTATAACTAGTTACACTAGCTTATTACTTGAAATGTAACAGTTATAAACAGTTACTTTTCAGGCGCAATTTACATTTTGCAGGTTATTTATTTATTAGCTTCTTTTTTGACACACACTGTTGAAGTGCTTTCTGATTTCCATGTAATGCATTAGCCATTTGTTTTATGTAATTAACAGGATGTATGTTTTGTCACATAAAATGTTATGCTTTACCACATTTCGTTACCTATCTGAAAAAGGAACCATTACAGTTATAAATTGCTGAAAAATGTAATCAGATTACAGCAATGCATTACATGTACATTCAGTGGTGTAACGTGACATTATTGGTGGAGCAATCCCCCAGTTTATCGGTGACCCTGGACTTATGGATAAAAAAATATATAAAAACAATCACAATTGCGTTTACAAAGAAATTTGCCTTCGCAACCGTCTGTCGTGAGATTGACGCGTAACTCTGGGTACTCTGTTCCACTGAATGTCTAAATAATTGCAGCCTGTTAATATGCAGTCATGTATTTCAAAACTGATTTCTATAATTTTCTAGACAAATGAAGCCCTGCCAGTATTTATAATGCCTTTTATAAGCATGTTTATACTAAGGAGGCTGTGTGGTCCAGTGGTTAAAGAAAAGGAGCTTGTAACCGGAAGGTTCCCGGTTCAAATCCTGACTCACTCACTTTGTGACCTTGAACATGTCATTTAACCTCCTTGTGCTCCGTCTTTTGGGTGAGACGTTGTTGTAAGTGACTCTGCAGCTAATGCATAGTTCACACACCCTAGTCTCTGTAAGTCGCCTTGGATAAGAGTGTCTGCTAAATAAACAAATAATAATAATAATAGCCAAGAAAAAGGAGAATACTGCAGCACAAAGTCAAGAAGGACAGCAATATTAATTTTGAAGGCTAAAATACGTAAGGCTATAACTACAATATAATATCTATAACTATTGAAACTTAGGGTAACTGTCCAAATGATATGTATATATTTCATATTAGAAGTAATTAATAAACAGAAAAACACCATGTTACAAAACTATACTAAAAAGCTCTCTCTCTCTAAATATATATACACAAACCCTGTGTTTAAAAAAACTCAGCGTAACCTGATGTAACATTAACTATCCACGTACATATACACAATCTATTGTCGATTTTTTTGGTTTTTTTTATCAGTGCTGCCCCTCAACAGAAAAAAAGCACCCAAATGAAATTACATTGAACAAAATATTTGTTTACCTTATCACACAGTAGCATGTTTAAAAGAATCAGGACAGTCTCCTCTAAAAGTTCCTTATTTGAGATCCTCAGTGATATTGAGGCATTCTCACAGCCTCTGTCATTTATATAGCCCTACACAATGAGTGGAAATTCCTGTGCATTTCTCAATCAGCTGGACTTTGAAATATTGTGCTGTCTCCCCTTTCCTTTGATAGAGAGACGGTTTGCTGAAATATACATGAAGTCAGATTTTTTGACTGATTGATAAATATGTTGTGCTTTGGGAGACCTACATGTAAGAATATATGCTGATTGTGAAACACCAAATTGTTACACACTTCACCTGATGTACATACAGCTAATTGCTCATGATAAATACAGTGTAACTTGAAACTGTCACACAGGGCCATATGCTTTGGTCTTTCACAATATTACACAGGTTGTCAATTTTTTTTGTAAAAACCTCCCATTTGGTGCACACATTTTTTTAAATGCAAATAACCGATTAATTTGTTCTGCAAAGCTCTTACATGTGTTCTGTAATATATAAAAACGATGTCTTACCTGTTGCAAGTACAAATTACAGGGCTGGCATAAATTTGCATGTCTTTGGGTATATCGACATATGCTGTGGCTGAATTTTGGTACTGAACAGAAAAAGCCATGGTTAAAACTGAAAAATAATATTTAATTAACTATGAACAGATGTAAGAAGCTCAGTGTGTGAAACCTCAGTCATCCTTCTGGGTTTGTTGCTGGTTTTTTACTTGTCATTATGTTCTCAATGTGCTTGTTTTGTGCCAATACCAAAATTCAGAGCTTTACTACAGTTAGCTATGGGTGCTTTTAACATGCTTTTCCATATCTCTCTGCTTTACAATGCTTTGCTTAACTTATTCTTTTACTGTGCTTTATTACAGTTTTCTATGCTTTTTACACAACAATGAATTTTGTAGTTGTAAATGTGCCAGGTAATGACAGAGCTCTATTTTATTATATGCTGCAAGACTAGTATTTTTCTATGGTGTGTTGTCAATGAATCACCCTGTACAGTAAAACCTATTTTTATGAGCACCTGCTCTTACCAGCTTGTAAACCCCAAACAGGTAAATGAGAGGCAATGATGTTCAGTGCATTTAGTAACTGGTGAGTCTGAAGCCACCCTTTTTGACAGAAATCACAAAATAATATTTTCTTAATAATAAATATGTTGTTATTTCCTCTCAGTAAACTCTATACTTAATTATTTTTCTAATATGAATATATGAAGAAAATGTCAGTATTTTTAGTTCCATATTGGTGTTTTCCGTTGGTTATTTTGAAACTTTAAAGATGTTGTACCTGTTCTTAAAAGTATTTATTTTTGGTATTTAATAAGGCTGTTACCGTACAATAGCATGTGCCTATGAAATATCAGCTGTGTATGTGTTTCCTGTAAAATATTATCAGAAGACCTAAAAAAGAAGTGATCACTTTTTTAGTTTCTGATCTATAATAAGGCCTAAGGATGCGGTTGACTGGATACTGTAGAGGGTTTGTGGTGCAATAGCACACTGTGATATGGAAATTCTGTTTTATGTACCCAATGTACTTCCGCCTGGATTTGGCTGAGCATAAAGTTTGTGGTTACTAAACATAAAGCAAAATAACAACCCTCCCACACACGCTGGATTCGTTCTAGCGAAAGGACAATCAAAGTGAAAGATCAACTGTTGGAGTAAGTTAATGAGATGAGATTGTGAATACAAGTAGAATTGTATGTACCTGCTTGTCTCATGTATGCAGTATTCTGCCTTTGCTTTATCCTATTCGTTGAAGAATTAAAACGCAGTACAAAAAGCAAAAATCCCCAATTGAACTTTTATTCAAAATCAATCTGACTTGAATTGTTTCAAAGTGCACCAAATCTTAATCCAACATGCAAGAATCCCAAACTGAGCTTTTAATCCAAATCAACCCGACATGAAAAGTTTGACATGAAAAATGAATCAAAGCTTAAAGTTTTTTTTTTTTTCTTTAATCAATTTTGACTTGCCGCATGGTTGCTGAACAAGCCAAAAAACAATGCTTTGTGACAACCTATATTCACGACAGAGATATGCCTGCGTTACTCCTTTTTTTCAAACAACCAATATTCAACATAAAATTATTTTCGTTTTGGAAGCAGTTACACATCGCGCGCTTTTTAGTTGACTTCACTGCAGACTTGCGGAGGTGGCATGGCACCCCGTGCGTACAGACCGGGATGTTGACAGTGAGTGTTTATATTTTTTTGCGGTCCAGGGGCCAGGCTGGATATAATGAAAGGCGTTATAGCGAGGGTGTACTGTATATGTATATATTTTATATCAGAAGTAATGTTAAAAACACCACAGTATGTAAATATGTTGATAAATATGTTGTGCTTTGGGAGACCTACATGCAAGAAAATATGCAAATTGTGAAACACACTTCACCTGATGTACATACAGCTAATTGCTCATGATAAATACAGTGTTACCAGAAACTGTGACACAGGGCTGTGTCCACTCTCTGTGCCATGTCCGCTGGCCATTGTCAAGCTATAGGAGGACATAAATATAAGTTACCATTGCTCTGTCTTACATTGGTTTGATGCTACTCTTAAAAGACCATTCACTTCCATAAATAATTAAAATGGAGACGTCTAAGACTAAAAAATATTCATTTAACATACTACAACAGATCCTGAGGTCACTGTCCTGGAAAACCTTTACTAGAGATAGGTGGGATTGCATGACTATAATCAAATCACATCCTGCTACAACTTCAGATAAGGTTCAACCGTTTCACTTGAGCAACAATACCAGACACAGACAGAATTACCACAAAAAAACATGCTGGTGCTGTGCTGGATTAATGCAAAGTAACTTCATCACATATTAGGAGTAGAAGACCCTGAGATGTAATCTCACAGGCAGCTGTGTTTTTACAGCGTGGATAGAGGAGAAACTTAAAGGGGGGGTCTTTTATTCACCTTCATTCTTCTTCCCGGGTTACCTCTGCATTTCTTTTTCCGATTCTTATGTTTTCAATTTGTTAAAACGTACATTATGTTCAGCCCCGAATGAGTCTTACCAGAATCCTACTGGAAAATGACTTTGTAGTGCGGATACACCTCAAAATAATCAGACACCAAAATAGGGAGTGATCACAGGCCGGGATCAAGAGAGTAATGTTAAACTAGATTAAACTAATTGTTTTGAACTGATTCAGAACCACTGAAGCAGTGAGAAGTGAAAATAGCAGCTTGCCCTATATGATATAATGACTCATTGCAATTATACATAAGAAAGACTGAAAAAATCTTATGTGGTCGAATAAGTGGTTGTACTGTTTATGGTCGATGGAAGGATTATAGAACAGCTGTCTAAAAGAGCCATGCCGACAACAGGACAATATACAGATTTTAACTGCTTTTCATATACTGTATATGATCAAATTTGTATCAAAATATATACAAATGTATTTAGATATACAATATCACCTAGCATATATTGTTCCATACATTGCACAACATTTATTGGTAATCAATAATATATGGTAATGTATACAACTCATATATTTACAGTTCATTTACAGCTCATTTGTGAGGATGCCTGACCTGGTCATGCAATATGCCATGTATGATTTTGACAACTTTATTAGAAAACGTTCTCTATCAGTAACAGAATTGTGTAAGGATGCTTCCTCTGTTGCCCACGTCTGCAGTGTAATACAACTATCTCTGGAAATTTACTTTGTAATGCATTTGTTGTGTTTTTTCAATAAAATTAAAAATACAAAATGCATGGCCTTGCAGTGAATAAGTCAAAGTTACCAGCCCACATATACAGACATAGCCCCGTGCTTATGGAAACATTGGTGATTACACAATTCTGCACAGTAGACAGAAAACAGTTTAATGATGCGAATTGGAATAATAGGAAGGGATAACCCCATTAATCAGTTTCCATATTAGCCAGCCGCAGGCTAAAACTTTTGGTGTCAGGTGCATCCCTCCAACTGTCGCAACACTTATCAAAGTAATCGTAGCTAACAAAATAATTCCATAAAGCTGATCTTTTTTGCATTTTCATTAGCTACATGGGGCTCAAATGTGCATTGTTTAAAGAAACATGCATCTTGTGAGCTTGGAATTACAGGGTTCTAACTAACAAATTGGTAAAACATATATATATATATATATATATATATATATATATATATATATATATATATATATATATATATATATATATGGATTGTTGTGGGAGGTTTCTATCTAAAGTCTTTGTGCTATACAACATGTGCAATACATGGGGGCTATTTTAAGACAAAGTGCATGTTGTAAAAAGTTCTAACTACATATCCTCCAATGGATTTTATATTAAAAGGGTTTATCTGCACCACCATCTGCACCAATCACAAATCCCCTTACTAGCTGAATAGCCAATTAATAAGTTTTTTGAACAATGCCACCAGACCAGATCTAGCAATCATGGCAAGCAGACCACAACATAATGCTGCCATGTAATGCAGTTCTGAACACTATTAAAACAGTTTAATAGATTACATGTATATACGCTAATACATATAGAGATGCTTTGGGTTGTTAGAAGGTCATCAATTGAGTTTAATTTTGTCAAGGCAGAAAGTGACAGCATGAGTAAGAAAGAGAGAGCCCAAAAAGACTATTTAAATCTTAGCATGTTCCCAAGTGTGTTAAATAAACCTGACTTATTACACCAAGTCATTAATTCTGTAATAACAGTATTAACTATTCACATACAGTACTAGTCCCTAATTATAAAACAAGAGTATACCTAGATTTTTTTTAAGTTTATCTAAAATGTGCTTTCCTCTCAGTTTTTGAATACCATATTTTAAGTTTTAAATGACAAGGTATATGTAGTTCATAGATTATCGAAGAGATTGTTATAATTTTAATTATTACAACACTCCCATACATGCCATTTATATTTCAGTCAAATCAGAGAGCAGATACCATTAGACTGGCTCACAGCAGGAGTCCCCACAGCCAGGCACCAGTGACAGCGTTCCAATGCAAGCCTATCTTTGTAACAGTGCAGGGTTTATACAGCAACAGAGCAGTTTAGATGCAAGGATTAATAAGAAAAGGTATATATATATATATATATATATAAAAACACAGGAAACCCACACGAATGGAATGCAGTTAAAAATAAGAAACTGCCAGGAAGGAAAGGCCTACATATGTAGGAAAGGAACGTATCCAGCTGCAAAAACTGTAAAATCATTTAAAGATTGTGAGAATTCATGCAGAGCTACACCAAGTAAAATCTCACGTCATCAGTTTTCATTGAAGTACTTCAATATCTGGAAACAATATTACCTGGGCAGCAGATATCAGCCAGAAACCAGTGTTCAATATACACCAAAAGAAAAGTCCAGTAACAGGGACTTCAAAAGCAGATGGAAGAGGCAAACATCCCAAAGGAGTTGTACCTGAAGCAAGGAAAGATAGTCAGGGCTCACATCAGCTCCTATCAAGTGGTGGAATCGCACTAATGCAGGGCACAATTGAATCTTTTAAATTTAAGAAACCTATTTGTTTGAGTTAGCTTATTTGTGAGCTGGATTAATTGGCCAATGGCTTTTTGAGTTTTTATTGTAAAGTGCCATGGGATGCTGTGCATGAAAAACGCTATATAGAAGCGAATGTATTGTATAAAAGAAAGAATATCACCTTAATTAAATAATAGGCATTCTAATTGTAATTAACACAGAACCACAACATGTTTTTATAATATTGAAAAAGCAAAGAAATGCTTTTGTTGACCTGTTGCTGTAAAAATGTCAGCTGACAGCTTCTGCTAGGACTTGAAGGTGATGATGAAATTGCCATGGACAGGAGAGGACATTTGGTTTTAAATGAGATGTTAAAAAAAAAAAAAAAAACTTGATCAGTTCTGTGTTTAATTAAAAAAATATATATATATATTATCATATAATTTGTCAGATGGAATTATCTACCTCAAAAGATATTGACTTTATTAAGTTACATGGTTCTATCTGCAAAAATGCCCCACGAAAAAATCCCCCTTTCTGTTGACGCTACAGTATTTCACACAGTTGACCACGGTCACTTTAACAAGGGTTAAAACAGGCTTTTGGCTATTTTCAATGTGCTCATTTGGCCAAAAACTGGCATTTGTTTGTTGTTTGGTTAAATACCGGGCTTGAATGAATGTCTGCAGCATACATATTTAATTTCCTAGTCAGGAGAACAAAGAAGTAAGATTAGTAGGTAGTCTATTTAATCAGCTATATGTAGAATGTGCTCTAAACCTTTAAGAAAACCCTTCACCCATAACAAAAAGTTATGCATTCAACAGTCTGTAAAGACATACAAAATTGCCTTTGGGGAGGTCAAAATGTATTTATCCAACTTTGTGTACTGTTTAAAAAACAAGACGGGACTTACTATGAACCGGAGACTGTGAGAGGTATCCTTTGGAGTTCTGGCCGCTATTTTAAATATAAGCGTCTGTAACCTTATTGCTCCAAGTGAGTGAAGGTGGCAGCTACTGTGTCTCTCTCATTTCACCATTTCAGATTTTATTTGATTTCGTCTTGGATCTTGGCATTTCATTTTCGGAGTTTAAGAAATTAACAAATAATGACTAACACAACCGGTGAGACATTTGGTGCCACAAAAAACAACAACACCACACTTCCCTATAACTCACATATTAGTGATCTGTATTATGTATTAACTATAGTATGCCCAGAACATTACATGGCACAGTAAGCATTACACAGAAAACAGCAGATCTAGATAAAACGTTTGTCAAGGGAACCACCATGAATTGCTGTTATATGTCTGGCTTATTGAGACAGTGCAAGTCATCTTGCATGCTGTGGGAATGTCCTTTGTATCAAGTTATTTCATGCATTTGCGTAATTGAGCATCCTGTGAGGAAGCACTCCTTGCAGGTCTTGTGTATGCAGACCCATAAATGTTGTTTTTTTTCTTATACTGAATGAGTGACAAAATTAACTGATTAACACATAGGATCATCTGCTGACAGTCCCTCCTCCCAAAACGAAGCATGTTCCTCATTGTAGATTACTTTTCTGAGTGCATATTGATTTGCATCAGCACAGAAAGTTGGTCCAGCAGATTTCAGCCCTGCTGTCCTTCTCCCTAGTGGTTGGAATAAACAAAATAATTCTATAAACCAGATTTATTGTGCACTCCCATTTGCTTATATACTGTCTATCTCCAATGTGCAGTTTTAAAAGAAGCAACTGTGAAATGAATTATCTTTACCTTCACCTCAAAAAGAGGCCTTTGTGGTCCAAAAGCTGGTGTATATATTTGTTTATACATATTTTAGCTGATCCTAGTCAAATGGATCACCACAAACAAACGTTTTCAGTTTGCTTGCCTTATTTTTCAAAGCCTAGATACATTTACCTCAGCAGTGTCTTCAGGGTCAAAGCTTGACTGAGATGCTTTGCAACCAGTTACAATAGCAGCTGGTTTGTTAATGACAGGAAAAAAGGTGTTGAATGGGCAGACACAATGCCAAAGGAAATGCAACACTACCCGAATGCAAGGCATGCAAACAGCGATTTCTTTAACCTAGCACAGTACATTATATATATATATATATATATATATATATATATATATATATATATATATATATATATATATATATATATATATATATATACAGTACTGTGCAAAAGTTTTAGGCAGGTGTGAAAAAATGCTGTAAAGTGAGAATGCTTTCAAAAATAGACATGTTAATAGATTATATTTATCAATTAACTAAATGCAAAGTGAGTGAACAGAAGAAAAATCTAAATCAAATCCATATTTGGTGTGACCACCCTTTGCCTTCAAAACAGCATCAAACATCAATTCTTCTAGGTACACTTGCACACTGTTTTTGAAGGAACTCGCAGGTAGGTTGGCCAAACATCTTGGAGAACTAACCACAGTTCTTCTGTGGATTTAGGCAGCCTCAGTTGCTTCTCTCTCTTCATGTAATCCCAGACAGACTCGATGATGTTGAGATCAGGGCTCTGTGGGGCCATACCATCACTTCCAGGACTCCTTGTTCTTCTTTACACTGAAGATAGTTCTTAATGACTTTCGCTGTATGTTTGGGGTTGTTGTCATGCTGCAGAATAAATTTGGGGCCAATCAGATGCCTCCCTGATGGTATTGCATGATGGATAAGTATCTGCCTGTACTTCTCAGCATTGAGGAGACCATTAATTCTGATCAAATCCCCAACTCCATTTGCAGAAATGCAGCCCCAAACTTGCAAGGAACCTCCACCATGCTTCACTGTTGCCTGCAGACACTCATTCGTACGCTCTCCAGCCCTTCGGCGAACAAACTGCCTTCTGCTACAGCCAAATATTTCAAATTTTGACTCATCAGTCCAGAGCACCTGCTGCCATTTTTCTGCACCCCAGTTCCTGTGTTTTCGTGCATAGTTGAGTCGCTGGCCTTGTTTCCACGCCGGAGGTATGGCTTTTGGCGCAAGTCTTCCATGAAGGCCACTTCTGACCAGACTTCTCCGGACAGTAGATGGGTGTACCAGGGTCCCACTGTTTTCTGCCAGTTCTGAGCTGATGGCACTGCTGGACATCTTCCGATTAGAAGGGAAGTAAGTATGATGTGTCTTTCATCTGCTGCAGTAAGTTTCCTTGGCCGACCACTCGCGTCACGGCCCTCAACGTTGCCCGTTTCTTTGTGCTTCTTCAAAAGAGCTTGGACAGCACATCTGGAACCCCTGTCTGCCTTGAAATTTCTGCCTGGGAGAGACCTTGCTGATGCAGTATAACTACCTTGTGTCTTGTTGCTGTGCTCAGTCTTGCCATGGTGTATGACTTTTGACAGTAAACTGTCTTCAGCAACCTCACCTTGTTAGCTGAGTTTGGCTGTTCCTCACCCAGTTTTATTCCTCCTACACAGCTGTTTCTGTTTCAGTTAATGATTGTGTTTCAACCTACAAATTGAATTGATGATCATTAGCACCTGTTTGGTATAATTGTTTAATCATACACCTGACTATATGCCTACAAAATCCCTGACTTTGTGCAAGTGTACCTAGAAGAATTGATGCTGTTTTGAAGGCAAAGGGTTGTCACACCAAATATGGATTTGATTTAGATTTTTCTTCTGTTCACTCGCTTTGCATTTAGTTAATTGATAAATATAATCTATTAACATGTCTATTTTTGAAAGCATTTTTACTTTACAGCATTTTTTCACACCTGCCTAAAACTTTTGCACAGTACTGTATATATATATATATATATATATATATATATATATATATATATATATACTTTTGCAAATGTTTTACATACTTTTAGTCACCTAGAGGAAATATATACAAAGTGAACAAATAGATAATGTTAGCAAGTAGATAATGTTTTGTGAAATTTTTAAGTTATAGCAATGTTTTAGCAAATGCCTTTATCAGTGTTCGGCAATTTTAAAGGTATTAGTCAAAACAAGAAAGCCTTTCCATATGGAGAAAACCCTACAATTTAAAACTAACTGTACTGTATTTTGTACTGCAGATTTACAACTAGTTTGCTATTAATTAGTTCACAAATACAGATGCGACACTATAGCTTCCTCCTCTGTATCAATGAATTGTCAGGTACTGCTGACTACCTTTAGGAGAACAATAGCACCTGGAATCTGCCTGAACCACACAGGTGCAGATTTCACCTATGCACACTGTACATAATTCACTTTTATTCCTTGTTGAGGATGCAACTATACCCACCAAGACATGCAGTGCAGGCTGGCATATGAGCATGTATATATGAACATGTATATATGCCACACATTCAAGTTAGATTTATCTTGAGAAGTACTTGTCCAATTGTAACAAAACTGGCTTAGGGCATTCTTTAGCAGAATTTACACAGTTTAGCATATTCTGAGGGAATGTGAATGCTTTCTCTCTGTCAGATGGACTAGATGTATGATATTTACTTATCATACGACTTTAAATAAAAGTATAGTGTTTCAGGACCTGGGACTATTTGGGAGCACCCTTTCCACCTGGGTAACTGTTTGTATGTCATATTTGTAGAGAACTGCATATTCAGCTGTGATGAAACTAGGTCTGGACTTCATTTCCGTCATCTATTCACAGCTTTAGAACATTGGGGTATGTTTTGCATTTTTTACATGTGCATATGGTGGCTATAGAATCGATCTCGTTTTTCATGTTACTGATACCTTTATTTTTTTACTTACAGCTGTAGCGGGAGATGAATGCCACTTCCATGCTTGATATCTGTTAGGTGATGTATGGCAACCTCATTTTAAAAGTGCTTTCTTGTTCATTCTTTGTGCGTTGGGCCTGCAACACCGAAGACCCTAGAGGCACATGCTTAAAACAATAACAGTTAGCCCTGCAACTTGTAGTAATGTAGTAAAGTTACATTGCGACAAAAGAGAGCTGTATGTAAAGGAAATGTTTTTCAAAAAGCAAATAAAACTATTTCTATTTTGTTGTTTGTTCCCAAGACAACACTATTTATATTCTAGTTGCTACTAATACGCCTTAACATTTAGTAAGTGAATGCTTGGAGATAATTCTTTGGTTTCCAAGACAAAAAGTGACATCATGACCAACGTCACCAGTGGTTGTCAAACTGGATGCATAACTTTTCTCAAGACGCAATCAGTGGCATCAATTGAATTTTCCCCACGTTATATAATATTTCCTTAAAGTAGACTTCTCCATGTCGCAATTCACAAAGTCATTTTGCACAACTTCCTTTTCATCCCACGGTTCAATGGAAACAAATGTATGTTCTTTTGTTTTTGTTTTTTACACGTTGTAAAATCATAACCCAGTAAGGGTATTGGAAGTTTTCACTTCCTCTGCCACTATATATAACCCTTCATTGGCATCCCACAGGGAAAGGCTGTGTTTTAGTTCCAGTGAGTTGTGATGGCAATCATTTTTCAGAACCACTACCTGGTTAAACTGTGATTTAAACCTCAAACAGTCTTAAAGCAGGTGCATACTCAGCTTCCATTTATCAGTTTAATACACAGTATCAATATCTTTTTTTAACTTCAACCTATCAGCAGTAGCTTTATTTAAATCTGTTTGCACTTTTAATCTAGGCCTGGTTTGCATTTTTAAACAGTAAGAGCTCAATTTATTAAGCCAACCTTTATTGGTGTGTAAAATATGTCTAAAACCAATGTTTTATAGCAACTAGCATCATCAGGAAACACAAGCTCAGCATACACTGCTGCATGTGACGTCCGGCAGACTGCAGCCTTGCTGTCTAACTTAGCGAACAGGAACTCTTGAGTCAGAATAGTTGCATTCACTGACTTTTATCAGGATGCACCGTACTGCTACATGACTAGGAAGAATGAAGACTCTAATTCCAGGATGGGAGCAAGAATGTAAACATTGCAACCAAGCTTCGGGACAGATTCCAGCTGCCCAAAGCTGTTCAGAATCCCGAAAAAAAATGACTATATGTTGTTTCATGTTATCCGGGATGATAGGAAACAACACAGCAAAGTCCAATACATCTTATGGGTATTGTTATAATGAGATATTGACTATTTAATATTGTATTAAAAAAACAAACAAAAAAAAAAACGTTTCCAAAAGACAGATCCTGTGGCTAAATTTGATGAACATTTTGTGTTTGTATTGCGTCATGACAGACATTATCAGTCTTCATTAACTCAAGGAACTTTATTTCAAACTACTTTAGACTTGTCAAGGTGATTTTTGTGTTGTGAAATGAACAATACCTTTCTTTCATGAACAAAACTACATTTAAAGTAGCTTTAATTTGAGTAAGTAACTTAAATTAGTTTTTTAGAATTTCTCAAATACTATGTTTACATTTATTTTAAAAGGTGCTTTCGTCTGAGTTCAGGAGCTGGCCTTCAGCTGATCTACTTGCCTTTCATAGACATATGTAACAAACACTGCCTCTCCACTGTGTTAGGACCCATCTACCTGGTCGTTTGAATCTGAATTGCTCTAAATTAGATTAAAATTAGGTTGACCATGTGATGTGACATGTGAGTTCTGCAGCACTATACAGCTGACGTAGTAGCAGTGCGCACCCAGTTGTCTGTGGTGCATTGACACCAATACTCCAGATGACTCCCTTCATTGTTGTGTATTAAGTCCAGCCAATAATGCTGCATTTGTACCGATGGCAATGGCTACTTTCAAGGAGATAATGCACACACACCCCCGTGCCAGCATAGTGTATGAATTGTGTTAGAAAGACGCCACCTTGTATATGTTCTCTTGGTTAACCCAACAGCCCAAAAACGGAGGAAAACCTGTTAGAGCCCAAACAGTCTTCACAATAATTCTGCAAGCAGAACTAATGCAGCAACGAGACACTGTGGGAGAAACGGCAAGCAGTCTAAGTCGAATTGTGCGTCTCGGTCAAACGCAGGACAGCTGAGCCCAGCAGACGCGTTCGTATTTCTGTGAAATACACAGAGAAACAAATTCTCACACAAAACAGTAACACCACTTTACCATTCATTTTATGTCATTTAAAAAATGTCAAACGGAGCTAGTAGCCTGAGAGAGAAACCAGTAGTTGACTTAAGGTTGTTCGACCCCAGGGAAGGGGTGACGGAGCCACTGGCTTCACATGGGGCACAAGGCCGCTGTGGGAAAACCACGGCTCAGTGCACAATACCTGCAAGTAGTAATTACTATAAGCACGTAACAATAAATCGCATTAATTAGTGTAATTACCCAAGCGAATAAGCAGCTCCCTCTCGCACCCATTCTACTTCCTTTCCGCTACTGCTCCTTAACATGACTATCTTTAATATCCCCGTAATCCTCTCCTCTCGTTCCTGTCCTCTGTCTCTTCCCTCCTGCCGCAAATCTAACTCTTCTAACCTCATCTCATCTCATCCCCCCACGCTCTCTCTGGCGCCCTCTGGAATTGTCATTCGGCTTCCAACAAAGCGCTCATCTCTTCCTTTGCCTCTCACCTCTCTGTTGAGTTCCTTGCTCTCACTAAAACCTGGATCTTCCCTCCTCACCCCCCTGGACAGGGTGGGGGAACAGGACTTCTGCTCTCTCCCTCCCTGCTCTGTTCGGTCCCCACTCCTCTCTCCTCTCTCGGTTAGCACCTTTGAGTTTCATGCTGTTGAAATCACCTCTCCTTGTTGCCTCCTCCTCAAGGTTCTCTACTGCCCTCCTGCTAATAAATAAATAATAATAATACATCTAAGTAACTTGATATTCTGTTCATAGTTAGTCTCTCCCGATCAGGTCGGATGAAAGGAAAAATGATGACTATGTCTGCAGTCCAGTTATGCCCTCGGGGGCTGCACGACTGCGTCACAGGCTCTGACGTGCAGCTTTGATATCTTATTCAGTTATTAGGGTCTATGCTAAATACCCATTAGGTAATGGGTACATTTCGTACTTGATAGGGAACAGCCTTCGTAATTGTGATGTTAAAGCTGTCACCAAAACAGCATCAAGATACTATGGAAGCAAGTATCTTGGTCCTGCGCAGTACTGCTGAGCCCAGCAGCTGCTCCTGCTGCACCACGTTGCAGACAGACCTGTGTGTAGAATCTGTAAAAAAACAAAAAACAAAAACAGGCACAAGAGAAAAATCTCTCAACAAAATTCAGTACTATAACAATTAGATACATAATATAAAACGTCTTGTATTTCAGCTAAAAGCCACACTGCTGTGTGTCCCGCCTGCTCAGGCCAGCAATCGCAGTGGTAGCAATCGGGGCTCAAAGCAACCGCACAGCAACATCAGGCGTACGACAGCAGAGCCTGTGTGTGCCCGCTTGATAGCCAGAGCTAAAAAGCCTTCAGTGTAGTGCTAAAAGCTGCCCACCGCTACGGCATAAACACAGACAAGCTCTCCGATAGGAAGGCTCCTGCCAACCGATCGGTTGGTGTATGAGTGTTCGTACAGGAACGCCAGTCAGCAAACACAATCTGGTTCCAGAAAATGTTGCTAGCTCATAAAAACAGCAACTCACGTACTGCACCTGGAAAGCAAATATTATTTAGTTATTTATTTAGCAAACACCTTTATCCTAGGCAGAGTCTAGGGTGTGTGAACTATGCATCAGCTGCAGTCTCACTTACAATTACGTCTCACCCGAAAGACAGAGCACAAGGAGGTTAAGTGACTTGCTCAGGGTCACACAATGAGTCAGTGGCTGAGGTGGGATTTGAACCGGGGACCTCCTGGTTACAAGCCCCTTTCTTTAACCTCTGGACCATTCAGCCTCAAATATAGTGAGAAAGCGACACACAGGCAGTTTCTACCACTATAACATAATACAGTAATAACAGACACTGTACATTAAAATAAAGTGTATACTATATACACAATACAAAAGTGCACACACTAGCCTGAGCCCAGACTAGGTACTGCAGCTGCAGTAGCACTAATACAAGACTATCTGAGCCCAGATAGCTTGAAAAAAGATACAACTCCAGCCGGAGTGAATGGTGACACAGAGAGGAGAGTGGAATGATCCGCAGGGGGAGGTGCAGGCAAGCCGCAGGCTCCCGGTGTGCCACAGGCTCCCGGTGTGCCACAGGCTGCATACGGACTCAAAAAAACATGCAAGACCTCTGGGGAAAAAAGCTTAAATTATAAAATAATTCAGTGATTAATTCCGCAAGTAAACATATATTCGAATTATAGAAGTTTTAAAAAATAAATCCATAAAAACTTAGCTTTCGATGAATTCATTTGAAAACTATGGGTCTCTGCAGCTTGCTCGAAAAGAAACTGGCACTGTTCAACAATCACCACGGAGTCTAGTCTCTTCCAGGAGGGGTGCATACTGGCGTAATGACGTTGCCGGTCACTGCGTGACAGCTTTGGGAAGTCTCAGAACTTTCAGGTAAACAAAGTTAACCCATTATATAATGGATACATTTCATACTTGAAAGGGAACTGCAGTATACAAAAATGTTATTTTTTTGTATATATACACAAGGGGCTTAAACAAACAACAAAGCAATTATTTATTTAACGACGTGTAACCCAGAGTTATGTGGCTGAAAAACAGTAACTGAGGCAAGGTCAAGTTGTAAAAACAAACACAGTTTATTTACTAAATACAATCATATACCAAAAGTACAGATTTATTCAGTATGATAACAGCGTTATTGGGCAGATTGCCTTGCAGCAATTATTCTGTGAACAACAAAATTAAATGTGTAGAATAAAGTTAAATAACACACAAACATGATACAAATAAATACAATGGACCAAACTCCAGTGACAAAAAGTGACAAGCGTCTCCTTACTAGATAAAGACTATCTAAAAGAAACCTGCCAGATCCCCAAATCACAGAAACAAAAAGCACTTTTTCCTCAATTCACCTCAGCTACAGTTCACCAAAGGTATAACAAAGCCCCACAAAGTTAAATAATGAGGCTAAACGCAGCTTGATTATCAGGCATGCCCCTTAATAGACTAATAAAACGTAGCGAGCGAGCTTAGCTGGCTAAGTACATTCGGCCAAAAGCCCCTTTTTAGTGGTGTAGAAAGAAAAGTAAACACATCAGTAAACTTTATTTAAATACATTTACTACACAGTGGGTTTTTTTTTTTATATATAAACACACCTGAAGGTCTTTCCTTATGTATGTATGTATGGAACTTCAAAGTACAGCCTGTCACTTCTACACCGCTCCAGATTTCTGTCAACACAGCGAGGGATTTTGGTTTTTCTCAATCAATTTTAAAGCTTTTTCCTTTTAATTTCGTTCTGATCGCTAGATCTATCCATCTTTCTTATTTCGGCTACATTTTTTTTGCTCCTCCCCAACAGTGTTTACTGCATCAGTGATCACCTGCAACTTATTTTTTTCTTCGTGACAAACTTCCAGATAACTTGCCAAAATAGAACGGATGTGGTCTACCAGCAATTTCAATAATAATTTTTTTCTTTCAAAAAAAAAAAAACAAAAAACATAGCCTTTCTTTGCAACTCTGCCATTGTGCATTTACCAAATTGGTCACATGCGACTGCACTTGAGAAGTGCGATATGAAATGCACACAGTGCCGACCTCTGCATACTTGCAAGCTCATCGCAATCGCAGGACTTCTGTGAAACGGGCCCCAGGATCTCTGATTGGGTCACTCTTGAAAAGAAAAATGGCACAGAGATCTGTGAGCGCAGTATTTTTGTGCCCGTGGGGGCGGGCTATGACTCACAGGCTTGTTGAGCAGCTTTGGTATATCAATATTAGGTTTTGGGTATTTAGAAGGTAAATACCCATACGGTAATGGTTAGATTTCGTACTTGAAAAGGAAACCATCACATTAGTACATGTCAGAAAAAATCCCATTCTGTTTAAACTGATCAATCAAGGTCAAGGCAGTGCAGGTACTGTATGTTTGGCACCCACAGTTGCTACTTGTATAGGATGGTCAATGTGTTGATGTTCTTGTCAAATGGCATTCCAGGTGCAGACACCTGCTACCAATACTTTCTAATGGGGAAATTAACCTCAAGAATGTAGAAAAATGATACTTCCAAAACACACAGATTTTAAAACTAAAACAAATGAAAAAAAAACCCCAAAAAGGTGTATTACTTCGAGTTTATTCAAGAAAAAATGACCTTCAGGAAAATACAGGAATTTCCTTAATACACAGAAGACATAAGAGTGGCAGAAACAACGGATGAAAACATTTACCTCTAACTGGTCTGCTTTGCAGCTAGATAATTAGTAATTCATTTTGTATCATCTTTAAAATCAGCAGTTTAGGGTTATAAATCACAAAAGTGAACTTAAAATACAAAACACAAAGTTGCTTTCAAATAAACCATAAATACGTGATGCACATTAGTGTAACAAAACATTGTTTTTGTAAACATTTTCAACAGAACATGTGCATAAGATTAAAAACACTTCGTATAATTAGGGTTACTTAAAATACAGAAATAAAAATGATCATTAAACTCCTTAACTAAATATAAAAGCAATGATGCTTAAAGAGAGTTCTTTGAATTATTTCTCTTTTCTGTGTAGTGGTTTTGTAATACTGTTAAACATGTAACATTGCCACCTTGGCACTTCTCTTACAGTGGGAGCTGCTACTCACACACTCTGTTGAGAGAACATGTTCTGTACTTTAAACTTCAACAGCTTTCTGCTAATGGTAAATTAAACTTATCAGAAAGGCCTTACTGTATTTTAATAACCAGGAATAAAAGGGGAGAGAGAAAGAGAGAGAGAGAGAGATATTGTTGTAGGGACTAATAACCATAAAGACCAGTGCAGTGCCAAAGACATAAAAAATCTGTTTGGTAAATGGGTTTAGGTCTTTGACAATCAAGTCCCTTTTTCATATTACAAATATCATGGTTTCCTTAATTTTAGCATTTGCAAGAAGTCCTCTGCAAACAGTCTCTGCCTCGGTGCTTAAAAACAAAAACAAAAACAAAAACCCTAATGTTGTTACTGCAATCTGAAGATGGGTCGTGCAAGCTTGTTGAAGTAAGCCTTTCCCTGTTATTTTTCCTTTAGGTATGGTTGGGTGGGTTCTAGCCTCTTCATTTAGGGCTTCCAGCACAATGCATCTTCAAAAGATGCATTTTGAGTAGTATTTCACAATCTAGATAGATGTTATTTAAATAGATTTTATGAGGTGGGGAACCAGTTATGCTTAATATTTAAGTTATTTATATGACCTACCATTTGAACAAGTTAAATAATTATAAAAGTCCTGCATGTCGTGCTGTTCTCATAATATTTTGATTGACTAAGCCCTATAGAAACACAGAGATACTGTTCACAGAATGAACAGCTTAAGGCAGCTGTTGACACAGTACCTGAAAGGAACTTATGGTAGGATAATGTGTATTGTTACATCACCTAAGTATGACACACTTTAGGTCTCTCAAGAAATGAACAGGTAAAACAACATAGAATCTGCAGACACGCAATTATAAATGTTAACAATTTTGCAAAACAAAACTCTTCCACTTGTATTTAAAAAATGCTTCTGGACTGGGATCTTGCATCTAAAAAGGGACATGTTATGCCATTTACTGATAAGCAGTATTTCACTACATCCTTGAGATTTAGTGCATTGCATTCATTGAAAAGACAACCACTGGATTTCTACTACATATAGTTTAGAAGCCTAGTAGAGTTACCTGTATGCTACAAAATTCAGATTTAGCAGATTAAAAATCAGTTTCCTCTTTATTAGCTACACATAACCAAGTACAATATTTGCCATTATAATGTTTCCCCATTCATAAAAATAAATGCAAGTATCTTGTCAGTTTCTGCCATCAGTGCCCTTCGGTATTCAACATTACAATGGTCCGTTGGTTTGACTGTGTCAGCCCCTTCCTTTATAACACTCAAACATGTTCAGAATTTGGTTTGACAAACATTTTAGAGACTGTTTTTTTTCTTCTTCTTTAGATACAAAACATTAAACCACCTCTTAAGTCTTGCATTTCAACAATGAGGTAGGCACAAAAATAATAATTATAATAATCAAAAATAAAATAAACTGCAGTCTGGGAAACCTTTTCTTTAAAAAAAGAAAGTAGGTTGCACTTTGTGGGGAAAAAAAAGAAAAAAAAAAAAAGTCAGTCCTTAAAATAAAGCAGGATCTTTGCCCTGTGATGTAACCCCATCCCGGCCTAACACAGAACTTATGTGAACAACCTGATTCCACTCCTCAGGCACAACCTGATGCACAGAAAAAGACCAACTATCCCCCTTTCACTTTTGATGCTTAACACCTCCTTTTTGCCTTTTTATTTGTTTTATATATAAAAACACTAAAACCTGTACCTTCATCCGGTCTTTGCATTGCGGCACTACCAAAGATAACAAACATTTAAATACGCTATAGTATTAATACTTTAGATTGTATCCCTCTTTACCACAACAGACACCCTCCTCTGCTTGCACCTGCACTCGTGTGTCTAATGTTTATCCAACTACATTACTCATGATAGGGCTCTTGTTTTCTCAGATCAACAAAGTAGAGTCGTCTGAAGCCAAGGAATCTGCAACAGAGATGAGGTGTTGCTGGCTAATGTGTCAGAGCCACAGTGCTTTTGGCATCTGACAGTCATTTTCTAACAGCACCAAGGGCCTAACAGCCTTTATGTTTTAATCTATTCTAAAATCTATTATCACCAAGTGACAGCCGCAGAGAATGCCTGGCCTCAGTGCAGGTTGTTCTCCAGTTGTAGATTAGTTCAAGGTTGTTTGTGTTTGTTTTATTTTCAGATCTTGTTAAGAGTCTGGTTGTCCATTTTGTTCAATCTGTTTTTCATCTTCTACCAGCTGAGAAGGGAGCTTCTGCCAAGAGTCATGAAGTAAACCTGGCTAGACCCACCAGAACGCACAGAGGCAAAGAAGACCTACAAGAAAAAGGAGGAAAGTGATTTAACAAAATAAGGAAGCTAGGCAAGTTTCAGTTCAACATTGTCAGTCCAACATGCTTTATATCTGAAGTTCCCAGGAATACCCCAGTGTGTCTCTGTTAATCACAATGCTTTAGAAATCTCCCTAGCTGTTGTACTATAAATGTTTAAATTGTCCGATTAAAACATCCCTGGTAAGTCTTGGTCAAAAATGAATCTAAGGAACTGACTAAACACGGGGAAGTCCTGTTGTGTATTTTGTTAAATTATTTACTGGCATTTACTACCCCGATAAATCAGACAAATTAGAATGTTGCAGATGTTAAGCATTCTACAATGAACCCCCGTTACAAACCCTTCAGTCAATGAACCCCCGTTACAAACCCTTCAGTCAATGAACCCCCGTTACAAACCCTTCAGTCAATGAACCCCGTTACAAACCCTTCAGTCAATGAACCCCGTTACAAACCCTTCAGTCAATGAACCCCGTTACAAACCCTTCAGTCAATGAACCCCGTTACAAACCCTTCAGTCAATGAACCCCGTTACAAACCCTTCAGTCAATGAACCCCGTTACAAACCCTTCAGTCAATGAACCCCGTTACAAACCCTTCAGTCAATGAACCCCGTTACAAACCCTTCAGTCAATGAACCCCGTTACAAACCCTTCAGTCAATGAACCCCGTTACAAACCCTTCAGTCAATGAACCCCGTTACAAACCCTTCAGTCAATGAACCCCGTTACAAACCCTTCAGTCAATGAACCCCCGTTACAAACCCTTCAGTCAATGAACCCCCGTTACAAACCCTTCAGTCAATGAACCCCCGTTACAAACCCTTCAGTCAAGTGAACACGGCACTTTAAACTAGAAACAGGGCTCCTGTCTCGGCTCAAAAGATGTAGACTATGTATAAAGCGCATACAATACATCTTTAAAATGTTAAACCAATTTTATCAGACGCATGTACACTCTCCAATTTCCAATGTGTTAACTGTGAGGGTCTACTGCAGTTTGCTTTTAGTGAGTGAGACCAGAGATTTCTTTAAAAAAAAAAAAAAACACACACTTTCTTCTAGCTTCAGCTATGCTGCCAAACTTGCTTACCACCTACAGATAGCAACACCTCCAATAAAACCATTTCTTGTACAGCCAGTCCTTAAGTGATATTTGCTGCCATACTGGGAACAAAAATAAATTGTACATACAGTACAATCCCTCTTGTTTTATCAAAATATATCATGAATATCCAAATATTTTAAAGCCAAGTAAATGTGGCGATATACCTTATGGAGGCTACAGTGGATTTCGGGCAATTCAAGTGGCTTTGCAGTCACCACAAGATTTTTAGGGGTAAAATGAAAACGCACCCCCCCTCCCCCCCCCCTCCCCTCAGAAAGCAGAATCAAGGGGCACCAACCTTGTCATTCCTTTCACAGAGAAACTTTAGCCTTTGTGCCCGTTTGTGCATGAAAACGCCATCCAAGTGGCCGGTCTCTACTGAACGAATCTCAATGGCCTTCTCTCCCCAGCCCATGATCTGATTCGATCGGATGTATGCTGCAAAAGGAAAAAATGCAAGATTAATATACTACCATTAAACATGCAGACAGGTCTAACACAGCTAGAGCAGGACAGCATTTTGAACTTAAATAATATTCATAGATTAGTGTTAATGATCTAACTAGGAAAGAATCCTGAAAAGATTTTGGAGTAAAGGTGGGGAACATTGATTAAAGCTGAAGTATAAAGTCTTCAATATGACAAACCATTATAAGTTCATATGAATCAGCATTAAGCAGTTTAAGAAAGATTGGAGGTATATACAGGGCGATTAATAATTTGCGCAGTAGAGGCTGTGAGGTCTGAGGAACTGCAGGCCTCACAGCCTCTCTTTACCTGAACAACCCTCTGGTGGACAAACGGCAAGTCACAGGGTGTCTGTCGGACATTTTTCCTCCACGTACCAGTTGATGCGACGGTTGTGCTAATTCTGAATAACCCTGTAGTACAGGAGGTAGTGACTGCCTTATGAAAACAGCAAGCTGCTTGGGGCATGCTTTAGTTGGCATGGTCTGATAATGGTAGAATCCATGATTGCATACCAACAGTATATCATACCTCATGTCATATTTTCAACTCCGTCCCCTTTAACCTTGATCACCATCTGTCATGTAGATCATACAGCAACACTGCAGAACTTTCCTTGTTAGACAGGTTGCTGCAGGTTTTGAATCTTTCCTCAAGAACCATGACTAAATTAACTACTACTCAGTTTGAAAAAAAAAAAAATAATTAAAAGAAAATGTGACGATTTCTCAAAATGGAAAGTATTGTACCATGCACAGCAGCTCCAGTTGTGCATCACTGCTGATTTTGGAGCTAGGGGATAGCAGATATCCCAATCGATACCCCTTATGTTCACTATATTCTAGTCACTGGGATTGTGACTTTCAAAACAGCTTTTGATTTATTTATTTATTTTATTTTTTAATACCTTTCTCTGTGACTGAAATCATCAGGTCAAAATAGCCCGTCTACCACAAAATACTACTTCAAGAGCAAACACACACATTTTCATCCAAAGCAATTTTAGTGCATGTTCCTTTATCTTCCTTCTTGACTAAGTTTACAGAAGGCCTGTGTTTTATAAATCGGCTGAAAGTTATAATATTAGTTGTTCAACGCTATCTACATACCAACAGAGGTTGGCATCTCTCCCCACTGCAGAACTACATCTTTAGTGATCCTTCCGTAAGTGTTCACATAGACTCCTTCATCCTCGTAACACACCAGCAGTTCAATTCCATCAGTGTTGGGCAGGATGATGATAGCATGTGGCTGAATGCTACTCTGGATCTGAAAAAAAAACCAAGAAAAAAAACATTGCAATGAGAAAACATTAAGGGAAAAGAAGTAAAAAAATGACTAATTTACTCCTTAGTAGCAGAAGACTGCAAACAAATGCTTCTCTCACATGTGTTGGCAGGTAGATGTCATAAACCGTCCCTGAGTCCACATCGACAGCATGGAAGCCAGCACTGGAGCCATAGATCACTTTTAATCTCTGCCCTTCTTCAACCGTCAGATCCACCAACAGCGGCCTGTGTATCAATTCTCCAAAAGACTACAAGGGAAAAAATGCATGCAATACCACTGAAATAACATTGAGGCGAGGCGAGGCGACGCCACCACCCCCCCCACCACCCCATTGTCATCCTGATCTCAGCCATCACATGCTGTAAAACTTAAACCACACTATTTGAAACCAGGAGGCAATACTGAAGTTGAAAAGATAGAACACTCTTTGTACGAATATACAGTTATGAAGACAGCAAGGTTAGTAAATAAAAGGTAACAAAATGTACACTGTAAAAACTCACTACTGTTAATTAAAAAAAGATACAAAATTAAATAATTAAATAAATAAATAAATAAATAAATAAATAAATAAATAAATAAATACACACACACACAAACACACATTGGGTTAACAAACAACTTGTAGGTAACTAGAAAATTATTGATTTTGCTCCTTACCTTAAAGGCCATAAATTTGTGGTATGGCTTTGGGGCCCATGCATAGACTTCCACAGAATTCTTCAGAGCAATCACCAAGAACTTGATTCGCTCATATTTTACTGTAAAGAAAAGCAAGGCATGCCATTAATTTACACATAATAAAAGTTCAAAGCAAGAGGAGGCCATTCAGTCCAGCAATACTTGTACAGCTGTGATGCCTGTCTGGCCAGTTGACTCAATGTGGGCCAGCTGAAGACAATGTATTGTTCAAAATTGTGAATTGCTTTTGAATAACACTCATGAAAGGCTAAGGACTGGCTACATCTCACCTCAATCCTAAGCACCCCATGCTTTTCAGTCAAGGGCCCCTCTCAAGCAGAGGACTGACAAGTGTGCTAAAATTGTTGTGGTAGTGCAATATGGAGTTATATCTACTGGGGAATATGCCAAAGCTACCCAACTCATTTCACTTGGGATGGAGCAGGTGAAAGGCATGAAAAGCCTCAGACTATTACCTGGTTACAGCCCTTGTTTAGTTTGCTGTTGTACTTGACTTGAATTGATTCTGTATGCTTTGTACTACTGTTCTATATTAGTTCATGTGGTCAAAAAAAAATACAGATTCTTGAGGAGCATTTCCATGGGCAGGTTTTTGCATTTCAAAGAGATCCTCTCCTGCTACGTCCCCCACCACCACACACTTTGAAAGGAGCAGAGTCTTACATTTCCCACTGCAGTAAATAACGTGATATTGAAAGCACTAATGCATCTTTTCATTAACTGAGGAACACAGCACAGCTATTAAAGATTTTTTTCAGTTTGGGAGCCAAGCTGCCAGCTTTTCTGAAAAAGTATGGGCTCAGCAGTTCTCACTGTGACAAGAAGATTGTTTTTCTGGAGTTGGTGAAAAAATAAAGCCTGTTATATGTTTGTGCTTCAAATTACATAGTGCTACTGGGATGTATTTAAGATTTCTTACAGCAGGGAGGAGGGTCAAAACAGCAAGATTCATTTGCGTTGTTCCAGCAACTGATCATCAAAATAGTTAAAATATAAAAAACACGTAAAACAATTGGAACAATTTATTTTTCAGCATTTAAGGGATCCAGCAGGAACATGTGCAGATGCAGCACAAATTAATCCCTGCTGAAATTCAACCCATCAGCTTCATCAGCCTTGAAATCAATTAACTAAATTACAACTGGGGAGGCTTTCAGTCTTTTTATAATACAAAAAAAAACCTTTAACAAGGGGGCACTCGCAAACTCACTAAAATAGCATGTATAGTTTTAAAGTGACTTAATTAAAATTGGCTATTAAGATGACTTCCAGTCTTTTCTCCATAAAACTTGGGATAGTAGATTAATCTTACATACAAACAGAGAAACAACATGTATGAATAGGACATACCAACGTTATAGTGCACACAGCCTTCCAAATCGCCAACTGTTGTCCAACCCTGCTTCTTTTCCACTTCAGGATCATTATGCAAAATCTTGTTCCTTAACCAGGAAAGGTAATACACTCGCAGTTTGTTCTTCTTGCCTAGGAAAAAATGTAAATGCGACATGAACACTTGCTGCCACTACTGACAAATTGAATAGATGCTGTTCAGACTTGGAAACACATTGTATCCCCAGAAAGCAGTGCTGACTGGGAGGTGGGGGGGGGGGGGGCAACAACTGTACTTTTCTTTGATAATTTGGTGAGTAAAATAATAAATTGCAAGCTTTCTACAGACCTGATTAACAGCAACTTTGCCAATTGGAACCTGAGACATACCTCTTTGAATTATTAACCTATCATGTGTGGCTTCAGAGACATAGGGGTGGGAATAAGTGATTCAAATTGGACTGGCCCGTCTCGGCGCTGCAGCCAGTGTGTCAGAAGCAGCAGAACGAGCAGGGACCCAAGCCATTCTGAAAGTACCGTAAAGGTTTCGTTTTTAAATGTTGTAGAGCATAATTAGGGATAAACAATCACACAGTAATCAAAGTGATACATTGAATCTATAAATTGTAAAGTAATAAGTATAATGTCGGGATGTCAAACAGGTCAACATTTCATATTTGACTTGTTTATATAAAAACACACACCCCTCATTTCTCAGGCCGGGCCTGTCAGAAAGCACTTCATGTGTTCTTTGGTTAAACATTTCGCAAAGTTGGATATTGGGTTACTAGACGGTGCTAGCCTTTCACTTCTGGAGCGAAGGGTCAAAAACAAAACGCTGATTCAATCTGGCAAAATTGGCCCAACTAAAGGCAGGTCTCAGATGCCCTGAATACATTTCCCACAGCTTACGTTTCTTGATATTGTGGCAGCCTCCACTGTCAAAACAGTAATTACATTTTTGAGAGGCACCACAATTAAAAATCCTGGTTTTTACATGAAATATAAAACAAATGTCTCGTAATCCTTTGTACTGTACAGTAGTAATGAAGAAGACACCAGGAGATTTTGAGGGACATTAAAAAGGGTTACAATATTGAAGTCAGCCTGTGTATTTGAAATGCACTTGCGACTGTAGACAGGCCTTATGTTTAGTGACCTTGTTTAAAAGGTTCTTAAATAATCAAGGTTTTTCCTTTTTCCATATATTTTATTTTATTTGCGAATCACGGCAAATACATTTAAAGTGTGTTTTTTTTTTCTTTAAAAAAAGGACACTGTCTATCAAGACCTTATTTTGTTCTTTAAATTATGTCTTGCATGTTACATATTTGCTCAACTTCCTTTTTAGTCAGTTTCAGTCACGGTTTTGGATGGCAACACTTCCTGACAAGCTTCTCCAACAGCACTGTATAAGTGAGTTCAGAGATTGTTTCAGACTGCAATCAAGTGACTTAACACAAAGACCACAAACCATCACCCCTCACTTATTTAAAGGTGTAGTGCCTGGTATTGTCGATTTCTCTCCAGCTCGCAGTTCAAAATACAGTACACACACAGGGGTGGACAAATCACTACTATGAGTGGTAGACCGATGGGCTACTAAAAGTTAAACTATGGTAGCCCACCACAAATTTTGGTAGACCACATTTTTCAGTAGATAGACATTACCATTTAACGCTACGCACCATAAAAAAAAAATGTAGACAGATACAATCGAGGTGGTAAGGTTCAGAAAAGAAATCCGACATCACTTCTGAGGGCCACTAATAAAACATGTTTTGTTTTTACCATATATAACCAGATACTGCCAAAGTTTGCCAACACCCTACCAAACAATAATGGGCTAATAGTTTCCTTATATAAAATGTAGGGAATTATGTTTGACCGCATCATTTGCATTATTTTCCCAGACTATCTGTCCTGGGGACTCACAGTCTGGGTTTTTGATCCAACCAATATCTCATCATTAGTTTTAAAATATTCACTGCGTAACAAATTAAAACAATCATGTTCTGGGTCCTAAATGGACTGTGGGAATTATTATGCACTTGTAGTAGTAGTAGTAGTAGTGTTGTTTTTATTTTTCCTCACCTGTGCCATTTACAGAACCTAGCCCCACCTTTTACCAGTCTTCATTGGCTAAACAATTTTGTTCTGTTAACTTTTATATTTTTAAATATTCATAAAAATATCTATAAAACACAAATATAAAAATGATTGTTTCTTTACCCTGTGCACTCACACTATCCAATGCGCATTATCAGTAACTAAACTCTGCAAGTGTAAATGTCTTGAAAACAAATGCATTATTATACAATCAATACACAGTAGTACCGTACAAATAAAACTTGGTGGCCTAAACGTGTACACAGAATATAAACATGAGCACGGCTTTCTGCTGACTTAATAAAACAACAGTAACGTCAGGGTATACATTTAAAATAGTACGAATGCATTGACCACTTAATAAAGACATTACCATGTGAGGGGGCTCCCTCACAATACCGTTAGCTAATTGTTCAGTTAACTTTCTACTGTGCTGAAGCTGCAGTGTCCCTGCCCCTCGGTAACACTGTGATAGCCACTGAGGGTACAGTGTTCTCTCCTGTTTATTCATTTGTTTTATATATACTGTACATGTACATTATCTCAGCCATAACTCCGGTAAAATATAGTAGCCTACTGTATACTTGCCATCACCGTCGGTGCCATTCTAGTAAAGTATAAAGCAAATTCCCTGCTCTGATTGGTTTAACAGTCATGTCACTGATCTTGCAAGCAACTAATGTGCAATTTATAAAAAAAAAAGGAATGTCATGAATGTAAGGCATGAACCAATCACGATTGGATTAATTGATTACTATATTACAGTTCGGTAGTCCGGACCTCGGGCGATTTATCCGCCCCCGATACACATTTTAATTTTCAAATAACCATACTATAACAATTTATGATCAACGTTTAGATTACATAAAAAGTATAATGCCATTTGATAACTTTCAAAATGAAATATCTGACGATTTCAAATTCACACGTGACTAAGTTGAAAAAAAGGCAGTGTCATTCTTGCTTGCAAAATGTCCCATTCACTACAAATAACTCATAATGAAATTGATACAACAGGAAATGCTAGAGTAGGCTCTTCCAAACAGTAAACCAAGTCTTGGAAATAAAGGTTTTAAAAAGTTACTTGACAAGCTTACCTGATATTGTCACCAGGACATTCAAGCCTTCAAGCACGTCCATCTGTTGAAAGCGCCTCCTGCCAATCAATGGATACACTTTCCCCTGCCCACTCCTGTCCAGCAGCATCAGGCCACTTTCAGTACCTACTAACAGATTGACACCTGAGAACAAAAGCAAACAAAAGAAAGCTGAATTCATTAGTGCACTGATTGTGAAACAAAATGTCAATCCTTGACAATTTTTTTTATTTCAATAAGTTTTGAATCAGCTTGTGTTGGTGGCAAGGACCCAGTAGTATATCTCACGGGAAGTGAATGTATCAGAGACATGTTCCCCTGCAGAAACAGGGCCATCTTCCACCAAAGGAAAGCATTTACTACTACGACTACAAAAAATGAAACCCCTGCTGTTCATTTCTAAAGACAGCACAATATGTGCAGATAAAGTGACCAAGAATCAGTGCCGCTAATTGTGCTGCTAATCTTGCATTTAAAAAGGTCAGGTAAGCACAGCGCCAGGCACCACCACATTAATTTACATTGCAAATGAAGAAAAATTGACATACAAAGCTAGACGCAAACTAAAATCCTACATATTTTGCAGTTTGTTCACTTTCACATTTCTTTAAATCTTGACTTTACTGTCAGCTGGAACAACTCTTTCATTTTATAAAAAGCCTTAAATAAATGGCTTTCACAGTTACCGGTAAGTAGTTATGCAAGTTGGACTATGGGAGCCCTCTGGAGGACAAGGAAGGAAGTACAAAAGAAAAAGAACAGCATCAATTCTCCAAGTGGAGCAGTAAATGTCAATTCATGCTTTGCCATTTTGAAACGCGATACTTTCTGAGCTTTCATTTTGTTAGACGCTGCCTCTCGCAGGATTGTCTGGTCTTCTCTTTTCAGCAGCTCATCGTTTGTTATGTACACACACCAGATTGCTATCTTTTAATTGAAATGTTGACCCCAAAAAAAAAAAATACCCCATAATGCAGCACACAGGATCTCCGAGTTGAACCTTTTCTTGTATTTGCGGATTTCTGGGGTGTCACTCTGAGGTCGAGTATTGGTTGGATTCACGTTAACCACTGACCCCTTCCTTGTAGGATCCTGTCTCAGAGCATCCGGCCTTATAGGTTCAAATCCTACTGTGGAATAAAACACACATTTGGGGGGGGTTACATAAGCTATATTCTATAAGAGTATCATACGAGTGATGATGCAGTACAGTTCAATAAACCTGATCCCTGCAAGGTATTCATCAAGTTAAATGAGTGCTTCCAAAAGACACTTACTTATGCTCAGGGAGCAGAACTCATAAGAAGGAATTTCTGTATACAGATGTAGCAAAATATTAAGGCAGTATAGATGATCCATTCATTGCAAGGTTTCATATTATTGTCTACATATCTTAAACATTTATAGCTTTTACATGTTGACCTATAGAAAAGCTCTGAAATTACTGACTGGATGATATGAAAATATTGTTGTCAGATATTCTTTGAATAAATGTATATATTCTCTATGCAGGCCACACCCCCCTCCTACAAGCAGTACTTACCCACAGATGTTAGAGTCATTCCACTGGACGGAGAAATCTGCAGCAGCCGTGGATCAATAAAGGGTGTAAATGAGGAGGAGGATTTGTGTTTCTGTAGTGTGCTGCTAACTGACTGAGTCTGGAACAGAAAGGTCCAAATCAGAAATGACACTCCACATGCACACAAGAACAGCTTGAAAATACCAAAATACCAAAGCGCCCTTCTCAGCGGTGGCTTTAATCCATCGGGGATACAGATAATTGGGCATACAAAATTGGGGAGAAAAAAAAGGGTAAAAAATTGGCGATGACTACATTTAATAAGTAATAACATGAGGTTTACTTGTGCCTTTTCGCAGCTGAACAAGCAAACAACTGAAATTTAACTTTAAACATTTCAGATAAAACAAAAAAACGTGGAAATGGCGTTGTAAAGTGAAGAGGAAAAAAAATCGTTTTGGTTCTCGTTTATTACATTCCACATAAAAAGTAGTAGCAACAAAAAACATATAATATATAAAATCTATATAAAAATCACAACACATCATTTCCAGCAAGTTGGGCACTGTAAGCGAGGCATTTCAGGATGGACATGCTTGCCTTTCTGTCCCATGAGATTGACTTGCTCTCAAGCAGCACAGCTAACAGGCAAATTAGGCCTTGTCTGCAGTTGGTAAAATCATATGGCCGCTGTAATACCAGGATTTACATCAAACCTATTTCAGGTCGCCCCAAAAAACACTAATTTTAGCCGTGGATATGCTGTCTAATATTGCGTTCAAATCCTTCAAAAACAACTTCACAAAAAGGAAGTGCTTGCCAGAAACCAGCAGCATTTTGGCCACCTGGTCTCCAACTTGGAGTACAAAAGAAAGACACATGACTTGAATAAGGGTTTCATGTGAAAGGAACATGCAATTACATGTGATTACAGTCACAAATAACACTGTTTAAAGTGATCCATCAAAAAAAAAAAGCCACACGCACAAAAAGAGGGATGATGGAAATATTAAAAAACATAGAAGTGGGATATTAAAGGTTAAAAATATGGCTGAGTGATGTTAAACAGAAATACAACTTGCCAGTTTAGTGCACACAAGTGTTAAGGTGGTGACATTAACAAGAATCAAATGGGATGACACTTGTTTGAACTCTATTCTCGGACTACCCTTGTTAGCTGAAATCTGATGCAAGCGAGCCAATTTAAATATAGCACAGACTGAGCTAGAAAAAAGCAACAGAAGCCACACGATCAATAGTATACCCTTAAAAACAGGTCATTGTGGAGCACCGAGAACTGCAACATTTAATCAAAACGGTGCATAACCCTCTTGTGAAATATTATTAAAGACGACTCGTCAATTAATGCCAAGGCAGAGACGCAACTGCCCTACAGTTATCTTTTAGCGATCCTTCAAAAATATTTAAGTTTTTTTTAATGGTAACAATGAATATTTACAGTAACTGCTTTCCTCCTTTAGGCTAGAGGTGTGTTTAAAAGGCTTTAAACAAAATCAATTCATAAGAGAAATCTGCAAACTGCAGTAGATAAGGTGTATATAAGTTACCTCAAATGCGGTATACAAAAAAGATTACCATGCTCTAAACATTACTAGCAATGTCATTTTTAAAACCATGTGAAACAGGCAGTAAGAGACCTACAAGAGTTTACTTACTGATATCCACTTGCCTAAGCAACAAGCACAAGGTCAAACAACCTGCTAACCACCAAGACCGACTGGTTTTAATACACATATAAAAGCACTCAACCAGGGGTATTCTAATGGTTCTTCGCTCTCATGCAAAAGCTGCACAGATATTTGTTGAAACCCTCATTTGACTGTAGCTGCTTCAAGGAGTCAGGAGAAGTGGCCATTAAAAACCAAGCTCTTGTGTGGATCCAACTACCATTTATTTGAGGCCCTGATTATAAAATATTGTCAGGTATTGGAAAATGTAACCACTTCAGTAAAGATTTGTCTTTAAAATAACAAAAATAAAAACTAAATTTCAGGAGCATTTACCTTTGGCATTTGCATCAAACTAATATTATAACTAACAAAGTGGTGAGCAGAAAAATATATATTTTAAAGATTTTATTTTTGTCTTTAAAATTTCTTGCTGCACTTGCAACATTCAGCAGTCGGGTGGCACTGTGTGCTAAGCAAAAATCCCACTAGAAATAAAAGTAAATAAAAACAGTGTTAAAGGAAATGGTTTCAGCCACTGGTTTTGTGCATATCCCTAATAAATACAGCATGATGTGTGAAAAAGTGATCCTTTTAAGGCTGTAAAAGTTTAAACGTGTAAAGCGGCAAACGAAAAATGTTTAATGTATTTCAAGATCAAATCATGTTCTCAATTCTTGTCATTATCATATGTATTTATACTATTACTTTGTCAACAGCATCTTTTCTTAAGCACATGATAGTTTAAATTGTCAGGGACTGTTTACACAAAGGTTTAAACTTCATTAGACTTGCAGCCTTAGTTCTAAAAAATAAAACAAACAAATATTTTAATAAAATGGCAAGCATGGTTTAGACATATCGTCGTGTTTTAGTGTTTTCTACCACTGGAATTGGGTACTAAAATACACAAGAATCTATCGAATCACAGTTCTTGGGGGGCGGGAACTGCTCAAAGAGTTGGTACTAGGTCACTAGGCATTGAAAATGGCACAGCCCGAGAAAGCAGCCAGCAGCAGTGTGGGTGCAAGACATACCTCGTTAGCAGTAAGCTTGTCCTGGGGAGTCTGAGGGGACATGGAGGGAGTCGGCTGGCTGGAGGATGGGGAGGAGGTGGAGGAGGAGGAATGGCTTTGCTGAATCAGATCTGGCAAGAGGTGAATGCGACCGGCAAAGCCATTGCTCTCGGGATGGCTGGGACGCTTTTTGTCACCTGCGCTCTGTAATCAAAAACAGGCACACTCGGTCTGGCTCAAGAGCTGCGCAAAATCACTAGTTCTAGTAAACTTAACAAAAAAAAATTTAAAAACATAAAGTACCAATCTTAACAGGTCTTAAATAACAGCCCAGCTTAACTATAGAATAACATGCTTAACAAATATGTTCTTTTTTACTGCACACTTATTTCTTAAACGTAAGTTAATCATTCTTTGTATTCATTTTTTTAAATTTTTATTTAGCCTCTACTAAGGGCTATTGAAGTGATAACTACAGGATGCATTGCTTATATGAAGAGAGTAGAGATTTTTATACTGTCGGAGTCCTCTGTGTCCTCCAATTAGAACCATTATGTGACAAGGGCTTTAGACTTTCCATTTAAAAGGTCCAGAAAAAAGTGATATGCTCATTCTGCTGAACTCAATGGAACAAGTGATTCTCCAGTAGGCAGTGCTGTGAAAGGGATCCTTTGTAAATTGTGTTCATCCAAACTGAACAGTATCCTGTTATCACAAGATGCAGCTTCTAGTCAGAGGGCAATAGTTCTGACTGTTTCATCGTGCAGCACTATTAGTTAACAGAGTTGCAATTGCAACTAATGAAAATTAGTTATAACGTTAGGTTATTGTCATTACCCTGGTTCCTTGAAATAAAAATGTAACCATTAATCAAAGGGTATTTACCTCCTAAAACCTGAATAAGATACAACAAAGCTGCTCAGCTGAGCCTGTGACGCAGTCATGCCCGCAACCGAAGGTATACAGGACTGCACGCACAGACCTCGGCATCATTTTTCTTTCAAGCCATGCACAATCATGGGCCTTGGCGACCTTGAAGGTTAATGGTTACATTTCTATTCCAGGGAACCAGGGTTATGATAAGAACCTAACTTTCCCTTTCAAGTACGAAATGTAACCATTACCGAATGGGTCAGTATACCCAAGCCGTTGCAAGGGCAAGATTTCTGCAAGACCGGAATGCTGCAAGGCTAAGCTAAGGCTGCCTTGTGCGTTACCATTCGGGACCCCAGTAACAAGTAGCTAGGGCAAAAAGTTGAGGGTTTTGAGGATCCACGCCATTAAGTCTGTAGGACCTAGTAAAAGGTATGTGGAGTAGCCCACACCGCTGCATTGCAAACGTCTGACAGATGCACCCTGGAATAAAGCCCACGAAGTTGCCATGCCCCTGGTGGAATGGGCAGTGAGCTTTTCTGGAGGGGCAGTATGGTACCCACTGGTTCGCAGTTACCGCGGGTAGCACTGTACAGGGATGCCTAACTGTGCAAGCTACAGGCAAAACCACAGTCAGTACTCAGACGAGACTGAGGGAAGCCTGCTTGTTAGAATGAACTAACAGCCCTTGTAATGGTGATGCAAAAGCTGTCACCAAAATGGCATCAAGATGCTGTGGTAGAGATTGCAAGCAAGCACAACCAAAGCAGCATCTTGGTCCTGTGCAGCTCTGCTGAACCCAGCAGCTGCTGTCACTACACGTGTGCCGCAGTACACACTGCAGTCAGGACTGTGCATAATCTCTGTGAAAACAGAAAAACCGAATGAGAAAATAAATATTTCTCAACAAAATACAGTAACAAATTACCTTAAATTATACAAACCATCTTGTAATTTTGGCCAAAGCCAAAATGAGAATAAAATAACTCCTGCCAGAGCTATTGTAGCCTGGGGGGAGAGCACAAAGTCAGCCGACTTATGCTGCTTGATCCCTGGAAAGGAGTGACTCAAGCAGCGGTCTTCACGCAGGGCACAAAGCATGGCGGGACATAAACAGGTTGTAAATAATTAGAAAAACTAATATAACGTGTAAAAACACAAAACGCGAAAATCTGTAGCAGAAAAAGTAACAAGTACTTATCTGAATAGGCTCTCCTGTCAGGTCAGTTCTTGAAAGGAAAAATGGCGCTGAGATCTGTGCGCGAAGTCCTATATACCCTCAGGGGCGGGCATGACTGCGTCACAGGCTCAGCTGAGCAGCATTGTTATATCTTATTCAGGTTTAAGGTCTTTAGGAAGTAAATACCCATTCGGTAATGCTTACATTTCGTACTTGAAAGGGAACTGCCTATATAAAATATAAAAATAAAAGATGGGTGACCAAAAGGTGGGCAGTGCCAACGCTCGAGATAGCATAAACTCTTTGTTACGTGATTATACAAGGCAAAGGGATTTGAGCAGGATGACTGAAACATTATAAAAAAAAATAATGTAAGGGACAGCAAAAAACACAAAAAGAGAGACTGTTCAATTGTTATTTGAGTTACTTACACTCTAGCTTAGCCCTTACTTTCCCTGGTCAGTTCATTATTAATGTATGCAAGGCGCTTGGCTCTACATCATTACTTCAGGCACGTGATTATATAGTGCTGAGCTGTAGCGTTTACCTTACTAACTCGTGTTTTTGTCCGTGCAGTTCCTCTTTGTGGATTTTACATTTAACACCATGGTGTTTTTATATGGTAAACCTATTATGTTTCAAATGATAAGGCCTCAAACACCTACCCCTGTTTTTTTTGGTTTTGTTTTTTTTAACAATATGGAAGGAGGCCCTAAGAGCATGCTGTTGCAGGAAGAGATTGAATCAGCATAGCACAGTTAAGAGCATTCAGAATAGGGACACTGACTGGAAACAGTAGCAGGGTAAACTATATAAACAACACACACAGGTAAGTGAAACTGACACTCAACCTTTCTAAATCCAACCTCCTTTGCTTTCCTTCTACTCTCTCCTCTGACTCCTAGATCTCAGACTCCCTTGATGCTATCAATCTTTCTCCTTCTACAAGAAACCAAGGTGTTACTTTGAACCCTTCCCTCTCCTACTCTGAACACATCTCTTCACTAACACATACTTGTTTCTTTCTTGGCAACATCTGTAGAATCTGCCCTTTTCTAGCTACTTATTCCACTCCTGGTACAAGCTCTTGTTCTTTCTAGATTGGATTATTGTAAATCTCTCCTCGCTGGTCTCCCTGCTTCAGCGATTCGCCCTCTTCAACATTCAGAATTCTGCTGCTTGTCTGGTATTTTCCCAACCCTGCTACTCACACTACCCCTCTGCGTCGCACTCTCCACGAGCTACCTATCTCCGCTCGCTTCCAATTTAAGACCCTTGCTCTTGCCTATCGCCCCAGTCATCATACTGCCCCTTCCTATCTCCACGCCTTCATGTCTCCTTATATTCCGTCTCTGCTCATCCTCTACTGGCCGACTTGTTATGCCTTCTCTTCACTCTCCTTCCTCCCCTGCTCGCTCCTTCTCTTCCCTGGCCCTCCTGTGTTGGAACCAGCTACCGGTTATCCTCAGCTTTGACGTCGTCTCGGAACCCATTTATTCAATATGTATTTGTAAATTCCTATTTATACATATTTTTCTATTTTATTTATTTATAATTATTTTTATATATTGTTTTGCATTTCTTGCCTGCAATGTATAGACATTTATATTTTGTTTAATTTTCTGTAAGTCACTTTAGATAAAAGCATCTGCTAAATAATAATAAATACGAAGAAAACACTACAACTTGCTGTATATTAGGCCAACAAGAGACCAGTACAAGCATAGATTTGTGCTGGCAATTTTAACAACTTATTTCCAAGCATAAATCATCCACCTTAGGAGGTTCAGAATCAACAGTACTGGTTAAAAAACCACTGAATAACTTCTGCTGCACAGTTTTAATATAATAGTGAATAATTCATGAAACGTACAGACACAGCAGATACTAAGCAGTGGTGGCTCCTTGGGGTAGACAAGGGAGACACTGCCACCTCAAATTTAAGCAAAAAATACATTTAAAAAAAAAAATAGAGTGATCACATACATTTGACGGAAAATCTCACTTCTCTGTGCTGTATTTCTTCCCATCCCACACAGTCGCTGGAGGAGCGGAGGACATGGGAGATTCTGCCTACTTCTGCAGTGTGATAAACCAATCACACCTCCTCCTTTCATCTCGTAACATCACACACGTTAAAAGAAAAAAAAAACAACGAAAAACACAGCCGAGGAGGCAGGAGGCGTGTCTCCTTCTGCTGTGTCTGCCAATCATTGTTCTCACTCTGCCTGAACTCCAGCGTGCGTTGATTGTGTGGAAGACGGCAGTAGAGAGAACGAGAAGTGAACAACTGGTAACACTTTTCATTTTTTTGGTAATAATTTTAAAAAAACAAACCATAACCAAACATACAAATGCATAAAGTGCTTTAATTCAAAAGTTCAGCTCTTGGTTTTCCGTCAATTTAAAGTCTGATAGATAACGCCATGGTATTATTTATGACGAATAAGCTTGTTGGTTGGCAGTGAATTAGACTTTTTTTTATCAATCGTCCGTCATTTTGGGGATTTATTTTTAGAACAGGCATAGTACTGTCTATTATTATTATTATATGATGTTGGTACTATTGTCTGGTTATTAGCGCTTTTCATTGTTGGTGTATCGTATAGTAAACAAACACAAGTGTTTAGGTAAATTGCAGCATTTGAATTGAATAGCATCTTTTCAAATGTAAAAGCGAAAAAGTCGGACCCGCTGCCAATATTTTATGCTTCCCCAATTTTTGGGGCCACCAGCCACTACTGATACTAAGAGGACCAAAATAACCTCAGCTTGAGGGATTTAACTTTAGAATTAAGAAATTCCATTAGTGTATTGTACCTCCACTTCACTTCCTTTCTTTGTAAATGAAATAAAACAACAAGAGGAAATAAAGCAGTGGGTGGCATTTGCAGATTATATCATGCAAAACAATAGTTGCAAGTTACAGAGGTTATGGCATCCTCTCTACATGCACTTAATATGTGTCCCTCAAGAGCTGACTGCAGCCTAGCCATTACCATGTGACACCCATCCACATCTCCTACCAGTACGAGAACAAAACAAACACAGTGCAACACATATTAAACAAAAAACAACAGGGATGAATGAGTGAATTAATGAGTACACAATTAAAACAGATCGACTTAAATAAAAACAAAAAAACAAACAAAAACACAAAAACAAATGCATACTGTACCTCCCGGACAATTAAAGTGCCATCCTTGGAGGGAGTCATAGCAGGATCACTCTCAACATCGTCGTGAACAATCATTGTCTTTACTGATTCAGTTTCGCCATTACTCAATTTAGACGATCTGGTGAAAGCAAGCCAGCAGTAAAATTGATCAGTTTTATGAGCAACAGATACATTTCCTGCAAATCACTTGCCAAATTAATAACTACTGGCAATGAATCTTGCACTGATGTTTCAGTTGCTGAACCTAATTCAGTTCAATAAAGGATTTAGATCCAGATACAAATATACAATATACCATGTTCTACAAGAATGGTTTCGAAACTCAGATCTCCACCTTACTGAACTAAACAAACAGATTTACGTATCCCTGAATAAAACTTGAATGTTGGGTGCATAGTAAAATCAGAGGCCTTTCAGGAAAAAAAAAGTGGTAACTTAGCCTGCTCTTCTAGACAAGACAGACATGTGTGGTTTAATTATGGCTCATGCACCACCAAATTAAAAGTGCTCTGTTACTAAGCTTAAATGGTTCAATGCCGCCATCACAGCTCCTCACATACGTTGCCCTGGAGTCTTCTGGACCAGAGGTGGACTCGTCTGCTCCCTCTTGCTCCAAGTCATCATCCTCCTCATCGGTGGTCCCTGATTCTTCACTGGAGGAGGAGTAGTCTGTAACTTTATGAGGAGGCCGAGGGTCTTCAACTGCACGCAGCTCCTTGGCCAGAGCAGCAAGGTCCTGATGAGAGGTAGAGACAGCTGTGAAGCATCGGAGTATCACATGAACAGGAACAACAAAAATACAAGAATGAGGTGGATCAATGAGGTTCAGGAGAATGCCAAGGAGCTATCAAATTCAAACTCATCAAAATAGTCTTGCGAACTGGATTCATGCACGAGTGGCACAGGTTTAATAAACATATTCTATGATTCTTAAACCTGGTTTCCTTTACCTTCTTTCTTAAGCTGTTTCTTTTGTTTGTGTAAACGGACGGGCTGCTCTGGAAAATGCTGCATTCATAGTTATGTCTGCGCAGGTAACGGTCAACACTGCTAAGAATGCTTTGGCTCAAAGTCGTCTCCATTTGTTTATTTTTACTGACAAGATGAAATTCAAGAGGGGTTTGTCCAGGTATCTGGGTAAAATTCTGAAAGAGTGTTGCCATGGTAACAAAATAGAATAATGGCTGGTTCTTTGTGTATTACGAGGGACTAACACCATCATGAGGTTGTTGGGACAGTGTCTCCAGAACAGAGAGATGGTATTTCTCCTGGTTATACACACTGAAACAGCAATTTTTTGTAATATATGGATCCCTCTGAAAAATATGCGTCTTGCGTTTCGTGGGAGAACTGCATTTAAAAAATCGGTCGGGAGCAGGGAGATGCAGACAACAGGATGAAGCTCTGGGAGCAAGAAGTACTCTGAGATCGCCAATGATTGTGGCAATAAATCATAACATTGTCCAAGGAGTGTGGGACATTGAGTAGCACTATGAAACACGAACAAGAACTGGAATCGCAACATTTAATGTTTTTTTTTGATTGGCGCTGGCACTGGTTTGTTTATTCAGACTGCGAGTGGATGACATTCTTGTGTTTCATTGGCTTTGATGGAAACTGCCTTATGTTCACTGAAACATCTCCAAAGAAGGTGCAATGGGAACCGAATACGTTCCCTGCTGTGCCCGAGTATTGGTAGCTCTTAAAATCAGTGAGACTTAGCTGGTGTCAATCCCTGCAGGGCTGATGTTGATGTGACACTCTGGGGTGCTTTGTTAAGTGTCTCAATATTCTGCACAGGACTCCTCTAATGGTGCTGGGTTCTTAGTCAGAACAGTTTTGTTTTTTTAATTGAAAGATATAAAGTCTGATATAAAATACTGTGTGGTGGGTATGGTTTCTATTGCCCGCGAATCACCGATTTTTGACAGTTTGGACTGCAGTAGATGAACGTCAAAAGTTTTCTTTACGGTGTTCAGATTATTTTGCTTTTGGACAAACGCCAGTCTTTCTTCGGTAGTACCGTGGTCCTTTGAGAAAGCCATTACTTCACGTTGTTGGTTTTACCTCGAGCGCGGAGTCGGCTTTCGTGTCTGGGTGGTGGTTAGACAAAGCCGGCTTTGCTCTGCACGAACCACACATTCCAATTGGTTTAAATGACAAGCCCAACGACAGTATCGTCACTCTACGTTCAGGGGTATTACAAGAATTTTTTTGGATGACACAGAGTTGTATTATTTATCCATTTTTTATAAATATATATATAAAGGATCAATATACATTACTTGATTGATCCTCACTAAAACTAAACTTCAGTAGACTTGTGTAAAACACGTTTTCTCTTTGAATTAACAAAAATAAATGATATAAAGAAAGCATTAAACACATACTGTTCCCACAAGATGAATTCAAAGCTTTAACAGAACAAAATGTTGCTTTTCAGTTTGTTTTGAAAGAGTTCAAGTTATTGCAGGCAATGGTTCACGGGGATGAGCTGATGGTGCTTGATAACCACTATAAGAACATAGCTTACCACTTCTCCCTATAGCATTCAGCAGTCATATGATTAGGTCATATGCAGCCATGTATGTTGATGTTGACAACCAGAGAGTAAAAGAAAAAGAAATAAATTCAAAAGTCAGAATATTTCATTTCTATAGCTTTTCTTAAAGCATGCTTTACTTTGGGGCTATGGTCCTACAGTATATTTTATTGAAATTGTGTAATATTACATTCCCTAGCCTTGACATATTGCCCATGTTCTTTGGTAAAAGAAAAGCAGGGGCTTTGTATTTCAAAAGTGTAGAAATGTTTATAAAAAAAAGTATTTAAAAACTAGTTACAGAATAAATCATCTTACAGCTGGCCTGCTTGGTCTGAAAACATCCTTTTTCTCTTCAGGCTTTTTAGAGGCATTTTCTTGTCTTTGTGATGGGGAACCCTCTGATTTTGAAGATGCTGGAAAAAAACACACAAATCTAAAAAGACAAAGCAAACAGGGTTCTCTATCCGATGAAGATAAATGTAAACAAGGGCAATCAATGCTGTGGCAAAGCACTCTGATCTGGCTGAAGATGTCCAGCACCCACTATCTAACACTAAACATACAAAGATTAAGACATTGCAAAATCACTGCTGTGCTAACAGAGCATTCAAATCACTTCAGTGTTTTGTTAATTCCCTTTACTAACAGCCCAGCTTTGAATGGAGAGAGCTTGCTGTGCACTTTGAAAACCCAGGGGGCTAGATAACGAGAAGTTATTAATTACAATAAATCTCCCAGCAACAGGGCTGAGCAGATGATTCAAGAGCTCTGAATCCTTTGTGAAGAAAAGAGAGAAGTGGATAAAAGGCGGGGACAAATGGGTGTCTGCCCAGTATAAAGGATTGTGTGGAAAGCATCGTGCACATTGGTATATTTTGTGTGTTCACCCTTACACAAGGAACACCTGTACTGAAAAGGAAATTAATGACAGTTATTCATGTGAGATTTATAACGGGGGGCTCTCATTAGGAGGTTTGGTTATGGGTGACCAGATCCATAAAGCATGTATATCACTAACAGGCCAATACGACTTATTGCATACTTAACATATTAAAAATGTCACATTTTATGCAACAAAGTTTGACAGTGAAATTTAAACTGCTGCTGACAGTTTAGACTTGGATGACCCTGTTCCTAAGTATCTTATCCAATTCTCACACGCTTGCATATAGTTCCAGTGTAGAGAAATTGCTGTTTTTTTGCCCCTCCCTCACCTCTCCCTGCTCAAGCTGGATAAAATGAGTAATCGTTGTGAAACAGAAGGTAGTCTTACATCGGACGCGAAACCGCTCCCCAGAGCTGCTCTGAGATCCCGGCTGGGAGCCTGAATTACTGGAGCCTGAAGAGCTGCCACTGCCAGGCCTGGGCACCAGCTTCTCCACTCGCTCCCACAGCAGCCTGGGCTCAATATTGCTGTCAGGAGACAATCAAAATAATCCTTAAAAATCACCAAGACAAAAAGATACAGGAAAAAAAAAAATCATAAACATTAAATATAAAAAAAAATACAACTAATGGAGTTAATTCCAGCTGTAGAATTAACTCCATTAGTTGTATTTTTTTATATTTAGTACTTATTTTTAATCTGCCGAGTTAAATGTTGTGTATCGCATAACAAATGGCAGGCAGGCTTGTTTAAATCATTCCAAATTTATTCTATGAACGTTATCAAAAAGGGGAGGACTTTTTTTATAATACAATTTATAAATTGAGAAGCTTTGTCTCTTATTTTTGCAAACTCATTGGGTTTTTTTAACCTAAAAACAGCAAAGGATATAAATACACTAGAGGATATAAATACAGTTGCCTTTAAAAAAAGACAAATACACCTGCATACACTATAGGAGACAGTGCTTTTCATAACCTACACAACAGCCTTGAGATCCAACACAGTTTTTAGTTCAATTCAATCTTCGATATCATGCCAATGAGTTAGCCAGAGGCACTTACTTTCACAGCACTGATGCAAGATAATGTTATCTTTTGATTAGAGAACATATTGTTTCTAATGGCCTGTGTTATTGAGTCATTAGTGCAGTTATGATTTGTTAATTGTATCTGCTTAATATGTATTAAGATGAGATACAACCAGCCTACAATGGAAAAACTAGATTAGATTACAGATGGTGATCCTGTTCCTAAGGGAGAAGTAAATGCACCAATCAGAAAGAGCTGTAATGAAGGACTGTATTGTAACATTCGTTCACCGTTGCTCGGTAACAAGTATTATTCACATGGTAAAATTGATTGTTTCCCAGAAGTCCAAGTCCAACAAAGTGTTTTATAGGACTGACTTTGTTCCCAGGTTTCAGGTCAATATTGATTTAACATCTCACCCGCAGGATGGAGCACAAGGGGGTTAAGTGACTTACTCAGGGTCACACAGTGAGTCAGTCAGTGGCAGAGGTGGGATTTGAACCAGTGACCTTCTGGTTACAATCCCTGAACTTAAACCACTGGACCATACTGCCTCAAGGGACAGAACCCAAATGGCAGGCTTAGACAAATCTTTTCTATACACTGCAAAGAGTTGCCACCTATGGACAAACCCCAAAGAATACCACACCCTGTTTAAATTTCACTTGGCAACACAGTGTTTATAAAACCTTGACTCCTTCCAGCCACTGCAACCTCTCAAGTATGTGTCATCTTTGTCAAGCATTTTGTTTTGTGGAATGCATGTTAACAGTACCTATCTAAATATCTTTATTAGCATATATTTATAGATGGGTTGCTGTTCCTGTGCTGGAGTGCTGTTACATTCCACGATTAATATGTCAGACCAGAGTTTGAATATAGAATTCATTTTCAGTTATCAAAAACTAAAACGAAAATGGCCAAAAATGAAAATAAAAATGTTCCTTAACGAAATAGTAAGAAACTGGAAAATGTTTAAAAACTAAAATGAAACAAACAAAATTAAAACATGAAAAACTAATATGAGTTGTGTTCATATTGTTTCACGAAAATGCTATATAAAATAGCAAAGCCAAGCTGCAATAAATTCCTGCTCTGTGGCACTGTTGCCCAAAGCACAATGGATGAATGCGTTTGCACTGTCAAAAAAGAGAACTGGAATTTTAAAGTGATTAATATGTTTTTTTGTATGCAGCAACTCAGCGTGAACCTAAAAAAGACTTAAAATGAAAAGATACTGAGAAACTTCTAAAATTGAAATATATCTTTCTGAATTTAGTTAACTGAAACTAAAGCTAAATAATTTTAAAACAAACGAAATTGAAATAATAAATCTTACTAAACTGAATTGAAATGCTGAAACTGAAAACACAGTGGCTGGAGGTTGCATGTCTATTTGGCTGACAAGCACACCTTGGTGAATGTAAACAAACCGAACTGTCAACTAGGTTGGTTTTCTGGAAACTGAAAATCCCAAACAGTGAACTATGAAAAAAGATTGCAGTGAAATGTATAATCGGAGGGCTTAGCAGCAAGACTAAACCATTTGTTTTCTCAGGTGTTTAGGTCAGAGAAGGGACATTAACCTTGTGGAGTTCCTTTGGCCAGCCTGGTTGCTGGGCTGACCGCTCCCCTGCAGCGGAGAGTCTCGACGGGACAGCACTGGAGACCTGGATGTGGTCCTCACAGGAACCTTTAAAAAAATCAAAAGGCATTTACTTAACAGGAGTGCTAAAGCGGTTCAAGCACATTCAAATACATGAACACCTTGTCAAGCGCCATAAAACTGTCCCACCGATAACGTAAAACCTATTACTGTATTTCCAAAGCTAAAATAAAATCAGCATTATTTAAATGATCTAGTGCATGCATTCTAACACAGCTATTGAAATTATACCAAAAACTGAACAATTAAACAAAACAAACAAAAAAAACACAGGTTTGTGGGATGAGCATACCTACGAAATGTTTTGTAAGTGTGCATGAGTGATGCTAAAGCTGCAGAATGGCAAGTGGGAAATGACAGAGGGGAAAATGAACTGGATTAGCAGGCGGCAGAGACTGACAAACTAAAAGCAACCGGCTATCAGAAAGGATTGCTGTGCTGCTTCAGCTAATGTTTACATCTCTCTTCGGTATTGCAATGAAAACGCAAAAAAAAAGTGCATTGGGTTTGATACCTCGCTATTACCTAAAAAAAAAAAAAAAAAATGGACGAGAAACGACACAATTTAGATAATGTATTCCTCTGCTTGTTTTTATTGCCCATTAAATATCTGAAAGCCAGCAGTAAAAAGGCTTTTTATTAAGGATTCATTTCTTCGCCAATACCTCAGGACCTTCCGATTAATTCCACAAGATCCACCCCACCCTTCTGTCCCCAGGTAGCACAGATTCCTTCAATGCTGCCTCTTACCCTCGGAGGCACCTCCTCACTGTCTGCTCCAGACCAGACCCCTGGGTATCTATCCTTTTGGCTGGGGTCAGGCATGTCTGACCTAGGCTCAGAGCTTTGCTGCTTGTCATTACGTGAAGGTGGACATGGGTCCTGAGAGCGAAGATGGAGATGTGCAAAAATAGGAGAAGGGTCGCTGAAGGAATGGGATCGAGACACGGGGGAAGCGCTATTCTTGAGAGATGCCAGGTGGGACCACTGTACCTTACAGGGAGAGAACAAACAACTTTCAGCTTGAGTTTTGGTGCGGGGTGCAAGCCACAAAAAGGAGAAAATACAGAAAATGGAAATGAATTCAGACAAACATATGTACATATACAAATATGAAAGCTGACAAGCAGACATGCTCTAGCATTTATGGCACAAGTCTATAATTAGATAAATGTCTGTATATACACATTATGTCCATACACAATATAGTGTGTGTAACTTTTACACATTTATAGAAATAGTGAACATGAAACAGGAAAAGTTAATATTTTAATAGTGCGGTCTCTGGAAGGTACTGCGACGTTTAAGTTAATATTTAAAGACGAATTGGTCGCCTGTACCTGAAAGCAATGAATATTGAATGCATTTTGTACCTGTGGTTCCATTGGCCTGTGCATTGCCGATGGGGCAGGCTCAGAGTTGCCATTTGAGAAGGACTCTGATCGGGAAGGCACTGGGGGCTCCAGCACTTTGCTCGGCTGTTTTGATTGCGATTGAGACGAGCCCTGAATAGTCTTTCGAAACCTTTCGTCAGCCTGGGTGAACAAATAAGGAACAATCTTATTTTGAAGCTTGGCTTAATACTGTAGGCAATGCAAGGCAGTTGATAGTAAGCATTAAAAGTAAAAAATAAAAAAATAAAAAATAAATAAATAATGTTCATGCCGTGACAAGACTCTTGAGACAAAACACCTTTTCCTATACAAAACTTAAGAGTTCATCCACATAGATGGTATAGGTATAGATAACAAACGGGCAAATTTTATACTAAGGAGCCATGTGAGAAAAGGCATATTCAAGACATATTTGAAATTACGTTTTAATTATGTGGGGGGAAAAAAAAAAATATTGGCTTCTACATATTCCCTGTACTAAAGGGACAGCCAATCAATCATAGGCAGTATAGGCCTATTTCTTTCATTAGGTTCATATGCTCAATCAGTAAGCATCAAGCTTAAATTCAGATGCTACTATTGTGATCAGGAAAGATCTGTTTTCTGCTTCATGGTTCTAAAACGATAACGCTATTGTATTAATTGACCATTGTTTACCAAACAATTCGATTCCAGCCAGTTTAATTCTAGTGCTGTACTTTTATTTAGCATTTTGGGAAAATTCTCAAATACAAATTACTTCCTTGATTAGCTTTATATCATCCTAAAACAGTATTACACAGTATTACTTGTATATAAAAAAAAAAAAAATTAAAAAAAGTGGTACTGTAGCAAAGACATTCCAATGACTTGATTATTAACAATGAAGCAGAAATGGAGATAAATCGCACCCATCATGATGAAAGAATACCAGCGTGCTGCTCCACCTCAGCAACATGTATGCATAACTTCAGATCACCAAATCACAAAACAAAGGTTTTTTTCTCTCTGAATGCAGGGGTATGGACAACACAACATACTCGAACACTAGAACCGCCATGCTGGTCAATTGGGCCCATTTTAGATTTAAAATGTACTCTTGTTGTAAATCGTATGTGTATGTCCCTTTTGGCTTTTCCTAAATATATTAATTCAATATCCAGATGGCATTTGATAGCCAGAATCATAAAACTCAAAGTCATAAACAGTTCTACTTAGAACCGTCACATGGGTCAATGTGATTTTTTAAATTTTTTTTTTTTAATTTTTTTAAGCCTTTCTTTGTTTGTAGACTGACTACGAGACAGAGATTGCTATGATTGTGGATTTGTCAAGATGCAAACTCAGTGAAAGCCTAATTGCTTATTTTTCAATGTACCTGGAGACCATCCTTCATTTTGTTCCACAAATGCAACTGGGAATATATCAGTAGGAAATATTTAATCTTGAAAGTAGTCATTTTGATTGGAATACGGCAAGCTGCACTCAGATGCATACAGCAAACTGAAATGACAGATGGGATAATTTATGTGCCTAATATGAAATGTATGTTATATAATTCTTTTTTATATTACTATTAGAAAAAAAAAAAACATTTTGATTTTACAGGTTTGTATGTACCAGTTTACACAATAGTGTTCAATGGAACAGCTCCTGGATGCAGGCAGTCAGCTGGCAGACGCTCCTCCATAGAGTACAATGTAGCTGTCATACCGGAAGTAGTGTTATATTTTCTTTTTATGTAGTATTAGAAACAATGATTTTGGTTTTATAGTTTTGTGTGTACATGTACCCGTTTACACCTGTACACGGGTATACATACCTATTTCTTTTGAAATAGGTATGTGTTTGTAATTGTGCTGTATATGCGCTCATTTTAAAAATAAAGCCTTTATGTTTAATTTTCCATTTAAATACAGTGTTTCTGCGATGCAAATGTTAGATATGATGTTCATGAATAAAACTTTTCAGTTGTATCCGATAGCATGTCTAATTTTCATAACGAAGCAGTTTAAAAAATGTATGGGTCAGTGACCCACGTGGCGGTTCTAGGTAGTTCGAAAATCCAGCGGTTCTAGTGTTAAGACCATTGAATACAAGGCAGCTCCATCTGCAGTGATTTTTATATTAAAGCATTATTTAATGTTTGCTGAAATTGAGGAAAGCCCAGTCTAATTTGTCAGTGCAATGTAGAAAATGCACACACACACACACACACACTGTTATAAAGAAACAAATCAAACAAAGCCAGCAGTTCTCAAAGCATCATTATGTATCTATAGAGAGAGAGACATGCTACACAAGCGAGACTTCATCAGGATGGTAAACTCTTTGGGTGTAGCTTTGGGTAAATCACTCACTTGACACAGCGTAACCATCAGAAAATGTGTGAGGTTTCTATTCGCGAGCCTGATCATGAGTATTGTGTATGAATTAATCCTTCAACCCGCCCTCCCGTTCATGTAGGACTGGCACCCTATGAAGCAGAATGATTATGAGGAATGCTCTATTGAATTATTAAGGAAATGGAGTAGGCAGTAGTTGGAAGGCAGTTATGTGCAGCAGTCACAGTCAACGAAGAACAACCAAGAGACCCTGGGTTCAAATCCCAGTTTGGCCTCTAGCTCTACTGCGTGGGTCAATGGACTTGACCGACCTTGCACTTCAGTCTTGGCAGTACAACTTGGAAGCAGCAGCAGACCAGCTACTTAAAAATGAGATGCTGAATCTCAAGTTATGTAGTGGATAAAAAAAAAAATAAAAAAAAAAAAATGTAAATCAAAATCAAGATTATGCCGCTCACAACACCAATGCCACCACTGAGCACCCCTAGGACTATGGTGATGTGTGATATAATCCGCCAGAAGCAATGGCACTGTGGTTCACCTCTCTCGCTCGCTCTGCTGGTTCATGGGGCTGGGGTTTCAGCTCTGCGGGCTGGTATGGTTGCTGCTGCTGTGGCTGCTGTTTATTCCTGTCTTGCTGCTGCCTATGGTTTTGCTGCAGTGAAAGAAGGTAGGCCTGCTCCTGCTGTAACTGACGTTGCAGTCTCTCTGCCTGACGCTGCTCTTCCATCTCCCGCCATTTGTACTCCTGATGTACAGAGAGTGCAAGGGTTCAGGTATACATGGGTACACAGGTCAGGACTTGCTTCTTTAACACTAGCGGTGCCCACGACGGATCAAGCTTGCATTCCAGAGTCCAAAAGACTACCTGGGCATGTTGTTCGCCTCCGACGATCAGTCTTGCAGAACTAATTCAATTTGAAAAGTTTGCACCGGCCTTTTTGATTTATTCATCCTGGTCTTCTTCATAGCAGCAAAATGAATATAGAATAGAATTTGAAAATCAGCCAGGGCACAGCTAAGGTTAAAGAATAATTATTTTATTTTTAAAATAAAGCTTTTAGATTAATAGAAGTTTTTAGGTATTTGGGCTTAATCATCTGTAGGTCTCTGGCTGTACGAGCACTTGCACCACTGACAAATTCCTGGGGTGATCATGGCTGGCAGAAAATATACAAATAAAACCAAAATAAACCTGGCTAGCTAACTGGAGGCCAGTGAAGGACTAGAGACAAAAAGGAAGTGCCACTTGTGTTGAATGATCAGGACTCTGCCAGTGACATCCAGGGCTGACTGTGGGAAACTCCATGTATTCACAGTACACACTCTTCTTAGGAAAGCAGCTCCATCCAATGGGTGGCAGTGCAACTGCTAATCCGCAGAGTGACTTGTTAGCTGGAATTCTGAACTGCTTGAATTAAAGGGCTCATTTCGATAGCTTGTCTGTGTGCTCCCATTTAAACCTCACCACACTATTTACTGACGAGTTACACCCTTATCGTTATGTCTCAAGATTCTTTACCAATTTTCTCTGCTTTCGTTATTGTGTGAAACGCTACCATTCTACCCACCTCTGTTTTTACAAACAATTAAGAAAAATACGTTGTTAAACTTATCAAGAAATATAATTAAGATATGGGGTGGGTTATCAGAGATAACCAGACACTCCCTCTCATTAAACTTAGCCAAGGTAATGCCTCTTTCTTAAGTTGGTAATGGTGTATGTGTTTGCTGATGTCACATTTAACCTTATATACTGTTAAAAACAGATATGATGATTCGATATTTACAGTGCCGTGAAAAGTATTTGTCCCCCGGTCTGATTTTCTGCATTTTTGCATATTTGACACTGAATGTTATCAGATCTTCAACCAAAACATAATATTAGATAAAAGCGACCCTGAGTGAACAAATACATATTTCATTTATTTATTAAAGAAAGTTATGCAACACCCAATGCCCCCGTGTGAAAAACTAAACCGCCCCCTTAGACTCAATAACTGGTTACATCACCTTTAGCAGCAATAACTGCAACCAAACTCTTCCTGTAGTTATTGATTAGTCTCTCACAGCGCCGTGGAGGAATTTTGGCCCACTCCTCCATGCAGAACTGCTTCAACTCAGTGACATTTGTGGGTTTGAGCATGAACTGCTCGTTTCAGGTCCTGCCACAACATCTCAATGGGGTTTAGGTCTGGACTTTGACTAGGCCATTCCAAAACTTTAAAATTTCTTGTTCTTCAACCATTCTGATGTAGACTTGCTTGTGTCTTTCGAATCATTGTCTTGCTGCATGACCCAGCTGCGCTTCAGCTTCAGCTCACAGACGGATGGCCTGACATTCTCCTGTAGAATTCTCTGATACAGAGCAGAATTCATGGTTCCTTCAATGACGGCAAGGCGTCCAGGTCCTGATGCAGCAAAGCATCCCCAAACCATGACACTACCACCACCATGCTTGACCGTTGGTATGAGGTTCTTACTGTGGAATGCAGTGTTTGGTTTTCTCCAGACATAACGGGGCCCATGTCAGCCAAAAAGTTCCACTTTTGACTCAAATCTGTCCATAGAACATTGTTCCAGAACTCTTGAGGATCATCCAGGTGCTTTTTGGCAAACTTGAGACGAGCATTCATGTTCTTCTTAGTGAGCAATGGTTTCCGCCTTGCTACTCTGCCATGAATCCCATTTTTGGTGGAGTCATGAACACTGACCTTAGCCAAGGCGAGAGAGGCCTGCAGATCCCTGGATGTTGTTCTAGGGTTCTTTGTGACTTCCTGGACGATTTTCCGCCTTGCTCTTGGAGAGATTTCGGCAGGACGGCCACTCCTGGGAAGATTCACTACTGTCCCAAACGTTTTCCATTTGGACAATATGGCTCTGACTGTGGTTCGGTGGAGCCCCAGAGCCTTAGAAATGGCTTTGTAACCCTTTCCAGACTGATAGGCATCAACAACTTTTTTCCAGAGGTCTTCAGGAATTTCTTTTGTTCGTGGCATTATGTGCCTCTAGAACCTGTGTGTTGACAACTTCACTCTGATGGTAAGGGCCAAAGTTAGTCAGATTTATATTGGGCACGGCTGGCCCAAAATCAGGCCTGGTTGTTAACCAAAGTACTGAAACAGCTGACACTAATTATCCCTTTAATTGGGTCGAGTTAACTAAGGGGGGGCAATAACTTTCACACCTGAAGATTGCATGTTTGATTACCTTGCACACCAAACAAATGAAAGAAGCATCAAACTTTGGTGTCATTTTTTCTCTCACTCCCTCTATATTCTACTACAACCCACAAAAAAATCTGACCAAATACAATGTGAAAAATGTGCAAAAATGCAGAAAATCAGACAGGGGGCAAATACTTTTTCACGGCACTGTATAGAATGGTCAAATTAGGCCGACATTACAGTAGGAGTTTAACAATCCTGATAAGGATCATCTCCCCCCAAAAACACCCCCCAAAAACAAGCTTAGCAGCAGCCTTAGTGACATATTTCCTTTCTAAAGCCTGCAGCAACAACACAGCACCTGGCCACATAAATCCCTCCCATTAATGATGTTCAGCTATAAATGTGGCTGTACCCAAATACTTTAACGCTTTTAGTGTGTAATATTGACAGCCCTTTTAACAAAACACTGCTGTTGTTGCTGCTGCTTGTAACACACACAGTAGGTGCAGCTGTGCCCGGTGCACAGTGCAACTAAGGCTGCCAGCGAGATCAAATCGTCCAAAAAGATAACAGTGAGTTACCAGTAACATGGCCTGCTCATGGAGCAGCTGCTGCTGAAGAATTTCCAAGTGCCGCTGTTCCTCCTCCAGCTGTCGCCTGATGTACTCCTGCCACACAGAACCACACACAATAATTAATATTGGGACAAGGAGGCAGAGCACTGCAAGATATGCCTTCTCTGTCCGTTCAGTGCGAGCTAAAAATCTCCCTAATGGTTGTTTTTACCATTCCTATGAATGGACTCTTACGGATGGTTTAACCCCCAATACGGTTCATTCTAACACTTCTGATTCTTCTACTGAAGCACCTCATGCACATGGACAAAGGTGATTGCTGTTGCAGCACTTTGTTTACATTTACCTTGATATTGTACATACCCAATCTTAAGACACACGTAATACTAAAAAGAAATCCAATTAAACAACGAAACCAGAACATATGTATCATACTGCTAACTATCCCCATGTATTTGAAAAAATCTGGGAACTGCATATATGATGTGAATCCTTTTAGATTACATGACAGTTTAAAATGACACTGAGGTTGAAACTACAGTCTGGGTATGATGACCAAGTCATTAGCCTTACCCATTTAATAACTATTCAGTATGTGTTTGTGTCTAATAACCAGGGTTCTCCCCATGCGACAGGACATTACAGCCGGGAGCACTTAACAGAAAAATAAAACTTGCCTTTCCTTAAATATATAATACAACAAAGAATTTGAGTAATGTGTTGTCTTTCGTTGACTATCTGGCTGCGCTTTTTATTCTTTCATTACTGTTTTTTATTATGGTAAATTACCGGGCTTATTTAGGCACTCTACGATTTGACTGGGGAAAGATAACGTAGGTTTATTGGAGTTCAAAAAAAAAAAAAAAAAACGGTAACCTTTTCACTTCCTTTTTAGCTTCATTATTGAGCTTATTGCTTCATTTGCATTGTTTTCTTTATGTTAAGTTTTCAGGGCATTTTGTTAATGCACGTCTATTTTTGTTTTTCGCTGTTCTACATTTTTTGAATGCAACTGTTCATTTTAATCTCTTTTTTTTCACAAGAGTACTCACACATGTTTGGTCACCATCATAACCAGAGTGTAATAATCCAGCACCTCTGCACTTAAGCATTTGCATGTCAGCTGACAAGTAAGTTCAGCTGATATCCCATCACACCTTTCTTCTTAAAGGCGTACAGCCTCTACACATGAACCCCCAATATCTCTCACAAGCACCTGGGTACATATTTATGATATCATAACAAAAGGAATATTTTGGTGCATTTGTACAGCTATTATGTACTATATATAACCTTCCAGTACAATAAGCATTTCATATTTATGCTTTGAAAATAATCAGTTGTTTTTTTAGCAGTCATTTGAACGTTTTAGCCTCTCTAAGTGCTTAACACAGAAAACCTGCCCCTTCAACTCTGATTGGTTAAATGTTGTGTAACACAGCTGTCATGTGGTTCCAAGATTTTTTTTTCACCCAAAAACACACAAGTGATCCAGTCTGCTAGAAGCACAATCATTCCTTATTGTTAAAAGCACAGTAGCATCTGCAAGACGGGCAGACCGGGTTTTTTTTTCAGCCAGGCGGTGACAGGGCACTGAATTGGCCTGGGGAGAACCCGGATAACCCCAACCTTTGCCTCCACAAGAACAATTTTGCTTTACCATTTACTTACGATACATTCAGATACCTTATATTGACTCATTGACTCCATTCATTTATTTATTTTGCATATGAATTATTAGTTGTGCCAAAGCAGAGCTTTAATATTACTTATGCTTTGAACTAAACAGTAAAACTGCTTTTACTCTATTCATGAACATAATATTTTGCCTGTTTTGATCATTTATAAACTTTTGAAAACAGTGACTTTTTTAAAATACACTGTGGGATATCAGCTATGAATTTCATGTATGGTGTTCTACATTCCTGTCCTAGAGCTTCTGGCTGGGACCCAGCAGTGCTGATGCTACCTGCTCTCTCTCGACCCTCCTCTTCTCCTCCTCCGCTCTCCTGCGCTCCTCCTCCTCCTTGCGCCTGCGCTCTAGCTCTTCCACTCGGCGCTTCTCTTCCTGCTCCCGGCGTCTCTGTTCCCGCTCCTGTTGCCGCCGAACCTCTCGCTCACACCTTTGTTGCTAAAGAAATGAAAAGAACGACCATTACCTTTGCGGTCCCGCGGACACATGGATACTTACAGCCACACTAATTCATCTGACAACAGAGGTGGAAATAAGAGCCCAATTAGCTAATCTATTTCAGAGAAAGTGCACTTGCTGAAGAGATTCACGAGCCCACTGCGTCACGTACTGTACACAGATTCTTCAGGTGGGGATTTAAAGGCTGATTTGTGTGTTTCCATCTACAGTACGACTGCTTGTCAGGCTGTCAACTCTATTTTCTGTTTGATTTACAGTGGTGGAGGTCCAGGTAATGAGGATTGCGTGAATGCGTTTTGTGTATGAAGCACAGTTGAAGTGTTTTGCCAGTACAGCCTTATATGAAACCCTTAGGTCAACACTGATTGCAAAACACTTTTCAGTCAGTGGGTTTGGACCGGTTTACTTGAACAGATCAAAATCAGGGATGTAACTGAACAGTACTGTCACCATATGAGGAGTCTGACAATGTGTGATTTGTAGCAAGATAAAATCAAACATTGCTAAAAAGCAAAAAAAACACAAAAACAAAATGAGAATCATGTGTACTGATCATTCAAGAATCATTTGAAGGACTGCAGATTGTGATCTAGTGCTTTTGGTCACATATCACAATGTGTAGCACGCATGTATCCCATTTAACTAATGCATACATTATTGTTTCAGCTCTAGACCAGGGACTGTATAGGCATGCTTGCCAGAGCACTGTTCTTGCCTCTGTAGAGGGTGGTCCTTCCAAAACAGGGGTGTGAAGCACATCTACCACTTGCCTAAACCAGGCTTTGTAGAGAAGGGCTTTAGGGCCATCAATCCAACACAATTTAAATGCCAGTTGAGGCACCTAGCTTTTTAATGCACTGTAATTTTAAATACTTTGCAGGTAGTGTCTTGCTCAGGTTCCCAAACTACACAGCACAGTTTGAACTTGTGTTTAAGGTATTTTGCCTGGATATACTGCATTGCAGGTGTTTAAGTGCAAAGACAAAAACACCTGAGTGTGCATGTTACCGCAGCTTGTGGCAGGTGTGGAATCTTCTGCCACTAGAACTGACCATGCATTTCCTCCCCACTACTTATGAATAACATGGCATACAATAGAGTAGAAGTGTGGTGATAAGCACATCTGTTCAGGTCTAACAATTGCGTCATACCAAAACCCTGATTTGTGCTTTATGCTACTGTTAATCTATCAAGTACTAGAACCAATCACGGTTGTCAGAGTTTTAAAGCTATTAAGTCCCTGCCTTTTTAGTCAGCAGAGGCGATATGTTTTAGATGTTCGAAGAACTAATTGTGATATTAAACGTGGGTGAGTTTATAAACCTATACCAGTGTTTTTTAAATTCTATCACCCACAGAAAAAAAGAGAAAGTTAAATTAGTGCCAGTCTGCAGAGAAAACAAATTTGTGAGGCACAACGGTGTCATTGTCTGCATGCCAAATTAAACAAAGAGATGGAGTTCCTTGCGCCAACCACCACCTTCCTGTCAGTAACCACTGTAGCAGGCTTGCCAAAAAGCAGGAATGCTTCGCACCTGACAACTTCAGCTCCTTGGTAATGGTGGATTGAGGCTGTGTGGTCCAGTGGTTAAAGAAAAGGGCTTGTACCCAGGAGGTCCCCGGTTCAAATCCCACCTCAGCCACTGACTCATTGTGTGACCCTGAGCAAGTCACTTAAACTCCTTGTGCTCCGTCTTTCGGGTGAGACGTAGTTGTAAGTGACTCTGCTGCTGATGCATAGTTCACACACCCTAGTCTCTGTAAGTCGCCTTGGATAAAGGCGTCTGCTAAATAAACAAAACAAATTGACAAGACGAGCAACTTCCAAAATAAGCATTTCTATTGAATCCTGACTTCTAGTTATCAATCGTCCATAATTTCACTACCACACTCATTGAAACAATTTACCAGTTGTATATGAACTTTAAAATATGCTTTTAGACACTTCCTTCTATATAAAAGCTTGTACTGTCACTGCAGTTCATTGTAACTGCCTATATTGTAGGATATATTGACAATTACTGCAATCAGATCCTGTGATACCACTAAAGCAAATTACAACAGGAGGGGCCTGTGATTCACTAGTGCTGATAGGAGGTTGTATTTGTATTTATTTTAAAGCCTTGGTGATATCAACCAAGTACTTCAGCAAGTGCTGTAAGCAAGCTATTGAGGAAAGTAACTGATTTTGTGAAATATAAAATCAGGCCGTTATCTGCATTTTACAGTTTGATTTACAGAAGTTAATCATAACTGAAGTGTAGAGTGATTGAAGGCCTTCTCGGAGCAGTACCTCAGCAAGGACTGAATGGACGATAGCAGCTCAGCTTTGAAGAGCGGAATAAATACAAAGAATCAGCTTGGCATTTACTTAGCGCAAAACAACTTGTTATTTTGTTATTTTAAGATATATCCTTTTTGTAGCAGCAGTGGTGAAAAAAAGATAAACACTATCAATAAAGGTTTGCTACTCAGTGACGGAGCATGTTCAAATTAGTCATAAAACTGTGTACCAGACACTTCAAAAACTGAAATTATTCCGGACTTTCAGGTTAGATTTTAAAAATGTCACATTTTTCAATTTGTCAGTTTTCATTAAGTATATGGGAAACTACATAGCAGTATGTAATTAAATATGTTAACATTATTCAGCAGGTTTTATTGACTGAAACAAAATTAGTTCATTCTATAGGGTGATGCAAAACTTTTGGCTATAGCTGTAGGGCAGATGAACAGAAATACAGGGACATATTTACAAGATAAAAAAGATGTGTTTATACATTATTATGCAGCTCGATCAGCTGTTTAAAAGCCAAGAGAGTGACCAATCTGCCAAAATTATTGGGCAGTGCATAAAAGCACATTTTAAATTCATAACACAATTGATAATTGTGATGCTCCCACAATATTTTACAATTGATAATTGTGATGCTCCCACAACACTCAGTAAAAAAAAGCTAACACGATAGTGAAATTAAATATAAAATGTGAGATACATGTTTAAAAAAAAAAAAAAAAAAAGGAGGGGGATTCTGGCTTCCCCCACGCAATGATAATTTACACAAATCAGGAAAGTGACATTCCAATTTTGAGCTTTTGTGCAATCTCTTGTTTCAAATCAAAGGCATTTTAGCTAATAAATGACAGAGAGGGAAGAGTGTGCTTGAGGCATCTTGACCTTGGCATGTGCTTAAATAAGGCCTGTGACCTCTTAATCTTGCTTTCGGTTTTCATGCTCCCGCTAATTGGAACCCTTGTCATGTTGGTCTGTTTTGATTTCCTAAACTATAAATAGGGCTTCAGTTTTCCTGTAATTATTTTTCCCTTTTAAAAAATATGCTCATTTTTTTAATTCTGTCTTTGTAGATGTACAAAGATATGCCCCAGGAATAAGTGAATACAAAATACATAGTAGTCTCCCGTGTTGTGTTTATGGGATCCTAAAACCTGAAAACCCAGTAAAAATCAGAGACAAGATCTCAGATTAAAAATAAATAAAAACAATAAGCTTTAAAACAATGAATAAGGGATTTCAGATTTTATTCTACCATGTGGTTCTGCAAGAGACAGTAGCCAAGTGCAACTTGCACTTTGGTTTAATAAAAACCAAGCCTATAAAAACACTTCATCCTTGACCCAGCTCATCTAATTAATACCATCCTATACACGGACATGACTGTTCCCTATAAGTACTAAAGAAATCCATGCAAGCCATGAATAAAATACCCTCCACACCACATGCATAGGCTTAACACAGTGTTCATCCCTGTATCCAAGGGGAATATTATACTCTGGCATGAGGCCCAGACCCCTGTGCATTGACACACAATCTAAATGGTCTAGGAACCCTGCCAACATTTTAATAACAGGCTTGTATTTTATTTTATTTTTTTTTTTTAAACCAATTTTTCAGGGAGCAGGTCTGTGTTCCAGCAGCTGTTTGCAAATGACTGGACCACATACAATATATGGCTTAATCTGTGATCTGTGCAGTATACATATCTAACAGGACTGCCAAACCTGTCTGTCTCTCTCACACACACACACACACACACACACACACACGTTTTGAAATCTATTAAAAGGGTAAGTAATCTGCTTTTGAAAGGGTTATTTGTTCACACTACACACTGTGACTAAATAACTGACAGTCGTTACAATCCAGAAGTCCTTTCCCAACTATTCAAAATCTGTTTCCCAACACTTTTGCTACCAAAACTGTCACTTACCTTACATTTTTATTTTACTAAAGTATGTATTTAATGTATTTTATTCATGCATTAATTTATCTATTACATATTTATCCATCTATAAAAATAAATACATGCACAAATATTATAAAAGACAGAAACTGTCAGAAGAGAAAGTTATTGGTTCTTAATTTGGTCCTGTCCATTAAATTTGTATTGGAATTAGTGTGTGAAAATCTGAAAAGCAAAAGTGTATTGTAACCAATTAAAGTCATTGTGACTTAAATTTCACAGGATTTTCTGGGTGTCCTGAAAACAGAGTCTGCATATATAAACCAACTGCAGATAACTTTGCCAAATGCAGTGCAATAGCATTTAAAACAATTACAGGAGGCCTTGGTGGCACCCCTGTATCTGTCCCCAGTCTGAGCACCTCTCACCTCCTCAAGACGCCTCCTCTGCTCCTTCTGCTGCTCAATACGTTTCTGCCGCTCGGCCAGCAGCTGCCGCTTGTACTCCTCCTGCTCACGCAGTTGCTGCTCCTGGAGGAGCTGCTGTCTCCTCAGGGCCTCAGAGCGCTCCTTGTTCTCCTGCTGCAACCGCAGGAAGTCCCGCCTCAGTGTCGATTCACCCGGGACATTCACGATGGAGCTACCAGCGAGAGAATGGTCAACCGTCAACACCACAACACGCAAGACAGTACAGTGCAGGCAAGTGTTTGGCAGGTGTAGAGCACCAGCATTCACGAGGGGTGGGGACAATATTGGTATAAATATTAACCATTAGAATTGGAGACACCCATCCAACAAAGCAACGACTGCAGTGTTTTATAACCAATATATCCATCCATAACTTCAAATGCTCAAATTATATCTGGTAAAACTGTAACAAACAAAAGCAAGTAAATTACTCAAATAAAGCTTTCAGAAAACACTAACACCGAATCAGCCAGAACATTTATCAGCTTGACCAAGTTCTTTTTATAAACACCTACATACAGAGTTGTTATTAACCTGGTTATTTACCATATTCACTAGGATTGACAGAACAGGTATTGCTATTCTACTTTTTGTAACAAAGAATACTACAAGTATGTTTTAAGAGTTCTTACACGAGTACCAAAAAGTAATTCACATTGTAAAACATGTGGTAGATCCTGGCAAACAGTTAAGCAGTCATTTCAAATTTGCAATGCTAGCCGATTTGCATTTTTTGTTTGTGTTGATTCAAAAGGACTCAAGAAGCCCCATAGAAACAGTAAATGTAGTGGAAACCATGCAGGACACAAAGTTTGGCAAAACCACAACCCCCCCCTCCTATTTTATTAACTAATGCCAGTAAGTCCCTATGCAAAATTGCTTATTGACCATTATTATATAGTGTTTGCTGTACTGGACATTTAATTCTTTGCCTCCAAAACAAGACACCTTTCTCCTTTTCTAATCATGGTGAAGTTGATTTGTTATTTATTTATTTTCTACTATAAGAGGATATCAGTTAACAGGCTATTAAGCTCACTGTAAAAAACAAACACACTGAAAACAAAAGGGAGAGAAAATAAAAACATGAAGTTCATAACCACACTTATCAGGGTATGGGGGAAAATCATACTAAAAGGTCAAAGAGAAGGCAAGTGTTTCACGATGCTTCACCAAGGTACAGTGTTTCCCTACCACTAATATTGGCCAGACACTGAAAGAGGAACCGGTTTTTGTAGGAGGTTTTGAAAGACAATTACCAAATATGATGCAACACCTTAATTAAAACATGTTAGCACTGGGGGAGAATCCAAATGACTCAGCAGCCTAAAAGTACAGCTAATATTTTATTCTAATTCAACCAACTTTATCTTCATTAGCTGCATTAGAATTCATGTGAAAGCAAGAGATTTATGAACCTTCAGTCTAGGGAAATGTAGATAAATTCCAGTGACTTCACCAGTAATGCCTTATACTAAGTGCCTTGTCAGGATGTTGAATAACTGTAGAAGTAAGCATGAAGAGATGCTTACGGTGAAGTGTCTATCCCTCGATGTGACAAGGCACAGAAGTCATTAGCTATTAGACAGTCCAAGCCACATGGCACCTCTTGCTTTAAGTAAAGGGGGAGGTCCTATCATGTGCACAATTTTCAGCTTTGTCAAGCAGACCATACACAGCCTGTCCCCGGCTCCTATTAAGTTGCCAGTATCAGACAGATTAGATAAGAAGCCTGCGAGATCCTGTCTTACAAAAAGGACAAACTCACCATTGACAACTGAAAAAACCTGGGTCTAATACATTATTGCACGTTCACACAGATTGCTCTGCACAAAATTTTTAATCAAAAGACATTTTAAACATGGCGAGATCTTCTGAGCCACGATGTAACATGTTGGACTGCGGAAAGAGAAGACAATGGAAGGTCAATGGAATCAGTCCAGGACAGACTGAAGATGCTCTTTGTTACCTTGGCTCTCCTTCCTGTTCAGGAACCTCCTCCTCCTCTTCTTCACTCCCACTGTATTCATACTCCGTTTCATCTAGAGAAGACAAAATACAAAATTTACATATTCACTCACACAGTCAAAATCCTAACTTAATGCCATCTCACCCTGTGAAAGGAGTTCAGAACCCTGGTTGAATTTGGTAATGGATTCAGATTTCTGAAAAGCAGGTTAAAGCAAAAGGCATGCAAGAGCTCCATTTACCTTTCTCTCCTCTCTTCTTCCTGGTCCTGTCGATGTGGTCTTTGAGCTGGATCCGGACCTGCCTCTCGTTGGGCTGGTCTCGGATGAAGGGGTGTTTCAGCAGTTGCTCCGTTGGAGGACGCTGTGTGTAGTTCTTTACTAAGCAGCCCTCTATGAAACTGAAGAACTTCTTGGACCTGAGACAAGCAAACAGCAGCAGATGGGAAATTAACTCCGGTGCTTTAATCCTCATGTAGGAATTGGTCTCAGGGAGGAGAATCTGACATAGCTGTCTTCTTGGAGGCTGCTAACAGCTTTTGGCTATTCTGAAGCCTTAGGGCGTTACAGAAATTGAAAACGTTTCACTTAAATTGTTTTCTTTTAAAAACCTGTTGTACAAATAACAGGTTTTACCCCCACTCCCGAAACCCATTCAAAACATACGAGTTCGTTATCACAGACAAAGCCACAGGCAGTATGATTGATATGCACAAAACAGTCATGTGAAAGTTACGAACAGTTCCTGAAGAGTAAACAAATCCAGCATTACAATTCCATTATTGTGAACAGCATTGCAGGCCATGTTGAAAATATTTAATCAAAGTATATCCCACTGAAACAAAGCCTTGTCTACAGTGGGTGGGGTTCTGAAACATTAATGAATGGAGATAAAGGATTCTAGGCAAAAGCAGTATTTTTCTTTTTAATCCTGGACACCATACCACTAGGAATAGCGTTCTATTGTTTCAACATCATGAAACATCCACAGAAAGTGCAATGTGCACCATAGACACAGGCACAAGCAGAAGGTCAGATTCTTACACACTGTCTTACACATTGACAAGGATATACATCCCACAGGAGAGAAGGGTTTTCTAATTCTACACCGTTATTCAACTTGTGCGGTACTATTAGATAAACCAATGAGACCTACCACTTCTTCGATTTAAGCCTTGGTGGGGGATTCCTGGGAATAAGGAAAAGCGCTCTCATGGGATGCATGTCACAAAGGGCTGCAAGATACAAAGAAAAACAAATAAGAATTCAAGGCGTTATAGATGCAGATCTTAAACATGTGAACAACGTTCACTCACACAGGCATGATGACAAAAAGATGTTTAAAAGAAGAAAATTGTTCACATCTGTACTTACGAGGAGCTCCCTCTGCCATTTCAATAGCTGTGATCCCACAAGACCACAAGTCGCTCTGAAAAACAACAAGGGATATAAATTCCTGGTGCAAGACGGTGGTAGATTGAGCAGCAAACAGTCAGTGTGTGCTAAAGAGGCTCTGTCCAATTGATTATAGTGAAATAATGAAACTTATGGACAAGTTGAGGTACACCGATTTTCTTCAACAGAAGGATCTGGTGAACTATGGATTAGGCTAGTCAAATTCTTACACGCTATTTACTATTGTTTTCATCATTAGGTTCTGTAGAATTCATACTAATTTGACATAATAAAATGAACACATTTATCACTTACACTCAATGCCTGGACGTATACAAATTCAGAACTGGTTGATATACGTTTAACATGACAAAAAAAAAAAGAAAATATCTGTAATGGGTTCAGACAGTTTTATGCAAGACAGCTCGTCTACGGGTATTTTACAATTAAGCTAAAAACTGTGATGGATCTAAAACCTGCTGCAATCAAAATTATTGCGTTTCTCACGCTTCTAAAAATGAGACTTGCACACTACTCTATACGCAGGGTCTTATTTTAAATATAGAAACGGCTGTAATAAAAATCAATAGAACAGGATATGCAAAGTGCACCTAAATGGAGTAGTAAGTGCAAACAAGGCTGTCCTTACTCTATAGTCATAGGTTGCATCTGGGTTTTCATCACAGGCAATGACTTCAGGAGCCATCCAGTATGGTGTCCCAATAAACGTATTCCTCCTCCCCACAGTCCTGTCCAGCTGAGCACTCACACCAAAATCCACTGCAAACAAGAATCAGCTTACATCAGCTTTAACCCTTTCAAAACAGAGCGTTAGGTGCTCTCAGAAATCAGACAGATGCTCAGGCTGTCATGACAGCAGAGCACCCACAGCAGTTGCTTTGTAGAACAGAAGTTATAACCCAAGACTGATTCACAGCTGGATGAAATCCACCGTAAAAATGGCAACAAAGCAGGAAATTGATGAAATAAAAGCATTCATTTTCCAAAAATGTCCATTTTAAAATAAAAACTAAATACAATTTAATTTACAGCAATGAGCAATTAATAAACAAAAGTAAATATATAAAATGAAGCGATAACTATAGGGCACATCAAGAGTACAAGGAAATAAGTCTACCTGGCAGAAAACATCTGAGACAAGTTAAGAAAATTGATTCAAAAGTTGGATTACCCCTTTAATATAAAATTATAAATAGTAGACCTTTTGTATTGCATGGACAGAGCTGAGGATGTTATACAAGAGATGTTGACCAATTTCTCCAAGTACTGGTATATTAAGGTCCTGGATTTTTATTACAATAGTCAGTTATGTGCCGTTTGTGGACGTCAGCTGGCTCTGTGACAGATTACTGTTGATTGGACTGTTCATGATGTGTGTTTAACCAAACCCTACTGTATTGTGTTAAATCACAGGATAACATGATTTAGAGACCACAACCCCAACCTGCCAACCTGTAATCCCAGGCCTGGCAACAGAAGAGAAAGCAGCCTGCCAATTACATACCCAGCTTCACTTCTGCATTTTCTGTCAGCAAAACATTCTGGCCTTTGATGTCACGGTGAATCACATGGTGGGCATGAAGATGCGTCAATCCCTATGTATCAAAGAAAACAGACATCTGGTTTACATTGTACCCTTCACTGCAATTGTCCCAAAGAATGTGCTGTACAACAGTAAAGTAAAACAGAGATGATGTGGAATCCCAGGACTGTTTCTGCTGGGTGCACATGGCACAGTCCCCAAATCCAAATTCAAGATTCCATCTAAAAACTTTCTAGCAGTTTGGAGACAAATCTGTACATTGAGGTTCAAGATCAAAGTTTTAGTCTGGGTTTTCAAAACAAAACAAAAGCCATAATGTGGGATTATTTGATTTAAAATTTTTACAAGTGTATTTTATACTATACCTGTTCTATTAGAAGTATTTTTGAATGCAGTATTCCATACCAAAAAAGGGTTTAGCAATTCCACAGACTGGTTGAAATAAAACGCCGAGATCGTCTTTGGCAAAAAGGCAGGATTGGTATGGAGTGTAACCTTTGTCCTGGCCTCTCTAAAAATGAAGGCTTTTGTAATGAAGAATGCCTGCATCTCACTCACCCGCTTTGTGAAGGTGATAGCAAGCAAGGAAGCCACTTTGAGAGATAAATATTTCAGCTGAGCTGAATGCATGGGTTCAAATGGAGGCTTCACGAATGCATTAAGCACCACGTTTAACCTCCAGCGAGGAACAATGTCCTTCCTTTTCAGGAAGTGAGCTCCTGTAGAGACCAAGTCAATTTTGACACGGCAAGCCGAAATGGCGGCCAGATAGACCTTTAACGTGGAGGGGGATTTCCTCTTGTCAAAAAAGGTCCTGCAAAAATTGCAGTATAACTGCCAAGGGGCAGGTCGTGGGGTCAAACCCACGAGGCAGGCACCACGTCTGAGACAGCCCACTTGTACTTGTACTGGCAAAGTGTGAACACTGCTCTGGGTTTGTCAATAGAGTTACTGACACCCTACAAAATGCCAGACGGCTCAAATGCATCCGTTCAGGGGTCAGACCCAGAGCTGCAGGCTCAATGGGTTGGGATGCCACAAAGTCCCCCGTGCCTGACTGAGCAGGTCGTGGTGCTTGAGCAGTCTACACAGCTGGCTGCTCAGGAGCTGCATCAGGGTTGAGTCTCCTAGAGCAAGTAGTAATGGATGCAGAGTGCTTTGTAGAGCTCCGGGAGAAACGTTTCTCCAGTGTGTGCTTAGAGAAATGTGCACAAAACTAGCAGAGACTGCTCTGGCCCCAGGCAGGAAGAGCATCTGCTGTGCTTGTCCTCAACAGGTAGACTGGCCTTGCATGTCTCGCAGGGATAAAACCCAGGCAGGATGCAAGAAGCAAGCAATGCAGCGTACAGTATACAGGTGCTGCCTCAATTTGCTTATATATAGCAAGATCCAAACAAGACCATTTTGGTTCCGGACTGGGGGCATGAGCACCGGTCGGTAGCAGGCCTTGTAGGACCAGGTCAGTTTGGTGACTTTCGCACCAGGTCGGTATGATAAGGGTCCACCAGTTCGGTCACCGTGGGTAGCAATGTACAGGGATGCCCACCCTTACAAGCCTCTGGCAAAACAACTCAGTCAGTACACACACAAAACAAAGAAGTCTGCTTGTTAGATGGTACGGTACTAACAGCCTTCGCAATGGTGATGCTAAAAGCAGGCCTTTGTCAGGGACGATCTCTTTTATTAAAGCCACCCTGGTATTGTACAGTGAATAAAATTAAAACCCCTGGGCAGCTTACAGGCAAGCCCGCAGGCACCCGGACAGACTACAGGGGTCGCTGGTGCATGGTGAGCAGAGAACACCCTGGCCGACAGGGGGTCGCTGGTGCAGGGTGGTGTAGCAGAGAACACCCTGGCCCGACTGGCTTTCTACCACTGGGGACAGCTTGAAAAGGTGGTGGAAACCAAGACTTTGCATTTCTTGAAAATGAAAGTCCAAATTTAACCATTCAACTTAGCAATAGGATCAGGGGCAAAATCTGAAAGTCATGACCATAGGTGGGATGATTTGAACAATTGCTGAGACTATATACTTTGAGCAAGTGAGTGTGTTACAAGTGACAATGCATCCTATTAACAAGGTCTTAATACTAACTGGTGGTGGATTGTGAACATTGTTCCAGTGTATTGAAGGGTCGGCAGCTGTTCTATAGGGCTTGTACAGGTTTGTTAAAAGTACAAACTGTAAAATGTAATACAATAGGTTGCCACTGTAAAGAGAGGACTGCAGAAAATGTCTTAAACAAAACAAAGCACTAATAGGAGGACAAGAAGAAAGTGACAGGAAAGTTTGCCTCCAGCATCAGTTTTTGTTTCAAATATTCTTGCATTCACCATAATATACTGTATATGTAATGCATTTTCCTTTTAAATGTTTTTAATGTTCAATATTTATGTATTTTTGCACTTATCTGTTCCTCGCTGGTAAATACGATACGATTTTTTTTGATTTTTTTTTTAAACAATTTTGATTTTTCAAAACAGGAAGGAGCAACAGAAGTGCAAAGGCACTGTGTAGATAAGTAGGGATGAAACTCTCTCTCACCCGGAGGATCTCTCTGGAGATGTATGCGATCCAGTCTTCCTTCAGGGTGTTTCCCTTTGTGTTCTTCACCAGGTCTGTGATGGAACCTGCCCCACAGAATTCCATGACAAGCTGCAAAAAAAAAAAAAAAAAAAAAAAAGAACCTTACATTGTTAACATTCTCTGGAGGCGAGAAACAGCTGGTTCACACTTACCTAGAAAAAAACACTGTCCTGCCAAAAAAACAACAATAGCGCCACAGCTCCAATGTGCACAGCTGTAATCAGTGGTGGAAAGTTCCACAGTTTCAAATAAACATCATCTATAGACCTTTTCATATGAAATGTAATTGAATGTACAGGGTTTATATAGTACAGCATTCACAATGATTATTTTGTGTGCATATATGCCACCACCATGAAGCCATCCCTGAACCACAGGGACTCATTAGCATGCAGTGAACAATTAAAGCCGAGGAGCTTCCTGGCGTAGCTGTAGTTTGCTTTCAGAATCATATAAACTGTTTTGATCCCTTGTAACTTACTCACCCACAGCTGGTCATCGTGTCCTGGAGGACTTTTCTTTATGAAAGCTCCATAGTAAGTGGCAATGTTTCTGTGGTGAGAGTATTTTTTAAGCATATTAATCTCCAGTTTAATTTCCTCCTCTTCATCCTGGAGGAGAAAAAAAAAAATAAAAATCAAAAAACCTTGACTTCAAAATAACAGTACTAATTTAATCTCCTATATTGTATCCTGCCTACGAGGTCTGCAAACTTGCACACGCATATATAACAGTAACTAAAGTACTGTATAAACACCACTCTGAACTGCACAGTTTGAATCGGTAGCTCTTCAGAGTCAGAGGTATTTTATTTACATCAGTTTTACCATAGAAAGAGATTAACCCCTTTTGATTCCAACCTCCTCAAATCAAAATGATCAAAAAGCAAACCAGCAATGAGCCTTATCACGTGACCTCCCATTTTCAATTTGAATTTACTACCGTTTAATATAAAACTATTCACTTTCAATCACCCAGTCAGTTTTAGTGGACACTCTTTATATGAACCAATGCTTAATTTTACAACTATAATCTGCCATTTTTCAAAAAGGGAATACACAAGAGAGTATACCGGTAATTCTTTACAAACTTCAATAAAACCCTGATTTTTGGGCATTACATTAGACGCTGACCTTGTCTGATCTGTAAATCAAAGCCATCCTACTGTACCATCAACACATTCAACTACCAATACTCTGGGGATCAAGAATTTTATAATTTGTTTCATAGCCTGTCACAAAATAATTTCTACTGCGTATCATTACCTGCTATGGTTAAATTAATTTGAGACTTGAAAATGTTACTTTGTATATCAGTTTTGTGAATAAAGTACAAGTAAATTAAAAAGGACAGAGTGATGCAGTATCTGAGTCTGCCCGATTACGTTCCTTCAAGATGTTGTCACCATAACAATAAAAAAATTCCATTAGAAAAAGGTTTGCAGTTTTTTTTCATTTAGGCCCCTCCCTAAACAGTTTGTGCTTTGAATGCCACGTATTCGATAATAAAAGTAATTCCATTGTAGGTGGTTATTTACTTCTCAAACTTAAATACCAAAAGTGTGTAATCAAAATACCTACGCAAGAGGGAATTACACCAACATTTTGATATGCATGCAATATAAAATTATAAAAATCCTGATCTGCTGAGAATTACAGCCAACGGTTCTGTAACTGTTACATTTCCACTGGATTTGAAATGTAATGTTATCTTCCTAAAATTATGTTCTTGGGAGTAGATACCTGTTGAAAATTGGCAAATCTGTGCAGAAAGTTATTGATGAATTGCCTTTTCACAAAAAGGGCCCTTTGTTTACAAAACATAAAGAACTGAAAGTCAACCACGATGGCAGCTTGAATGCTTTCAGGCTATTAAATGATTCAGAACAGTTACATATTTGTAAATTGTTATTGTAAAAATATATTTATACTCCAGCACACTGACATCAATATGTTTGCTCATTTCTGTTTCCATTTATATAACTTCCCTCTCTATTTAAAAAAAAAAAAAAAAAAGTTCCCATGGAAACATGCCCAAACACAGCTGACTCACCAATACCCCTCCCCTCACTGCAATATTCAAACAATGGCAGTGTCCTCAGATAGATGGGTTTGGCCCACTTTATAAAGGCTACAGACCATGCTTTTAAAACAAGAAGACTGAAGAACACAACAACACAAGGCAATACAGGTCAGTGACGAAGTAGTGCTGAGCTTCTGTTGTGTGTAGTGCATATAAAAAAGATGAACAAACCACGTATGCAAGTAGCAAGTTCAACTGTGTTCAGTCAACACAGTATGGAGTATAGTTAGCACTGAACAGTCAATTTATCAAATACAAAAAAAAAGAAAAAAAAAAAAAAAAAAGTGACAGACACCAGTAGTCAGTGTATCGTACATCACATCATTGTGAAGTAATTGTGAAGCATAAGGTTTCAGACAGACGGAAGTGCCGTTGCAATATAGCAGCAGTGTGGAGTAGTGGTTAGGGCTTTGGACTCTTGACCGGAGGGTTGTGGGTTCAATCCCAGATGGAGGACACTGCTGCTGTACCCTTGAGCAAGGTACTTTACCTAGATTGCCCCATAAAAACCCAACTGTATAAATGGGTAATTGTATGTAAAAATAATGTGATATCTTGTAACAATTGTAAGTCACCCTGGATAAGGGCGTCTGCTAAGAAACGTTTTTAATCTATTTATGATTAAATCACCTGTGGGCTTTGATTGATTCAAAAATATGAGAGATTAAATCTTGCGAACCTATGCGTGGTACCAAAAAACTGTGCACGAAAAATAAATCTTGAAAAATGGCGGAGGCTACTTAATAGAGGGTATACCCAAGATTACCTGTAATATGGTTTCTTCGTAGAATGATGAACTCCACACAAAATGAACTCCCTTTCTCCATGTATCTTGGTCAGGAGAAACAAACTGATCTCGCTCAGAGATCACTGATGTAATCGTTTTCCGCCCCAAAGTCTGTGTACCTCCTCCATAAAACCCCACATCATATCCAAATCATTGTCCAAATTTAGAAAAATAGAGACAGTAAAGGGAAGAAGAAACCATATTACAAGTAATCATCTTCTTACCTCGTATGATGAGCTCCACACACAAAGTGAACCATCCCAAAGGATTGAGACAAGAGGGTGGTTAGTTAGATGTTAATAGACTTTTTACTTGACAAATCTATTTTTACATATGCACAAAATGTATCTTAAAACCCCAGGATTTACCCTCTCCCTAAAGAAGGGCGGTAATACAGCCCGATACTGACATTGGTGACTCATTGCCACTGTGCAAACATGCAATAAAACACAATATATACCAAATCACAAAATAAGGAAAAAAACAAAAAAACAACCTAAAACTGTTCATCTTTGCTTTTTGGTCGTCCCTCATCTCCCACCTCACATAATTAAAAAACAGATCCTTAATTAAATTCAGAAGAGAATTAAAAAGAAAGCCCCTACGCTCCCACACCAGCTCAAAAGTGTCCAGGAGAGGGTGGTATGTTAAATATTAGTAGAGGAAGACACAGATAATACACATCAAGTAAAAAGTAGGCTGAAAGCAAGACACATTCAAGTTATAATGCTAAAAAAGGTCTCGAATGAGGCCCAGGTAGTAGCTTGGCAGATGTCCTGTATTGGGCTTTGATGGTCTCTGAAGGATGTTTTCTTTCCAAGGCTGCAATAGATTCAATGCAGGATGAGATCTAATTTGAAATTGTCTTTTTGGAGACAAGTTTGCCCCAGTTCTGTAAGCCTTCTTGCCGAGATCACTGTCTCCATCTTATGTAGCCGGGGTTCGAATGTTTTTAAAGCGAATACCCGAACGAATATCTAAATCTTGAACAAATATCCGAACATGAAAATTCCATGTTCGTCCCAACACTAAAACAAACTGCAAAACATGAAATAAATACGGATACATTTTCATTTTATCACTCACCATACGATAAGACAAAGAATATTAGTGACTGCTGCTTCCTGATACCTGGGACCTTTGTTTGAACCTGCACATTAACACCTGGATCAAGTATCAAGTTAAGTTGAGAATAACATTTTGATTTGTTGATATTCATGACTGAGAAAGCTTGCTCGCTTCTCAGGACACACTATTTCAACAGCTTTCAGCAGCATTTCTTCAAAAACTCTCCATCAGAAAATGGTTTTGAAGAAACAGCTATTTTGTGAGCAATCACATAGGTCACCTTAACAGCAGCATTAGTAAACATCGATTACTGCTTTTTCAATGACTGTGCTAATTCAGATTGTTTATCATCTTCACATAATGTTCCCGAGTATTTATCATATTTCTTGCCATGGTTTGCATCATAGTGTCTTTTAATGTTGTATTATTTCACAACAGACACATGTTGCTTATAAATGAAGCACGTTGGCTTTCCATTCATTCCCACAAAGAAATACAAAATTCCCCATTTCTCTTGAAACACACAGCACTCTTGTTCCACCTTTCTCTTCACGGATAAAGACATGATGACACTTCAGAACTAAGAACTTACAAATCAGATCTAAAAAGTCTTAATGCAAACCAGCTGACGCACTGCCGTCTCACCCACGTGGGCGGCGATTGACATCAATCACACCAACATGACAATGTGTTGCTCATGGAAAGGAACTTGCTCGAGGCCATGACTCTAGATACCATAGGATGAACAGTAGAGACAACAGTTGAAAAAAACAGGTGGCATGTATAAAAAGAAATTAGATAAAAATATATCCATATAGTGTTGATTTTGAAATGGCACAAAAGCAACTTTTCCCTTTCTCTATAGACGTGAGAAGATGATTTTTCTTTTTTTCCCCCCCAGTAGGATGTAGTTACTTGCTCAGATAGGCCTTGTTCCTCAGTAGTTGCCTTTCAATCTTTAGGCAGTTAATAGTTACAGCAAAGGATTGCGGAGAAACATTTTCCCATTGTTCTGAGACAGCAGATCGCTGTTCATTTCTAGGTGCAGGGGCCCGTCTTCCACCTTTTCCAAGATCCCAGGAGATCCAGAACCTCTTGGGCCAGTGAGGACCTGTAGGGCATCTTGTAAAACTCTTCGTGATGGTGATTGATTGATTGATAGATAGACTGGCTACATCTTGATATACTACCTGAGTATTGTTGGCCTAGTGGCAGGGGCCAGTATGCATACATTAGGCCGATAGACCAAGGAAGGGACTGGCCGTGTCGAACATGACTGCTCTCCGCTGAAAGTGGCAGCTGGTGTTGTTCTGCTATGCAAATAGGAATACGTTTGTAAAACCAAGTAGTTGAATACCCCCTGTACCACATCTGGGCAGATCGGTTACTCGTGGGGTACCTTCTCTGTGCACAGTAGATATGTGATGCTGTTGTCGAGTACGGCAAGTAGGTTGTCTGGATCGGTATGTCCTGCTAAAACTGCCTCTCGTGATGGACGTGTCCCCTTGTTTTAAACTGGGCAAAGTGTTCAGAGCGCATGGCTGTTTAAAAAGTAATTAAAGTAAAACTACCCATATATATATATATATATATATATATATATATATATATATATTAAATCAAATCCATGTTTGGTGTGACCACCCTTTGCCTTCAAAACAGCATCAAGCATCAATTCTTCTAGGTACACTTGCACACAGTTTTTGAAGGAACTTCGGCAGGTAGGTTGGCCCAAACATCTTGGAGAACTAACCACAGTTCTTCTGTGGATTTAGGCAGCCTCAGTTGCTTCTCTCTCTTCATGTAATCCCAGACAGACTCGATGATGTTGAGATCAGGGCTCTGTGGGGGCCATACCATCACTTCCAGGACTCCTTGTTCTTCTTCACGCTGAAGATAGTTCTTAATGACTTTCGCTGTATGTTTGGGGTCGTTGTCATGCTGCAGAATAAATTTGGGGCCAATCAGATGCCTCCCTGATGGTATTGCATGATGGATAAGTATCTGCCTGTACTTCTCAGCATTGAGGAGACCATTAATTCTGACCAAATCCCCAACTCCATTTGCAGAAATGCAGCCCCAAACTTGCAAGGAACCTCCACCATGCTTCACTGTTGCCTGCAGACACTCATTCGTGTGCACGCTCTCCAGCCCTTCGGCGAACAAACTGCCTTCTGCTACAGCCAAATATTTCAAATTTTGACTCATCAGTCCAGAGCACCTGCTGCCATTTTTCTGCACCCCAGTTCCTGTGTTTTCGTGCATAGTTGAGTCGCTTGGCCTTGTTTCCACGTCGGAGGTATGGCTTTTTGGCCATAAGTCTTCCATGAAGGCCACTTCTGACCAGACTTCTCCGGACAGTAGATGGGTGTACCAGGGTCCCACTGTTTTCTGCCAGTTCTGAGCTGATGGCACTGCTGGACATCTTCCGATTGCGAAGGGAAGTAAGCATGATGTGTCTTTCATCTGCTGCAGTAAGTTTCCTTGGCCGACCACTGCGTCTACGGTCCTCAACGTTGCCCGTTTCTTTGTGCTTCTTCAAAAGAGCTTGGACAGCACATCTGGAAACCCCTGTCTGCCTTGAAATTTCTGCCTGGGAGAGACCTTGCTGATGCAGTATAACTACCTTGTGTCTTATATATATTTTTTTTTTTTGAGAACGCCAAAGTACAAAAACAAAAATGAACCCCTATACTTCCTCCATACCCAAGCAAGCGCAGAACACATTTGGACAATGGTTCTGATAGGTTGTGGAGTTTTATGGAGGTACACTGGCTTTGGTGCAGAAGAGGATTACATCAATGATCTCTGGGTAAGAGACTGGGAGTTGACAGTGTGAAGCTCATCATAGGAGAAACTATTTTTAGTTCTCTCCTTCCCCTTCCAATGAAACATTCAAATTAAAACATAGCCAGAATACACCACAAAAACAGCAATTAAATAGTTAATATTTTAAATGACACACTTTGGCTGACTTAATTAGTGGGGACAAGTCAACCTACTGGACTGCAAGATTGGTAGTCTACCCCTAGTATGAAGGGATTCCATGGTTGCGTCGCAACACTAAAGAAAGTTGTAGCCGTGTTTCACCGAGTAGATTTTGCTTTAATGTAAAAGTACTTTATGACTACCATTCAAACCGAGCTATTCAATAGCAGCACTTTATTATTATTAATAATAATAATAATAATAATAATAATAATAATAATAATAATAATAATAATAATAATAGCATAGAGAACTCCCAGAGAAAGAGCTCAGCTTATACACACATTTCTAAGCGGATCCAGCATCAATGTTTTTTTGAAGAAGTACTGTATTTGAAATCTAGAGCAGGAAACAATCTGGGGCAAAGCACAAAAGCTAACTTATGCCAGTGGAAATGACCTACATCCTGTAACATTAAAACATTGCATGTAAGCTTTTCTTGCAACTTGAAAAGGCAGTGCCTATATATAAACCATTTATATATAAAACTACTTGTATATAAACCGCAGTTTTGAAACAGTTTTGAAATTTTATAAACACAGCCCTCCACTACAAAAATATATATTTAATTTAATTATATTTTGTATATATTTAATTTTGTATATTAGTCAGACAAAAGTATTGTTTTATACATTTTCTTTAGAAGTGGTTTGCAGTGACTTAGGCTATTTCAAAATATTGGAAAGCCTATTCTATCCAGTACGTACTTGTTCTACAATAACTGTGTAAGTTGTGGGCAAAATCTTATTCTAAAGATGACTTGACAGCTCACATTAAAAAGGTATTTAGGTCTGCCGTTACAAATCGCTACATAATTTAGGGGTTTGACTGACAAAGGCTTAAATCAGTGGACGTATTCTGGATGGTCGCATTACTTACCTTTCAAAACAGACCCATCCATGTATACTGATCTCCTGGGACAAAGCATCCCCAGAAAGAGTTCTAGCTACAGCAGCACTGAATTTTACCAAGGCAAATGTCACTCAATATTTCCAGCTGAGACAATCAAGCTGACATTCAGGTTTGTACTGTACTGTGTGCTTTCAAACCTTTATGCATTCCTTTTAATGTTCCAGTGTAAATAATTGATGCATCTGGACTCCAATCAGATCACACTTACCTCAGTAACGTCCATAACCTTGATGGCTGCAAGCTGGCCTGTTTTGACATGTCGTCCCTGAAAAATAAGAACACACTGTTATTCTATATACTACTGCTCGAGATTTATTCTAGATCAAACTCCAACAGTGTATTATGATAAAGGCAAACCAGACCAAGTGTGTTGTCTCTAGAATTTCAAGTTCAAGACCTATAATCTAGAGCAGCTGTACATCACAGCATGTCTCCTGTTGGGCTGTCTACAGCAGACAAGGTTTTTATTATTTCACTATGGGGGGAAAAACTAGGTCAACATGGCCCACAGCCTCAATGTAGAATGGAAGTAAAATGCCCATGCATAGTTTAATAAAAATCAGACACGTGCTTAAAGATGCATCCAGAAATAGCTCAGCTGATCAGGTATCAGTGCAGAGTGACAGATCAGAAGCCACAGCTCAAAAGCTTGTGTGAAGGAATGTCCATATCAAGTGTCGCAGGTATTTAACAGAGTATGTATGCATCCACTGCTGCGTCTGTTTTAATGGACACCTTTACTACTTTGAAGGTCAGAGACAAACTTTTAAAATATTGAAAGTGGTTTACCAGTGTATTAGTTTCCACTTTAAAACGGCAGGAAAGTTATGCTGCACAGCTCTCATTTTGTTGTGACCAATAACTTTTTTTTTTTTTTTTTTTTTTTTTTTTTTTTTTAAAAAGCGCTTCAATAAATTACAAAACATGTGGCAGCTCAAAGCAGAGCTAGAGTGAAACCAGGTCACAGAAACCCAAGCGCCAAACATCCAACAGGACTAAGCTTGCGGACCACGTTTTACATTCTTTAAATACACCAATAGCTGCCTCTCCTTTATACTCACAACCTTTATATTTATCTCCTCAAAAACTTTGTCACTAATTGGAATGAAATGTAAAATCCCAGACAGGCACCATCAACTGTGTATCACACTCAGCAAGGTTATAGCGTTACATCACACCATATGCTCATAACTGCTTTCTTGATATTATTACCCCTGCTACTGTACAGTGCCTGTGCGATTACTACCGGATCCCAGTATTTGTAGTCAAATATTAAGGGATATAAAAACAGACTAGGAAACCTATGACATCTTTCTTTCTGTTTAGATCATTAAACAAAAAATCAACACACCAGGAGGTACTAATCTGACAGCTTCAAATTTCCTTCAAGAGCAACCTCCACCTCTTGCAGATTGTTTTCCCCCAGATTGATTCGGATATCCTTTCAGAATTTTCTTGATATTGCAGGAATGCACAGGTACGGTATGCAAATTGTACAATGTAATACAGAAGTCCACCCAAAGCTTTTAACACACTAAAATAAATATGAATAGAAATACATACAATAAAAAATGTAAAGTACCAATTCTTTCAAACATGTCTTCTTTCTAAGTAGAACTAGTTCACCAGACTGTACCTATTAACCTGTCCCCCTGCAACTCTGCTTCTAGTGGATATAAAGGAATGCAGTAAGAAAACACCAACAAAAATGTAATTTCTTACACCAGGGCAAAGTGTAGAAGGGTCCAGGGTAAAAGAAGTTTTACAAATTAAAGCAGGATGTGATGACTGAACCATAATTACATAGAAAGTAATTCCAAAACAAGAATACTTGAGTTGTTAAGCTAACCGATATTTCAGACCTATACCAAGTTGTTCTTTACTTAACTGTACAGCAAGCTATACCACTGTATGCTAAATGAATTGTAGCTATGCAGTTGTGAACAAAATGTAGAACCAATTTCCATGCTTTAATTAAATTGGGGACGTTGCATTTTTTTTTTGCTGTTTGGTACATCGAGACCCCAGAAATACAATGCAACAGAAATGTGTTCTTTGTACTACAGACAGCAAGTGTAATGTACAAGACAACATGCACACAAATCAGAATGAGTTTACACTGGTGTTTCCTTGCACGAGTTGCATGCAGGAATCCAAACACAGCCTTCCTCCTCATGATTCTGCCTTCTCCCTATGGGATCCAGATCAGCAGCATTGTGTTTACAGTGAGGGAGTAATCAGTGATAAACATGTTTGTTGCTAGTGCTGAAATCGAGAGGTAGTATAGAGGTACAGGAGTACAGTTTTAATACTGTAAATTTGAACACTCTCATTTGCGGCCCCCTGAGGCGGTATCACTATTCTAAAAACAGCCCCAAAGCACATCCAAATGTATTTCAATGGCAATATGCCTACAGAAAACAATTCAGACAGGCTTGTCTATCTACTGAACGAAAGTGTGTATAAAATCTGAGGCACGTTGAAATTCAACCCCATGCATTTTGGGACTACAGTGTGTTGCTATTTCAAATCATACCTTCACATTGAAAAAGAAAGGAAAGCATGGATTTTCATATTAGAAATATGGGCATGTCGGTGCTCGAGCTGTACCGATTTAAAACGTTTCCATCATTATCCATTTCGCACCAACATGAACATACTGAATATGATGAGAAGATGTCTGCCCTACCTAACTCTACAACAGTAAACACCTTTCAAAGCCTTTCAATGTGTAACAAAAACCTCTCCAAAGTAATGCTCTTGTCATTGTGGTTGTTAGGCCAAGTACACTTGGTCAGGTTGATACCTGGCCTCACTGTTAATTTTACCTAAAAATACTAAAAGTATATCATATGGAAAATAAAGTTAATACATAGGCACTTCTAAAAGTTTCATTTATTTCTATAAACCCACAGTGCTACAGCAGCTCCTTTCAACTCTGTATTGGATTTTAAACTGCCAGGTCCTTCTAATAATAAACTGGAGACAAAAAAAATCAATTAATTTTTTTTTTAAAAATCGGTGTTGCTAGATTTTTTTTTTTTTTTTTTTTTTTAATGCTCTGACAACAGGTCAAACTTAACAGGTTAACAATCATATAAATTAATACAATACCAAAATGTATTTAAAGTTAACATACAATATATATATATATATACACACACACACACACACACACATATACACACACACTAACTTTCCTGCTCTAATCACATGCTCCACAATTCCCAGCTAAATCGAACAAAAGCATTTGCAATGTTGTTAATATCACAATTATATGTCAGTATTCCAGAATAGGTTGTGAAGGCTTTCCTTTGCCCCACTGAATTAACTATAAAAAGCAGAGGATGTCAAGCAGTAGTCGAACTTATACATTTCTTGTATGTATTTCAGGCAGAAACAGTACAAAAGTAAATCCCTGCCATTGTACCACAGTTTTCACGTCGCACTACTAGTCTTCTCTCATTGATCAAACAACGAGTAGAGTGACGATTCTATTGCAACCATGAACTGTCTGCGTAAATGTCACGTAGCGTAAAACAGTGGAGTCTAAAATATACTGTGTTCCTATTTCTCTGTGGGCGTACATTGTAAATTGACTTTTTACCCAATACATTTATGAAAAATATACACCAATATGACAGATAACTTGTTATTAGTGTTCAAAATTAAACCATATTTTTTTTTCCTCAATAATAATAATAATAATAATGATGTGACATTCAGATTGTTTCTGAGAAGGCTACAGGACTGGCCCTTTAAAAACAACAAAACCAAGCAGAGGTGAAAGGTCACACTACACAGAAAACAAACTTCTGGTTTACCTAGTTTGCAAAAAGGGTTTACATAGGTTCAAATTGCCGTTCTTTCTTGTCTTAAATGCTGCACTCAGGGGAATGGACTGTGCCAAGGCAATGAAATGATTTATTGGCATACAAGGCCTTTTTAAAAAATAAATAAAAATAACACACAAGTACTGCAACATACCATGCAGATACTAGTAATAAAAGCAGAGCAGCTGTTAGTAGCCAGCTCCACACTCCAGCAATCAAAATCGCTAACAAAATGCTTTGAACAGATTACACTGTAAACAAGGAGAGTCCACCATTTAAAAAAGTTCAAGATGAACAGTACAGGATGCAGGTTTCTTTTTTGTATTCCTTTTACTGCTGACCATTTGTCAAGGCCACATTCAAGTTACAATTTGGACTAAGTGCTTCAAATCAATACTGTGCACCCTTCATGCCCTGAAAAAACTTGGACATTTTGCTCAATGCCACAAAGGAATTTTGTCTTTCTGAAGTTTTACATTTTTGTTTCGCTTTGAGATATTGCACTGGTCCGCAGGTCAGAAATATTCTTTCAATACATGTTGGCTATTTACAGTACAGGGGAAGCAAAATCATAATACATTAGGTGTAGTTTTACAATCCCATTTCATATGATGCATAAACCAATATACAGAAATATTGTGAACCATGTGAAAACACAAATGCCAATTATTAGCATTCAAGATTGTTAGTTTTTATTGATACTTTATCAACATGAAAAATGTATACAGTAGCATTTACATGGTAAAAGGGACCCAATAGTATGACTTCATAAAAATAATAAAGTACAAACAAATGTCATTAGACATTAAAACCCAAAAAGCAATTCACAGCATCTAATGAAGCCAGTGTACTTTGGGATTATGTAGGCCCATTGCTGGTTGAAAAAAAAGTTTAATATAACATTTTCAAGTCATCAATTAAGATGTACTATAGTTGAAAAAAAGAAGACTGCAATAAAAGCAAAGGATCTGCCAGATGCAATCTCTCAAACCAACCGTTATTGCTTCAAAACCTTTAACTCACTGCCCAGAAAGGGACAGTAAAAAGGCCCAATGTTAACTGTATACTTGTATTAGCTCTCATGGTGGCTGCCAGCACGGAGCCCGATTTGTAGCTGCAGGGATGGAAATAAAGCTTCCCATTACATAGCTTTACAACATGACAAGGTGATGCCATTTTACCAACATGAATTTCCATTCATTCAAATTTAACCGATACTACCATAACAATTTTTACAAAAATCAGCAGACCGCAAGTTTTGTTGTTTTTTGTGATCCAAAAAAGGGAGGGCCATTGGTACTGCATCAGGGATGGAAATAAGTCTCCTAATGCATAGCAGTTTCACCCATTCCAGATTTGAATACAAGCTTGATTAGGTGCCATGAGAGCTTTTCTTCACACCTCAATCCTGAAGTGAACACCCTCTACGATTGAGTCCTACTGTAGGCCTCAAACAATAACTGCAGTGTGGATAGTATTGTGATGTGGACTATTAATGTACACAGTGAGCTAGGTTCAGCTCACCAGACTCAAAGCCCTCTACATATTAAAAGGTTACATTTGTATAATATTCAGCTCCCGAGGGATTATAAAAATATGAACTTTACATATTCTGGATATTCTAGCATTTTAGAGCACAAAACAGTTCAATCTAAAGCAGTGTGGTCGAGCGGTTGAAGCCAACAGGGTCTTTGACTGTGATTGTAGATCAGCCACAGAAAGTCACACCCAGAAAGAATGAGGAGGAGCATGAGGACTGCCTCC
>CM060255.1:8796846-8949346 GCA_030684275.1 Acipenser oxyrinchus oxyrinchus
ATTTCTCCAGACAACTCTTTTTAATACTCATCCTTCGTACGTATGCAAAAATGAAATACTTTCCAAACAGCTTTTAGAATTTTTCGTAGTGATGACTATATGTATTGCGACCAATTATCCCAGTCATCCAATCATCCTTTTTGTATGACCTGATGTTTGTATGGTAAACGCATGAGGTGGTTCAGAGACTGGAAACCTTTTTATTCTTTGTAACTCACAAATATAATATGGTTTCCTTCAAAGTTCATGTGAAGATACATTAATAATAATAATGTAAAAGGGCACAATATGGGGTCTACATAAAATAAAATAAAAAACAAAAAAACCCCAAAACAGACAAAAAACACCTTTCCATCAAACTGGAATCCATCAAGGTGCAGACTTGGGATGTAATGCATGAAATTGCAAATTCAGAGGTTGAGAAGATCATGAACAGGTGGATTTGATTGAGTTGAATAGATAGCAGTTGATAGAGGTGTGATTAACATGTCTAACCTTGACAAACACACAGGGTAAATTATTTGAAAAAACATTAAATACAAATGGAAATACTTGTAGTTCAAAATATTTAAATTACAAAAACAAATGCAGATACTTCAAATTTTGCTTTTAAATGTCTGGTCATGTGTTATTACATTTACAATTTATTCCCCCTCTAAATCACACATATTTTACAGATGCAGCTAGTGTCTTTGCAGAAATGAAAAAGGCACTACACAGCAAAAGTCTAGCAATAAAAAAAGAAATAATATCCTTTAAAAAAGAAAAGTACTAAAAGTTAAAGTTACCGACTTATGGAGTGGAAAGGATGAACAAAAAACCAGAGGGGGGGGAGTACATCAGGGTCATCATGGAAGAAGAGCTTCCCAGACTTCTGATGCAAGAGACTCATGGGTATAACAACATAATTCTAAAGGCTAAAGAAGACTTGTGGGATAATCCAGAAATTAGATTATGTATATCTCTGGAAAGAGGAGATCTGGGTGTTTCAAACATCACCCTCCTTGAAGCTTTCCTGTGATGCATACCCTTAGTACAGCTCTTTAAAATGCATGCATTTTTTTTTAAATTTTTAATTTGTTTTGCAATTTATAGAGTTGGACAACTGTAACTGTACCTGTATTTGATCTAGTCAATAGTGAATATAGAGATGACTATTTGAAGCAACAATAACATGTTGCTAGCAAAAACATTTCTATCTTAATTGTGTTTTTGATTTGCACAATGTTTCCCTTCTCTTTGTAAAGTCAATGCATAACCTCATTGAGCCGTCAGATTTTGTAGCCGGCACAATAGGGCTGCACCGTTCACTCCAAGAGGGCTCTATCACACCAAGTTTTAGCATACTCTCCACTCTCCTCCAAATAGCTTCCCTCCGACTCTCTGGGATTTGATACGGTCTCTGCTGGACTCGTTCATCTGGCGGAGTGATAATCGCATGTTCCATCAGGTGCGTTCTGCCGGGCAAGTCAGAAAACACATCGCTATATATTTTAATGAATTCTTCTTCCTCTTTCTGCTGACCAGTCATTAATTGTTTCTCCATCAGAATCTTTTCTATTGAAACTGGCTTAACAGAAAGCCCAAAGTCCTCCTCCTGCTCTGCTGGGGATATAAAATGGGCTTCCCTTTCCACTCAAGGTTTGAGGAGATTTATATGGTAAATTTGTGTTTCTTTGCGACGCACCGGCTGTCGTATCTCATAGTTGACTTTACCAATTTGTCTAATTACCTCAAAGGGACCTTGCCATTTTGCAAATAACTTTGATTCCGATGTGAGCAGCAATAACAACACTTTATCTCCAGTCCAAAAAGATTGAATCCTTGCATCTGTACTATAGCACTGCTGCTGCTTCTGCTACGGTGCTTTCAAGTTTTCTGTAGTCAAACAACTGTAGCCCTCTACACTATCTTGATTCTTTCCTCAACCCCCAGGATCGCTAAGAAGGTAATGCAGGTACGAAATACCCTTTCTCTTCTCATCCTACAAATCACTTGTTCTTTCTGAAGACAATGTCTCCTTCTTGCTGCAATTACAGTGGCCATGGTTAGGGGATAGTGTTTTTCATACTGCCTTTTTAATTGGGACTGTTTAAAATGTGCTTTCAAAAGTTCTTAACAAATTGATGCAATTGTAAGTGTCGCAATTGCCGGCAGCTTTAGTACATCTCTTTATAATATTTGAGAACCCTCATTTGCACTTAGAGTTGGTGCTGGCCTTAAGCGACAGTTCCCGGTACATGTAAGAACAAACGAGTACAACTAGAAAAGACAAAACAAACAAACACTAAACACTCACAGTTACTTTTTATTTTCCTTCTCTCTCAACCGTAACAAAGGAACAGATCGCTTAGCCACGTCCCTTTTTGTACTGTCAGTCACACCCCCTTGGTTAACGAGTGCAACCGTTTTTCCTCCAATCCGCGGTTGCCACATCGCTTCCCGTCTGGGGCACACTGACTAGGATTCATTCACTCTTGGATTCATTCACTCTCTGTCACAAAGACCCAACAGCAAAATTACATTTTCATCAGTAATCAAAAATGAATTAAGTCAGTTTTCAAAATTGCAGAATATAGTACTCGATAAGACCCTAATGTCACAGCAAATGAAAATACACAAAATCAACTAATGATCACAGATTTTAAAAAAATACATCACAGTACCTAAAACTGTTTAATGATTAACTGTTTTACATGTAGCTGGTCTCATTTGTGAAACTGGAGGAAGCGAGAATAAAAAAAAAAATAAACATGGGGTCAAATCAATTACAACATTGAAGAGATGGGCTTTGCATCAGAAAACTGGTGTGAGAGTCAGAAATCGCGTGTGACAGGTAAGTTTAATAATTTGCTACATATATATATATATATATATATATATATATATATATATATATATATATATATATATATATATATATATATATATATAATGGGAATTGATTTGTTTATTAATACAACATGACTGACGTGTATCTGAGTGTCCTATATCCGAGTACTGACTGTATTACACTTTGGGCCCTATTCTGCTGCAACTCAAAGAAAAATATTTATAGAGGAATACAATTACTTTAATGATACAAAACTAGAAACTATTAAGAACAGTTTCATTCCTTTAACTGCATTGTTTCTTGTTGGTTTTATACAACTGTTTTTGTTCCATTAGCATAACCACCCTTGCTTCAAAATAGGGCCTTACTGTATGTGTCAATAATATAAAACGTGTTACATTTTACATGGGGACAGAAAAGCACAGCAGAGTGCAACAAATCAATTACATGCCCGAATTAAATTTATACAAACCTTGAACCTTTCCTTTTTTTTTGCCACAGGTAGAATTGCCTCAGCCATAATGCAAAGCAAAGAATCTGGTCTTTATATTTTGAAATGTCACCTAGTACAAGCAAGGAAGTGTTTTTGTGCTTTTCATATGTATTCATACAATAAAGGAAGTTTTGTTGAAAATCAGCAGTTTCATTTTATTTCCAAATACTTCACTCGTAAGAAAAAAGTGTTGACGTAGTTGCTTTGAGTGACTTCCAGTGTATCGTCATATCCCCTTTCTGAATGCATTATTAAGGATGGTTCTGAAAAACATATACTTACCTACTTTTCATCAAAACAATGCATGATGCATCAGAGTTTACTAAGCTATGTCTTTGCTAATTCAAGCATGTCCTGTACTGTGTGTTCAAAAGAACAAAACAATCTATAGTCTGATCTATTGCATGGTTTCCTCCCTTGTTTACTGTCTACACCATTTGCAGTGTACTACATTTTGCTCATGTACCATTTATATCATTCACACCACAGCTTTCTGTTGACATGCCTTCTTATTTCCTTTCAAAACCACATCTCTCTTTTAGTTTGTCTGTACTGACTGATGTCAGAGCTATTTTATCTGAAGTGATGCACATAAATATTGACTTCTCGTGGTTTCAGATATTCAGTTCATGATTTAGCCATCTGACTGTTACAAGGTCATTGAATGTATAATTGTATACAGCTGTTGAAAGATCTATTGCTCAATATTTTTGTATTCAACACTGTAACACACAACGTTTTTTTGGCATTTTGGAGCTTGGCGTTCATTCAAGTCCAATAACAGAATTAAAAACCGAATCACACAGCCCCAAATTAAGTTGCTAAGTGATTCATTTAAGTATAAATGCTGTGCTGACTTTGGATACAGTGCAAAGTTTGATCTACTTCCTTAGAAGTGTAACTAAAAGCTAATAATTAGAAATCAAATACAATGTATCAAAAAGAAAGTATGTTTAAACCTAAATTAAACAACTGAATTCAGAGAATTTCTTTTAGCATAGCAATACAGCCTAATTTGGAACAGTGCCATTCACCAGGTCAATCTGTTGTTGGATTTGAATAAAAATGGTGTGAACAGGATGGCTTGGGGGTGACGTCAGACCAGGAAGAGACACACGGCACTTTTACATTCCTCCTCTGAACCAAAACCTCAAAACCCCAAGAGAGAAATCCCTGCCTCTTTTATGCAGCTGTGCCTGGGCTCGATTGCTGTTAATCATTTAATCGGGCCCAGGCACATTCTGCATGTGAACTGTTTTGGCAGGGAAGGCAATTAATCATTCCCTGCCAACCTAAAACACCTGTGCACACATACATTCATTTAAAATAATAACAACATAACACAAAACATAAAATATCTGTGGTGTTCACTGCCACAGATGGATTCCTAATTGAGATGCGGTGATGAAATGATTCACTCAGCCGATTTTACTGCAAACATTTTAACACTGAAGACATTGAAAAAGACTTTGAAACGTTTGTCGTTCAGTAATTTCTTTGTGTATCTTCATTTAAATGTGTTTTACATCCTTTAGATTTATAACAAATTCTAGAAGATGTGTCTTTGCAGGCACTCAATAAATAAACCCCTTGTGTATATTTAATTATGTATTAATATTGTTTTCATTTGTATTATTATTGTTATTATTGACATTTGTGTGCGGGCGGACAGAAACCGTCCGTCATTATTATTTCTTATTTGAGACGGCGAAAAGGAAGTATAATGTATAGTTGGCGTGGATGGGGTTAAATAACCCATCCCTAAAAATCTCATGGGAATGTGGCTGGAGCCTTAATAAGATAATTGTTTGATTAATGGGTAATTAAGGCTCCAGCCACAGAATATAAAAGGACCCGCTTCGGATTCATTAAATAGAAAGTGTAGGAGAAAGAAGGGATACTGAAAGAGAGAATGAATGCGACTACAACTACTAGGTCAGGTTTGTATTATTTTTGGTCAGTGCCCTTTTCTTTTTGTGTTTTGTGAAAGTGTCTTTGTTTTATTATTTAATAAATATACGGCTGCTGCCATTTCAGCACCGTACCTCTGGTTATCTGTGTACTGCTTCCTGGACGCTGACGTCACCACCCACGCCCCTCAAAGCCATCCTTGTGACGCATGTACATGAAACTACAGGGAATTACTTGTATTTATTAGTTATTTAGAAATAAACATGATGGTGTTTGTACTCTGGTTACAGGATAACAGGTGATTGACAGGGATTATGGACAGGGCATTGATCAGGATGCAATCTCAATACTATGTATATATTAAAGAGTAAGTAACATAAAATGAAATGATTTTTTTTTTTTGTACAGTTCCTTTTACCTTTTTATGATGCTTTTAATGTAAGTTGTGTGACCGAGGTATACCTTATACACAGGCTGGATACAGGATATGCAGTTGCAACACATGTCTTTATTTTATTCATTTCCCACACAGAGATATTTGACACTTGTAAACACAAACAAATAAACAAAATAACCCTCGCTCGTACTCGAGCACTAACTTCACAATAACTTCTGGTCCCTTACTATAACGTTACATAAACCTAGAGAATTAAAACTCTCTTTATTTTCTGGCTAACATACTCATTTTTTTCTTTTCAATTTAGTCATTGCCAATGGTTTTCTCCCTATTTGGAATGCCCAATTATTATTTTATTTTTATCCGGTCCCCCACTGGTCTGTTGCCTTCATAAGTAAGGGAGTAACTTTCATTTTTCCCCAACTCTGTATTGAAATCCACACCCCAATTTCTTAACCATAGAGTTCCCTTGGTTTGGTTGTATTAACAACAGTAATCACCCTCCAACATCTAAGGGAGAAAATTATTTTTTCTAAATCATATGCATCTACTACAGGTCCCCTGGCAATGCTGTTGACTTGATTGTTACTTTCTTTGATCCTGCAATGCTTTGATTCTGCTCTCTTTTGCCCTTATTTTTGCTAAACATATCATTGAAATTTAGGGCTTTGTTCCTGACAGGTTTCAACTTACTTCAGAACAGACCAGAGATATGATCCCAAAGGAGGTCTCACAGAGGATTTTAGATTAGATTTAGCAGTTTTCAAAGACTATACAAAGTCTGACTTTTCCTTTTATTTTTCATCCACAATATTTATCTTTTTCCACTGTATTGTACTGTGAAGTATTGAGTTTACCTGAGCTTGTAAAGTGTATCTTTCTTTTGTTATTTTTTTTAGGTAGTTTTAAATTAATTTTTCATTATTACTACTAGCCAAAAGATGCATGCCTGTTAAAAATGAAATACTAAGCACTGTACCACACAATTATTAACCACTGTTAAATGGCAGGTGACAAAAAGCAAAAGAAACTAAATAACTTTAGTTGATAATTTGATGAGGTACTGCCCTCTTGTGTTACAGCAATTCAACTGTAACTGAATTTCCTCTTCAATGCAGACAACCTTACTGAGCAACTGGCAATTGAAAAATGCAAAAATACACAGTTGTCAACTTTTCCTGTTACACGACAGCTTATAACATATCAATAGGTCCAGGATGGATACCAGGATCATAACCACTAGCAGATGACTACAAGCAATGGCAACACAATGTTGGAACTCATATTGTAGTGTTCCAGATACAATAGCATAATGGTAATACAGTGGATTAGCAATATGTTTGGGTTTCTACCATACCAACATATATAAATGATGGTGTTGTATTTGTATTTCAGAAGCAAACATTTCCAAGCTTAAGGCAGAGTTAACAAAAATCATACATAAATAAAAAATGTAATAAATTGATATATTTAATAGATACAACAGATGGTAGACTCGTCTATCTGTATGCCAAACTTACATTTTTGCATCTATCTGGAAAAGCACTTGTTAAATGGTCATGAATCTTGGTATTGACATGACTTAGTAAAAGTTATTGAGAGTATTAGAGTGTAGGAATGTATGGAGGTGTCATATGACACATGTTTGAAACACAAACGTGGCCCCCACTTTTTTTTTTCTTATATGTTTCTACAGGTCCCTATTGCAGTAAAAATGGGGTGTGGGTAATAATTATTCTTCCCTTTAAGGTTTAAAAGTGAATTGATTTTATACTATTTATTATTTTGGATTAAAATCTAAAATGATTATACTTGTCAAAATGATTCCCCTGTGTACACAGTTCATGAAGTTAATAAGTGTCATCTCCTGTCAGTTTAAGCCACCTGTTTCCCTGTAGGACGGGGATTTCCAATGTAAACCAAGCGGTGCAATGCTGGTGTTGAACTAAAAGGAGAGAACGACAGCAATTAAACTGAGTGCAGCACACAGGCGAATCCCTTGAGTAATTACTGCAGTGTACAGTGTACAGTGTGCAACAAAAATGGATGGACACACAAAATGTTTAAATGATAAAAAAAAATCTTTATTTCAGGACGTTTTGGATAGAAGCCCTTTTTCAGCTGTGTAGAAAAAGAAGTAAACACAAGTAACACTGCATGTTGGCCGTTCAATTAGGTTACTGTGACAGAGAGCGAATGAATCCTAGTCTACAGTCTAGTCTGTGAGGGCACGGTATAACAGGAACAGTGTGCCTCGGACTGGATGGTTTTGCAGTTCATTCCAGGGTCAATTGGAAGCCGGCCATCCAGGAACAGGGCGGAGTCACAATACCAAAAGTCATTGCCTTAATGCAGTAGACGATGTGTCAGTCATGGACTGGAGGATACGTGATTGGATAGCCAGGGTATTTCAGGGGATGTGGCCAAGAAATCTGTTCCTTTGTTATGGTTATGGACGGACCAGTAAAAGGAGTACAGAGATAAGATAACCGTTAGTGCTGTATTTTGTTTGTGTTTATAACTGTTTATTTGTAATTATTAGACGGCTAAACTCCCGGGAGCTGTCGCTGTCAAGCCAGCATTACAACTACTGCACCGTCACTAATCACTGTGTATTCACAACCAGCACGGGCGCACCGTGAAAGGACGCAGAGACGTACCTGGACATTGCCTTTTGTTTATTATTGTTTTGGGACTGAAACCCAGTATTATTTAGCTGCGCAAACTACACATTGCTGTGTAGTAGCCAGTGCTATTATTGAACAGTGCAAAACCGGGAAAAAGAAAAATAAGAACTGTTTGCACCGTGAACTCTGTCTGTATGCTATTGTTGGAGCACTGCACCACCTCTACACCTGTGCACTACACACCACTTTGCCACATGTGGCGTCAGAGTGGGATTATGGACGTCAGTGCACTATCCGCGCTGTTGCGGGTGCTGGAGGATAGAGGGGAGGTTGCAGAGAGAGAGAGAGAGAGAGAGAGGAGAGATACACGGCACTGATTGAGAGGCACGGTAACAACAACAGCGCACCAGCAGGACCTGTGATGGCAATCCCCAAGGCACCAATCTGGTCTGCAGGCGAACGGACAAACAATTTAACTGTAGTAAAGAATACATACCTGATCATTCTGAGACAGAGTCTGCTGTCACATGATGATGTCTAGTTCTAATTCTGGCCTTAGCTTGAGTCATGAGAGAGAGAAAGCTACTTGCAGGTGTATTGGTCTATGAGGTGAGAGACAGTAATGTGCTTCCATATCACATAGATACATAGGTACCTCTTTAAAAATTACGAATGACACACAGGCAAACATATTTGTTTTCTGCTTGTCCAGGCAGTTGTATAACTATTGTTACCATGTGTAAACTGCTTATTTGTGCAGGTGGTGCTTTTCTTCTTCTTATTTTTCTGCTTGTCCTGTTAATTAAGACAACAACAACGGTTCGGGCATGACAACAACTGATTTGGTTTTAACATAAATCCATGATTATATGCATGTAACCAAAGCATGAGTATTTTGTAATCAACAAAATGTGTTTATAAACTACCTAAGCTTAACTTTCACGATAAAACGAAGAGGCTTGCGAACACAAAACAGTATTTTACAATGTATTGTTACCTGTTAAGTCTACTATTTCCCACATACCTTTTTGACTGTCTGAACAAATATTTAATTGAAAACTGTGTAACACAGGAAACAGAAACGTGGTAGTGTTCGCAGGCATAAATATTTATTGTGGTACTGGATACTTCACATAAAACTTTCCAGAAACGCAAAAACACAAAACCTGGATCTGGAGGGAAAACCTCCGATCTGGCAACACTGCTTCTCTTCTGCATATGTGGATGAGTGTGGGTGGGTCATGTGAGTAGTCCAGACCCAATGAAAAACTATCATCATCTATGGTTGCAAAAGAATAATACAAAAATTAAACATGTCTACTGCTGCCAGAATGTAATGTTTGCACCCCTGTATTGATATTGTACAGCTTTCTTAAAGTGGGTTTCCACAAACTTTTTAGGTTGGTCATTTGTATGGGATTGAAGACTTTGTTGCCGAGTTTGTTAATTCTATTGGGGATTGAAGACTTTGTTGCTGAGAGGAGAGCCTTTTATACAGGACACTTCAACAGATTGAGTTTCCAAACCAGCCGACCAAAAGTCAAAGCTTCAAGAACCGTTGAGTGTAATTCCAGTTGCATTTTTCTTTCGAGGAACTAAATTAATTAATTGTAACACATTTACATATGCACATCTTACCTATGGAACAACTTTTAGGGAAACTTGATGAAATAATAAGTATATATGTAGTCTACCTGTCAAATGTGAACAACAAGTAAGTGAACAAAACAACAGGGGTATTCCAACCTGGCTAACTAGCAGGTTTCAAGAAGGTGAGGAAGTTTGTGTCCCTTAATTTTTAAACAGACAACACGTGTGTCATTGAAGACCTACATATTCTTTTTTTACGAAATGCCTCTGGACTCTGAATTTCTATTAAGCAGACTGGAAGGAATTATATTTTACAATAGATAATGATGAGGGCAATGAACATTTAAGATGCAAATACAGGTGTGAAATGTATCCCTTATGCAGCCATCAGTAAAAACACAAGTTAAGACTTGGGACGCATGTACCGTACTGTATACTGTATGAGAATCTCTGAAGACCACATTACCAATTTAAAGTGGAGTCAGGTCCTGCATTAGATATGCCACAGTATACTGTTATGTTGTGTTTATCCTCACTTTACATATGTACTTATTGTATATAAATTGATACAAAACAAACAAAAAAACAACAACGTGTGTAATTCTAGGGGCTAAATGGTACTGCTGACTATGCTTCAGCAACACAATTGATAGTTCAGTGTAATTTAACGATGTTAAATTGAATAACATGCAGTAAAAAAAAAAAGTAATTGCAGTGAGAAAGACAATTGGGTTAAAGTCTATAAAATTGCAAAATGGAAGATATAAGAAACATGTAAACTTAAAGTATATTTTCCTTGTAAATGTAATCAAGAAATAGTTGCCTGAAATGTATTCTGGTATTTATGTTTGTTTCATGAGAAAGAACAAAAGTGGTTCTGCTGTGAAGGCGGCTTTTCTGCCTTCCCCTTGGTATACTTCTTTCCCATGTACTGCGTGATTCAGTAGTTGTCTTGGTCAGGCCCCAGTCTAGTGGTACTTTACTGAAACAGCAAGCTATCCATGATAGTAAGCCACAGATTTCCTGTTTATAGCTCATAAAGTCTGCAATACACCTGCAGAAAATTCCTTATCAATATGAAATGAGATCATTATCAAATGCAAACCAAACACAAGCCTTTTTAAAATCTGATATAACCCACTTGTACAGGGCATAAAGTAGGTCAGCTACTGTTTGTATTTCTATCTCACTGTCAAATCTGATAGTTGTAGAAGATCAAACAGCACAACACTGTCCTTAGCTTTTACAACACATGCCTGGTTTTCGAGGCTGAGTAACAAAGTATCTCTTCCAAAAACAGGTATGAAAAGTTTAAAAATAATTTAAGTGCTGCTGTTGATCTGATAACCGAGAGTTGGGAATTGGAACAAATAATTTTTATATATTTTTTTACTGGATAGCCAACAGGTATTAAATACCGTAGCACCTGTGTATACCAATTAGACTAATGTACTGAAGGAATGACAACAATAGAATTTGGAATTTTATAGTTAAGGGATTTTAAATTGCCCTTTTTTTTAACCACCATGTATGAACAGTTGAAAAAAGCATAGTACCACCTCTGAATAGGAATTATGGTACAGTGAAACCTCTCTATTAAAGACAGTCAGGAGACCAACAAAATGTAGCTGTAATAGTGGGGTCGCCTTACTACTGAAGGTGCATAAAGAATTTGTTGTAACATTTTGATGTTAATAGAGAGGCAGTATAACAAAGGTTTGATATTATGTTTCTTACTGCAGATGGTGGCAATACTTAATACAGAGGTGGCCTTTATATTGATGGTGACTTTACATTGCAGTCAATTGAGATGGTCTTTGTACTGAGGTCGTCTTAAAGTGAGGTATTTCCGTTGTGTATGAAAAAGTCAAGTTGTGTTAAGTGACCTGACTGGACACTATGCCTGGCTCACAGTAAACTATTATAAGTCACTGTACCTGTGGCAGGACTGAAGCCCTGCATCTGTAAATAATGTGTTTTGTTTGATTATAAATAAAATTAGTTTAATATTACAAATCAAGTTTGTGTTAGATATAGCAGGGCTGGGAGGATAGAATTATCTCCCTGTCTAATTGAACTGCATGTGCTGCATGTGGCCAGGTGTTGATTGACTAATGTATTATCAATTAACCCTGGCCACATGTCTTTAGAACCTCTGTTCTTGGTTCTCCACATTGTTATTCTTTGTCAGCAAGCTGGATGTGATTGGCTAGGAATCCTCACGACTGCGTGTATGAACCAGGGTGAGCAAACAAAGCAACCACTTGTGATCACCCTGTGTGTTAATCGAGATCCGAGTGCTCAGAACATAGATTCATTTACAGAATTTGAATCCCACAAAAGTATATTTGGTGTCAGGGAGAAGGTTCCTGGAGCAGGGCCTCACTTATAGTGGGTGCAGTGCTCTGTATTAGCTCTTTTTTCCAGCTGTGTTTTGTTTTTGCCTTTTTGTATTTATTTTCATGTACATTTTTGTATATGTGGTCCTGCAGTAGAGCTACCATTGTTGGTACCCTAGTGGTGGCCACCTACTACTGCAACAGCTTGTCAAACTTGTTAATAAAACCTGGATGCCTGGACACTGTTTTAACGCCAACCTCTGTGCCTCTCTTGTCAATCAGTGGATACCCACACAGTAACAGAACAACCCTGTTACCGTACCATACAACAATAAAACGTCAACTTTCAGGTCACTCAGTATGTAGTCAACTGTAAGTCTTACTATATTTCAAGTTAAAAAAATATCAGTTTTCAGATGTGATTGTGTACTAATAAGTGCTGCATTCAGTTTCACAAAAGCTTTGCCAAAAATGTTCATCCCTATTCATAAAATGAAACTCCACATGCAAACTGAGGGTAGATAAACAGTGTGAGCAGCAGTGTGGAGTAGTGGTTAGGGCTCTGGACTGGAGGGTCGTGGGTTCAATCCCAGGTGGGGGACACTGCTGCTGTACCCTTGAGCAAAGTACTTTACCTAGATTGCTCCAGTAAAAACCCAACTGTATAAATGGGTAATTGTATGTAAAAATAATGTGTAAAAATAATGTAATTGTATGTAAAAATAATGTGATATCTTGTAACAATTGTAAGTCGCCCTGGATAAGGGCGTCTGCTAAGAAATAAATAATAATAAACAAGAATGAATTAAACATGCAATATAGTGGCAGTACTTTTCCTAAATACGGTAATTTGTTGAGAAATCGTTGTGTCCAAATATTTGTATGTTCCTATAAAATGGCTTTGCTATTGTATGTTACCAGTAAATTAAGGTCTATGAAACTGTAGCATCAGAGTGGTTCATAACATCATTCTGTTTATGAAATTAACAGAATTGTAATATACAGAGGGGGGCTCCTAAGCCATTCTCTATGTCTGCTTGGTTTCTTGTCACAAACTCCACCACTGGCAAAGAATGCTTTTAAAAAGAGTCATAAACTAAATACTGGACAAGTGGTTTATCTTCATCAGCGCTGAATAAATCCTGTGGTGCTGGCGGTGTCTTTCAAAAGGTAAAACCAGACGGGTTTGAATGCCTTGACACTACTGAGAGAAGACAGGACACCTCATAAATCCAGCCGACAGGGGGTGAAACAGTGGACCAATTGAGAACACTGGGACGTCTCGGAACGAGAACAACGAATGGGGAACACCCCATGTGGACTCAGGCACAGCCCAAAATAAACAAACAATCCAGTCACAGTGGTGAAGAGAGAATTACAAAAGCACAGGTGCAACTTTCAAACAGGGTATGTATTAGCTAGCACTGCCGGAGTTTGCGGACACAAACGGACGAAGAGTGCACATATTGGTGGAGGAATTGCTGTTTCAGTGGAATACCTCTAAATAATTAATGTCTTGTTTTTGCAAAGACATTTCTTTAGTCCCCTGGTAAGGAGAAACACGAGGAAAACAGAAACCAGAATCTGAACTTTCCCTTCACCTACAGGAGCACCTTTGAGTACCTGTTTTGTTGAAGACACTGAAGGAGGAGCGAAAATCCATTAAGTATTCAACATGTAGTGTTTTATCCTGTTATGAACTCGAGAATAAGCCAACCTTAAAGTAAAATTAATGTTTTGTTTGAGGTAAAATGTAAGGAAAGTATTATTGCTTTCAATTCATGCTTTGAGTTAATGAACACTATATTAATTGTTTGTTGTATGTGATTTATACAAATTTATGTGAGTTTCATAAGGCAATTATAATTCTGTGTTTAAGCTAGAATCCAAATTTAGCTGTCTTGATTAATAGATAATTCTCGATAGGTTGTCTGGACGCAAAGAGCGTCTTTATCTCGCCAAAAGTGAAAATTGCCTTCTAAACCAAAACATATATATGAAACTGATTTAATGATGCTTTGATTATCAAATATTAACGAAAGAAAATATTTGTGTTACTAACGATACCCCTGTTAAGACTAACCTTCGTCTTAAATGGCTGTCAGGAATGCGATTGTAACCTTTAAGGGAATCAGCTATAGGGAGTTTAAACTTTCTTTTCTGTACTGTTTAGTTCAGTTAATTATTCCTTTCTGTATTACTTTAGTTGTTGCACCTTTATTTTTTCCTTTATTTAGTTTTACTTCTAATGAAACTGTTCCTTTGTATTCACTAGAAGCAGTGTCCAGTCTGATTATTTCAATAGAGGTGGATCCTACATGATTTTGAATTCAAATAAGGTATTATATGATTACAACTTAAACTAGTCCAAATACAAATATACCTCTCACACTACAAAACTGTATTATAAATAAGGATAATCCTATGTAATTATAGTTCTGGATCATTAGAAAAAAATACAATGTTACATACAAAAGTCCTAAATCCTCAATGTACCTTCACAGTAGTTATAACTTTCTGACACTGTCTAAGACAATGATTCATTGGCGAACAAGAATATAAAAACACAGCAAATACAACCTATTCCTCTTGCCAAAACGTGTTCCATATATTTTAAAAACTATCAAATGAGGTTGATTACTCCAGGTTATACTCAGTGATGTGTTTCAAAATGTATCACGAACCAAAAAGAAATAAAACAGGAGAGCGCAGATTTTATTTTGTAGCACATGTGACTGGGTGTTCCAAAGCTGATAAAGTTAAAACATGCAGCATGATTTTATCTATACACTGTAGCTGCGCAGAGGAAATGACAGCAGGAAAAAAAATCTACAAAAACCCTTTTTTTCCCCATGTACTGTAGAAAAAATGTGTGTCGTTAAAGTTTTTCCAACTTCAGAGCAAGATATTTGGGCACTCTTATTCTGATAGCTAAATGAGCAGAATGTACCAACAGTGCCTAGTGTTTTTAATAATACATCTATTAAAGCAGGTGGAGGGAGAGGTGGTTGAAGAAGGTAAGCCAGCATCATTTCTTGAATAGCTTTTATATTATTATATATTGTATTTTTCATGACATGTTTTAGCCACCAAGGTCATTATGCCAGAAGTAGTTGTAATATTTCAACTTGGTAAATGTACTCCTGGTTCGGTATTCTCAGTAGGTTGTCATGGTTATTTGTAAGGTAAAAACAATTTAATCTATCACTAATTTTAGGGGAACAGAAGTTCAGCTGGCTTTATCGAAATTAGCTATCATAACAAATAGACCAAATGCATCTAATTAAGTGCTTATTACCATAAATGTCCAACCATTTTAGAAATCCGATATGATACTGGTACAAAACAAGGAGAAAAGGGCATATTTTAATTATCGATTGACTGTATAAATGTATGCAAAATTCCCCAGGGTTTATGGATTTGCCAGATGTACTTGCATCCCAAATAATTTGTCTAGAACGGCATTGTCCTTTTATGCCAGTTCTTTTTTTAAGAGGCTACAAGGTATTATGATGTACCGGTAAGTGCTATATTAAACACCACTGTGTTGTAACCCATCAAACCTGTTGGGGCATAACCTACCAATGCTTAGGTACTGTATAGGGGCTAATCTGTATGAAGAAGGGACTAATACTGTCAGTGGCACTAATAATTAGAGATTCTTTTTTCATAATTACAGTGATATGATTTTTTTATTTTTTATTTATGGTGTATTACATATTTTGTAAAAAAAAAAAATGCAATTTATAGCACCTATATTATTTTCACACTACAATTAACAAATGTATGTAATGCTGCTAGAATCCACAGGCCTATTGTTATTGTTGGTGATAAACCTGTACCTGTAGGCGGCTGTGTGGTCCAGTGGTTAAAGAATAGGGCTTGTAACCAGGAGGTCCCCTGTTCAAATCCCAGCTCAGCCACTGATGCACTGTGTGACCCTGAGCAAGTCACTTGTGCTGCATCTTTTGGGTAAGAGGTTGTTCTAAGTGACTCTGCAGCTGATGCGTAGATCACACACCTCATTCTCTGTAAGTCGTCTTAAATAAACAAATAATAGTATAAAGCCCTGACAGTGTTCACTTTGAACATGGACAAGTTCACTTTCAGCTTTGACAAGTTCACTTTCAGCTTTGAACATCAGACGTTTATGGAATTTAAGTATGATCAGTCCTCAGGAAAAGAATAATTAGTAGACACTCCCTTCATTATGTATGCAAATAGCTTGTTATAATTAAGCTAACATATTGCAATACAACTCAAAAATCTAATTTGAAAAAATAACATGGATTTCTGAGAATCTTGCCCCATATTTTAATTCTCAGAGTATTCTGTCAGCAAAAATATATTTGACAATAGTGTGTTTATAGTTATTCAATGACTTAAGCATTATTACTTCCTATCAAAAGTACATATTCCAAGGTTAAAATTAAGTAGATTATTGATACACATGATCACTAAGGAAGAGTCATTGACACACAAGGAGAAAAAAACAATAGTAATAGCAATAACATAATTTAAAATAACATTGATTAAAAACTGAGAAATCTAATGCTGTTTTTATTTATTTGATTTATTCCTAGATCATAATAATAATAATAATAATAATAATAATAATAATAATAATAATAATAATAATAGGTTTGTAATGAGAATATTTTGTTTGTTTCATTGTCAAACCCTTAAAAGCTTTATCATAGCTGTATGTTAGGAGTGACATTGACCTGAAGCACTGTAAATTAATCAGTTGCAGGAAACCGCAGTAACATTTCATATGGAGTCTGGGCTTTTATGAAATCTTATACATATACAGCTGTGGCCAAAAGTTTTGCATCACCTTACAGAATTAACTAATTTTGCTTCATAAAGTCTAATTGAACCTGCTGAATAATGTTACATTAACATATATAATTATAACCACGTTGTAGTTTTCTACATACTTAACAAAAAACTGTCAAAAATTGAAAATGTGACATGAAACACTGTACTACTATTATGGCATTTTTATTGTGTCTCATCATAGCTGTATACTGTATCTCATAGGAAGACTATAACAAAAAAAACAAAAACAATGTGAACATACTGTATCTTTACCACTCATCATTATACCCGTATGCATTTAAAGTATATAAGTATCACATTGCAACAGTATTCAGTTTATAAATTACAGACACTAGTCGATTCCTGTTCATATGTTACACAAAAATCTAACATTAAATATCTGGCAACATCATTAGGAGCAAAATGCTCGATTAAGCTATTTATTTTATTCTCCTATAATAAATATTAATTTTAAAACCCTATCAAGCACCATAAAACATTTTGCAAAGTGTGTGCCTGTTCCTTTAAGACAAGTCAGGGATTTTGTAATGCGATTTCTTTGTGGTCCTGTCGCAGCTGAATAATGTTTTGAGTTGTCCACTGTATGAGGCCATAATTGGTACAGTACATTGTTTATCAGGTCAAAAGCGGACCGAACTCCCTTCAGTCATACCACTTTTTATCACGCACCTAATAAAAAATGAATTAGGAGCGTGACAACAAAGTGCATTATGGGAAGAGAACATACAATTTTAGCTTGCTAAAAGTCATTGTAATCAAAGAGTCAAATGGTCGAACTAAGTCAAGTTTCTTATTCGGCTTTCTTAAAAGTTTCACTATGAAATATACTAAAACAAGAACATCGTAGTTTTAAGATATGAGCATTTAAAGTTCTTGTGCTCGACCAGCAAAATGTGTTGTTTTTCATTTAGGCTATTGCTGTGACTAATAGTCTTATAGTGTAATATATGTCACATTTATTACAAATCTGATAAAACGTAACCGCATAATGTTCTGCACACTTGTATATCTCCACTGACAACCAAAGCGTCTTCAAATAATGAGTACAAAATGTCATTAAAAATACCCATTGATTGTATCTTTGGACTCGGAGTCTCCGTTGGAAAGAAGTTACACCACCTACAGTACTGGTCACTTTCCACTGCAGTGTGATTTATGTGTCAATGCAGCTGGTTCTGAAGCTTTCATGTTTTCTTTTTCCTTTGAAGAGAGGAAGTGTGTAGGCTGTGGTGAACAAAATCGGATATTCCTTACTAGGGTTTCTTCATTCACTCTGTGAATCATTAATAAGATTTCCCTACTCATCACTTCAAGTCGTATGAATATATTAAACACGTATTCTGCCATTTCAAATTCTTTGTTACCCATTCATTAGAACTTTCATTCATTTCAGTTCCTTGAAATTGCATTTAATATCATTGGCTATGCAAAATAAAACTTGCTGTTTTACCCGAAAATAACTTTGTTGTACCCAAAAACACGAATGCCACAGTATGAATGTAGAGCCTAGAGTGATTTATTATGCCTATAGCATACAGGAAACAGCAGTGACCAGACACTACTGTATGTTAAATTAGCCCAATGTAATCTATTCAGAAGTACATTTGGTGTTAGAATGTACAAAAACACTGAATACCTTTTCTAGTGACAAAATCCTACATGACTGAGATACAGTATAGAAGCTTTCCAGTCTTCATCATGGCAGAATCGATCAGAAGCAATGTCTTTTAATGTGCAATCAGGTTTCTATGTGACATGCTGTAGCTTTCCCTGAGGTGATAAAGATACCTTCTATTATTTCAGCAATTAATCCTCCGCAGAACCTGACGATTAATGGTTGGAATGATTACATCATTGTGAATTGGAGAAAAGAAAATCCGTTAAATCCAGCTTGTTTTAAAAGCCACCTGCAACACAAAAGCAAGGATGATGATGACTGGCAGGTATGATAGCTTTGTACTAATCTTCATTATATTGTAGTAATGATAGTAACGGTGTGCTGTATGAAAAAGACAGCTAGCTTGACACACACACATGGCTTGTAGAGACCCAATCTTGCAAATAAGAATTTTGCAGCTGTATTTAAAAATATTTAAATAATTAATTAAATGATCATTGCCAACTGAAATGAACTGCAGGATGAGATTGTTCCATGAAGATTTCTTTTAAAGGCATTTGGAAACCAACCAACCACAGAGCGCATACTAACAAAAGCGTTTTTGTGGTTTTCCATCTACGAATAATTGAATTATTTGTGGAATTTTGGACTTGTTTAACTGGTTTTACTATAATACCATTAGTGTTAATAAAGTCTATAAGTGAACCACCCTTAAGAGGTTTGTAATTTGTCAGTACCAGTTACTGTCACCTGCAATACAGTGCTGTACTGTACATGGTGTCAACACGTAGGTTCTGACAATACCCCAGGTTACAAGGTAAAAACACCAGGAACTATTTTATAACACACAGTGAAACATGCTGGCCAGGCATCCCATGAACTCAAAGCACAGGTGACAGTATCAGTAAATGCCTTTACAAAGTTTGACATCCGTATAGTATACACTCAAAATGAAAACCAGTCTCAGACACTGAAACCGCGTTAGTAAAAACAGACAGGTGGAAAGGATATGTGTGTTGGTTAAAAAACAATTGAAAAGACTACAACCGCAAGAACAAAATGGGAAGGTACAGAATACAGAATCAATACTACTGAACAAAATATATCAGTAATCAGTAGATGATTCATAACTGTGTCAGTCGCCTTGTTTAATGTTCTGAAGTATGTATTTGTATATTTATTTTCAAAACAGAATATAACTGGAAACAACATGTACTCTGTCACAATACCAAAATCAGACAACGAAATGTGCCATTTCTTCCGTGTAAGAATGAAATGGAATGATGTTTGTGATAGTGGCAGCGATTGGAGTAGGTGGAGTCCCTTGGTCATTTGGAGAAATGGTTCTGTATTAGGTAAGATTTATTTCATTATTCAATACACTCCCAATATTCCATTATATAAATTAAAGTAATTGTTGCAAACAGAATAGATTGATTAAGATTGATGAAGAATAGATTGATGATTGAATAGAACAGATTGAATAAGTTTCCCCACCATGCACATCTATTTATTTTATTGGTCTCATATATGCATTTTTGAAAGAAACACGTTATAACAAATGTATTTTCATTTCAAAACATGATTATCTGGTATTACACTAGGTTAAAGAAAACTGTTTGGAAGCCATGCTTTTTTTACTGTCTTGTACTTTCTTAACTAGCTTAATTCCTGTCAATAACCAATTACAGTTCTTCCCCTTTATAACACTGTAGTTGGGAGACCGTGCTGTTTTTGTTCCGCCTAATATCGAGAATACTGGTGTTAGTGTAATGGGGCAAATGGGAGCCATGACTGTACCGCCTTATTACCTGTTCCGCAGTATAAAGGGCAGCCTATAAAGGGGACCACTGTAGCTGCTTCCTCTATTGACTGATATACTTTCAGCCAGTTGGGCGAAGCACCTGGCTTCAATTTGTTTTAATTGGGCCCTGCATAAAGGCAGGGGAAACCCCGTAGTAAGGGCTGCTGTGGGGAAGGCTGCGTACAGCTGTGAGGAGACCTGTCTGATCGGAAACAGCAAAGTACTGTGGAGACCCGTATTGGATTGTGTGTGACTGGGAAACGGCTCAGCCATAATGTAGTGTTAGGTTAGGATTAATCAGAAAAAAAGAAAAAAACAAGTTTAGTTTAGCACTCCCCGTTAGAGTTAAGTTTTTGTTTTGTTTGTTTATTATATTGTGTGAATAAAAGTGCACGCTGAAAAAAAGAAATTCCTGTGTTGTGTCAAATAAGTCGTGCACAACGAACCAGTGAACCAAAGGCTTTGTTACACTGGATGAAGAAGTAGAACCGCCAGACAAAAAACGAAAATGCTACACAACAGGCTTGAAATCTAACGTTGTTGAATTTGTCGAAATGCATCTGTAACAGGGCGAGGTGCCCTGTACATTGTTTTGTTTATTTATTTTTAGATCGGGGTCTCCCCCTCCGCCCCTGTGCAGTGTATTTTGTATTTGTTTTGTTTGATTTTATTATTATATGATGGCGTACCGCCGTGGTATTGTTTTGTTTATTTTTAAAACGTGTTCTGGCAGAGGCGAGATTGGTGCTCGTCCTCTGTCAGGAATAATTAATAAACTCGTGCAGAAGGTGGCCATCTCCTGAATTAAGTGGTTCATTTTGTTGCTAATCGGGAGATGGTCACCTGATAAGCCTGCAGCTCTCGGCACTCGTGGTGGGTGAGAGGAGAGAGCGAGCAGCGAGACGAAAAATTAAGCATAGGAACAATGAAGGCAAACTGCCCAGCATGACCGGTGCTGTGTTATATTTTGTGTTCTTATTTTGTTTGCTCTGTGAGCACAGTCTTTTTCTGTTCAAATATTTATTTTATTTTTATTTAAAAATAAAACGGCGCACCTCGTCTTTATTATTTACTTTAAACTGCAGTACTTGGTGTCAGTTTCTTTTCCTTCCTGCTTCTGCCGTGACGTCACCGACTCGGCCACCCTGTCACAGCATCTTAGTACTGAAAAAACAGTATGTGACTGGAGACGAAACAAAGACAAACTTAAATATGGCGAAAGAAAAACGAGCTGATAGAGCAGGAACGTGTTTATGACCTGATGTAGAAAACGTTGTTTGAATGGAGTACTTTGAATGGCTTTAATAAATAACATACTGTAACTTCTTGTACATGTCAGTGCAACACAATGGTACACTTGTAAAGTATGTGTATGGTTCTGATTAACAAAACAAAATGAATGTATGTGTACAGCTGGAAATGTAATGCAATTGTACTGCACCGTATGCACACACACACAAAAGGTTTTCAAACAATGGCGAGGAGGGAATAACACACAGCATGCAAACAGACAGGGAATACAGTACATAAACACAAATGCATGGATCGCTACTTATCTATATTTTATGTATTTTGACAGTGCATTTAAGTTTACTTGAACCAATAACTTAGAAATTTTGAAAAAAACGAATTGTTTCTAGCAGTTTAATTAAAAACAAAAAAACACTAAAATAATTAATGGAATAAAATGTTGTAAACAAGGGTTATTTCGAAACTAAACCTGTATCTTTCTCTATTTATCAGTGTTGAGCATGTAGGGGAAACCAATCTATTGTAAAAAAAGCTATTTTAACACAAAAACTGTTTTCCTAAACTTGAAGTCTCAAAAAGGGGGGAGCGACTTTTACGTCGGTGCGACCTATAAAACGATTTTTACTGTAGTTTTAAACGCAGTTGCCCTCATCTGTGCCATTATCAACATCGATCAAAGCTAACAAGCAAATACATCGAGGCCACACCCCGAAAAGCAGTGCCCAGCTCAAACTCCCTTCAAAAACATGAAGGGGCTGGAGTAATCCAGCACAAACGTAAAGCACTATGCCCTTACATTTGCGCTTTACCGTGATTCCTCAAAATTGGATCCTTAAAGTTGTATTTCATATGAAGTACAGTAATTGTGTATAATTAGTGATAATTTGCTTTTAAGTGCAGCGGACTTTGAGGTAAGCATTCCAAATTCCAGTAACCGCAGTTTGATTAACTATAGTGGTGATGTCAAGATATCAGTACTCTGCATTTTCTTTCTAATTAACTATTGTGATCTTTTCCATCAGACTCCTGCCATGATAACCCAACAAAGAAAGAAAGAATATTATCCAGCACTAACACCAATGCACCGTTTCTAATTATTGTGTTAATGGCTGCTATTGCTATGCTGTTGTATTGTACATACAAAACCAAAAGGTAAGTTACACTTGACAGATGCCTCTATTTTTTATATATATATATATATATATATATATATATATATATATATATATATATATATATATATATATACAGTACTGTGCAAAAGTTTTAGGCAGGTGTGAAAAAATGCTGTAAAGTAAGAATGCTTTCAAAAATAGACATGTTAATAGATTATATTTATCAATTAACTAAATGCAAAGTGAGTGAACAGAAGAAAAAATCTGAATCAAATCCATATTTGGTGTGACCACCCTTTGCCTTCAAAATAGCATCAATTCTTCTAGGTACACTTGCACAAAGTCAGGGATTTTGTAGGCATATAGTCAGGTGTATGATTAAACAATTATACCAAACAGGTGCTAATGATCATCAATTCAATATGTAGGTTGAAACACAATCATTAACTGAAACATAAACAGCTGTGTAGGAGGAATAAAACTGGGTGAGGAACAGCCAAACTTAGCTAACAAGGTGAGGTTGCTGAAGACAGTTTACTGTCAAAAGTCATACACCATGGCAAGACTGAGCACAGCAACAAGACACAAGGTAGTTATACTGCATCAGCAAGGTCTCTCCCAGGCAGAAATTTCAAGGCAGACAGGGGTTTCCAGATGTGCTGTCCAAGCTCTTTTGAAGAAGCACAAAGAAACGGACAACGTTGAGGACCGTAGACGCAGTGGTCGGCCAAGGAAACTTACTGCAGCAGATGAAAGACACATCATGCTTACTTCCCATTGCAATTGGAAGATGTCCAGCAGTGCCATCAGCTCAAAGCTGGCAGAAAACAGTGGGACCCTGGTACACCCATCTACTGTCCGGAGACGTCTGGTCAGAAGTGGCCTTCATGGAAGATGGAAGGCGGCCAAAAAGCCATACCTCCGACGTGGAAACAAGGTCAAGCGACTCAACTATGCACGAAAACACAGGAACTGGGGTGCAGAAAAATGGCAGCAGGTGCTCTGGACTGATGAGTCAAAATTTGAAATATTTGGCTGTAGCAGAAGGCAGTTTGTTCGCCGAAGGGCTGGAGAGCGTACACGAATGAGTGTCTGCAGGCAACAGTGAAGCATGGTGGAGGTTCCTTGCAAGTTTGGGGTGCATTTCTGCAAATGGAGTTGGGGATTTGGTCAGAATTAATGGTCTCCTCAATGCTGAGAAGTACAGGCAGATACTTATCCATCATGCAATACCATCAGGGAGGCATCTGATTGGCCCCAAATTTATTCTGCAGCATGACAACGACCCCAAACATACAGCGAAAGTCATTAAGAACTATCTTCAGTGTAAAGAAGAACAAGGAGTCCTGGAAGTGATGGTATGGCCCCACAGAGCCCTGATCTCAACATCATCGAGTCTGTCTGGGATTATATGAAGAGAGAGAAGCAACTGAGGCTGCCTAAATCCACAGAAGAACTGTGGTTAGTTCTCCAAGATGTTTGGGCCAACCTACCTGCCGAGTTCCTTCAAAAACTGTGTGCAAGTGTACCTAGTAGAATTGATGCTTGATGCTGTTTTGAAGGCAAAGGGTGGTCACACCAAATATGGATTTGATTTAGATTTTTCTTCTGTTCACTCACTTTGCATTTAGTTAATTGATAAATATAATCTATTAACATGTCTATTTTGAAAGCATTCTTACTTTACAGCATTTTTCACACCTGCCTAAAACTTTTGCACAGTACTGTATATATATATATATATATATATATATATATATATATATATATATATATATATATATATATATATATATATACTGTTTATATATATAATCTCTATCCTTTGTAACATAGGCGGACTACATATCCTGGTCACATTTTTGTTAGGCCTGTTATAAAGAGTCAATGTGTTTTTTCGGGGTGTTCAAAAACTGATTGCTTGTACTGAGTTTTCTTTCGGAAATATTTATTGGCATGTATACAATAAATCCATTTATTGATGTGTTGATTTCAAAACAAGAAAAGCTGTCCTCCCCCCACCTTTACAACTGAGTACCAGCCAATAGCAATTCATTTTCTCACTGAGTGTTTTAAAAGCCAATTGGAAGAATATTTCACACATTCAGTGTTGCCAACTTGGTGACTGTTGTTAGATCTAGTGACTTTTTGGGGTTCCCTTGCGACAAAATGTTGTCAAAATAGTGACAAATCAAACTACTTTGCTGAAACTCTTCAGCGGTTCATGCTACTCTTATAACCTCCATGACACTGTTAGAAAATCGCTTTCAGGAGTTGGCAACACTACTCACATTTCTACTGTCCCCTTGGCTCACAGAGGCCGTTGACTGACTTGTCATTGTCCTAGTATAAGTAACATCTAATAACATCTCAATATTGGACAATTATTAATTCAAATTATAAAATGGTTTGGGGAAGATGTTCTGCCATTTCATAAGCACCACTGTGTGATATCATTAGTGTGTGAGCACTTTTAACAAATCTGCCAAGTCAGTTTTAAAAGAAACCTTGTAATTACTGTACAACATGAAGTGTTGTTAACATGTTATTGTAATAAACTGTTCCATGTTAATAATCGTCAAAACCTTTATGCTTAAATGATGACTGTATTATTTGATATGTATTTATCTTACCTCACACACACACACACACACACACACTTAGACAGTAATCAGTACACTATTAATTTGGATTGTGATTTATTTTCCTTTACAGATTAAGACACGTATTAATCCCTGAAATACCAGACCCAAAGCATGTATTTGATGATCTGTTCAGTTATTATGATGGAAATGTCCAGGTAAAAAAAAAAAAGCATATATATTTGTATCAATCTATTGATTTGTACATTCAAAAAAACAAAATGCTAAAGATCATGTGTTTGACATCCTCAGGTGTGGCTGGATGCTTTTGAAGCTTCCAACGACGAATTTAAACCAGTGGAGCGTAAACATATTTGCATTGTTGAGGTGGAGCCAGAACAGGAAGTGGAGGAAACAATGATAAATTATGCAAGTGTGAACCAGATCAGTTGTGAGGTATCTCATGTAAACACAGCTGAGATATCTGTGGTCTCTGATAATCCCAAAACTGAGGAAAAAGCTAACTTTGAATTGAAAGAAAACATGTATGTGACATGGTAATACTAGCAAAACAAGTTAGGCTTGTTTTAAATTGTTTCAGAGAAAGCTGGTTGTCTCCTTGAGGAGCTACAGTATCAATCCCTGCTTACCAGGAGATTACAGATTTTTTTTAGCTAGAATGATGTATTTAATGTAAAGGCCTTACAAGTTTCAGAAAGATTCATTTTCTCAGAAACAATTTTATTATTATTATTTATTAGCAGACACCCTTATCCAGGGTGACTTACAATTGTTACAAGACATCACATTATTTTTACATACAATTACATTATTTTTTACACATTATTTTTACATACAATTACCGATTTATACAGTTGGATTTTTACTGGAACAATCTAGGTAAAGTACCTTGCTCAAGGGTAGAGCAGCAGTGTCCCCCACCTGGGATTGAACCCACGACCCTCCAGTCAAGAGTCCAGAGCCCTAACCACTACTCCACACTGCTGCCCTTCCATATAATTTTACTTACATCAACCTTAATCTACCTGTGGTTATACTTCAACTGATAACACCAATATATATTGCTCATGTATTCAATCATAAGCACAATGTCTATGTATATAATACAATTTTCCAGTAGCTGCTATATGATATAATATGTGACATTCATGTTCAAATGTCCCTTTCAATGTTCGTTGATTACTCAATCCATTTGTATTGCACAAGAGCCCTACCTTTAAAATACACCTAATATTATATGACCAAGCATTATCTTCCAGTATTAATTTGTTTGTAACACTTATATGAAGGTGCTGCTTATTAATGTTTTATAAGTATTTTATAAATGTATAATATATGCTTAATAACTATGTTATCTAGTGTTAATAAAGTAGTATAGATGGTTTATAACCATGCAATAGCCATAGATGGAATTGCGATTACACATCCTAAAGTAGAATAGGTGTCTAAAAACTGTCCCCTTTATAGAACTGTAATCCTGTCTATGCTGTTGCATGGTTGTAAACCATCTATAATGTTTTATTAACACTCTATAACATATGTAACATAGTTATTAAGCATCTATTATACATTTCTAAAACATTTATACAACATTAATAAGCAGCACCTTAATATAAAGTGACAGCAATTTGTTTTCAAATTGTATTGTTCCATGTAGAGGGCCTATGGGACTTTAATTGTCTGTGCTTGAGTTCAATTGCAATCAAATGACAATGGTAGCTTCACAAAGTGTGTCAATGACTCGTGTCTGTTAATGCAATAGACAAAAGAAAAAAATGAAAAGAAACTGAATGTGAACGCTGACAACAAAAACATCTCTGGAACTTGCACAACCTAAAATAGTAGTATTAAGCTGATAACTATGTAATAATTATAACAATCACATGTGCTTATCATATTCACACATGCTGTTTGTAAAATAAATGTGTCTACTGCACCCAGAATTGGAGATAAGGAGATGCCATGATTGTTTGTTGAGGTTTGTACTATTCATAACACTGCACATAACATCTATTTGTTTTAGGTAGAATGTGCTAATGAACTGCAAAATGCTTAAATTGCAACTGCCAGAAATTCATGTACATTTCACACTTTATATTTCACTAAGAGTATTTAAACCATTTAATACACACTATAATGTAAGCAACAGCCATTCAGTGATTCTCTGAACTTGGTGCCACATGTCATGAATTACATAGATGTATATTTAGTTGCCTGGATTGTACGGTCCTCCTTTATGTTTTACAACCATCATAGCTCCTTCACTTCACTGAATTGCAGAACCTCTGATCCAAGTATGTTTTTTTGTTTCCTTCTGAACAAAGGGGTTAGTGAGTAGGGGAGGAGCTCTGTCAATGCTAACAGAGATACTGTACAAAATTAAGATAAGGAGGATTGGGTTTGATTTGTTAAAAATCACATATTAAAAGGAACAAAAGCAACTGTTTCTTTCGCTTAGATTACTAAAAGGGCGTTGATTTGTATAATATTGGGTTACAGTGAACTTGAGTAATTCCGTTTTTACTATATTACTCCATGTTAAGATGTATCCTCATTGAATGAGTAATACTGGTAACAAGGCTATTGGAGAGTGATTTGCAGTATTGTGGGTTCTTTTTGTTTTTCTTGAGTTTTGGTGAAATGTTTGAATTGATTTGGATTCTTTGTTTGGATTATTATTATTTTGTATATTTTGTAGTGTGATATTCACTTGGTTTGGAGTGTACTGATTACTTGGTTGTAGTTTAATATCTAATTGTTTGTAGTGTAGTAATTACTTGTTTTACCTCTATTGCCTGTTTTAATTGTACAATTACCTGTATGACATCCAATCTTTAATTACTTCATTGATGCTAATTGTAATTTATGTGTATTGAAATTGAAGCATTAATTATTTCATTAATGCTAATTGTAACTACTTGCACTGAATTCAATTTCTAATTATCTCATTGCTGTTAATTGTAGTTTACCTGTATTGAAATCTGATCTTTGATTATTTCATTGATGTTAATTGTAATGTACTCGTGTTACTTGCCTGCTGTTGTGAGTTTTGTATTTTAATCATGTATGTGATTGTGGCAAAGTGGTTTGCACTGCTCAGGTGTACAGGTGATTTAGGTGCTCCAGACAAAGGTCAAATACAAAGTTCACAGTTCCAGTTCTTTAATCTCCTTGAACAAAGGTTTTAAATAATAAAGCTGGCTCTACCCAGCAATGGGTATTGCCAGCGAAAACTGTATTCAAATAATAAAGCTGGCTCTACCCAGCAATGGGTATTGCTAGCGCCAAAACAAGGGGTTGCAGTCCTGAAATAATAATGTGAACACAAAACACGTAACACAAACACATAAGTACGTCCCCAGACAGTGTGTGCTCTTGGTGCAGGTGCCGTGCTCTGAGTGGTGTACTCCTCGCTTCTGTGCATATTTTGTGTTTGTGTTGTACTGTTATTATTTAAGTGTACTGTTTTGTGTTTAAACGTTGTTTTATTAGTATTATTGTTTTACAGCATGGATGGGGTTAAAATCCCCCACCCAGCTAAACGTTGTGCGTAATGTGGCCATCTCCCAATTAATCAAGTAATTACCAATTGGGAGATGGCCACATATATAAAAGTGAAGCAGAAGCTCCTGTTGGGTTGATGAGAGTTGGAGAGAGTTTGGAGAAAGGAGACGGAGAGACAGTAAGAGTTGCTGCTTGTGCTGGCTTTACACCAGCCCCATAATTGTTTTAATTATTGTCTGTTTTGTTTTGACCAACATGCCTTTTTGTTTATGAAAAGTGTTTTGCTTTGCTTTGTTTAAACGGTTTATTTAATAAATAAATACAAGGACATTAGTGACTCACCCCTGTGCAGTTTAATTGATACTGCAGCTTTACCCCTTGAACACATTTATATGTTGTAAAAAGATGGGGGGCAAAGGCCCCGGCTTGCCTCCACCATAATCCTGCCTATGCATGCCAATATATAGGGATGAATGTAAAAACTTTAACAAGTAAAGGCAAGCAAACATTTCAGATTTTTTTTTTCTTGCAAAAGGATGTTGTACATTTATATTGAATCTTTAAAAGCCCCAATGGCACTTTCCCTTCTGTAAATACATTTCTCAAATGTATTTTGTAAATATGGAATAATGACTTCCAGACTGGAAATTAAACACCATTACTTGGACTCTTATCTTACATTCTCTAGAACTAGATAGAGATCACGGTAATTCAGTAAAAGTTTATGCATGTTAAAGTGTACTATCAACTAATCACATTTTAGTTGCATGAATTTAAATGACTAATTTCACAGACCTCGAGTAACACTGATCTGACTAATCTGGAGCTACCAAATCTTAAATTATGCGAAACCAGAGAAAAAATTGTTCAACTAATTGGAACTGAAATTATCCTTAAATTTGAGGAGCAACTTATCTTTTTCTCGGTAACAAGTGTAAAAAGAAATGTGGTTACGGAAAATGCTTTGGTAAATAGTGTGAAAGGGGTGAAACATTAGTAATAATTTAAATACCTAAACCAGTATGTTAACCACATTTTGCATTGTGGTTACAGTTTAGACTTTGTAAGCATCAATCCTCCCTCTCTGCACCAGTGACCTCTTTTATACATGTGTGGTGTGGTAAGACACATTCAGTACTCGCACAGCAAAAGAGTATTGATATAATAATATTGTTCATGCGTAAACTCCCCTTTGTTTCCAGTTCGTGTAAAAATGTAACACAATATTGTTGTCAAGGTCATTTTTACAAGTTTTGGTATTAAATAAGCACCCATTTGGATTGCCCTTTGGCATTTTTATAACTCTGCCTTGCTCATAGTTTTCATGTTATATATGTTGGCAAATGTCACCTCATTCAAACGTTGCATGACAATCTCACAAAACAAATGGCATAGTGTAACATGGTGTTTCTGTAATGTATTTTTATTTGCATGTTCACAATATTGTTTGTCATTCAGTATCACTTAGATTATTATTATGATTAGTTATGTTGTTGAAGCTGACACCCTGGGATCCTCCTTCAAAAAGCTGCTTGATGAGATTCTGGGATCAATAAGCTACTAACAACCAAACAAGCAAGATGGCTCCTCTTGTTTGTAAACTCTTATGTTCTTATGTTTTATGATTGTTTATTTTGTTTATTCACTATTGAATTATTGTTTGATCATGGCATAAAGTGTGTGTGTGAATATTTAATTTGTTTTGTGTTCCTACCCCTGCATCCATGCCTTGAGTAAATGATCCTGCTGAATTTCAGAGCGTGTGGTCGATTTCTCGTGATTGACAGCTGTCCTCAGAGCGAGAGCAAGGTGGCATCGGAAGTGTTGATTGAAGCCATTTCCGCTTGTGGCTTATTTAAAAGAACAAACCAGGTTGGAAACAGAGAAAAATGAATAGATTAAGGTTAGGACATACAGCGTTAACTTATAATTTATTCAGGAGAATGGGTTATGTAATAATTGTGGGGAACAAGAAACAGTGGAACATATATTCATGAAATGCAATACATATATTCAGCAAAGAAACATATTCAATAGAAATTTAAGGGATATAGAAATTGAAGTAACAATAGTAAATTATATTTTGAAGGGAGAGAAAAACAAATGGAAAAAGAGAAATATATATTTATGTATAGGGAAATGGGAGAAGATAAAAGAAAATAATTCTATATAGACATATATAAAAGTTAGGGGGCCGGCTCTCTTCATCTCCATTTAAACTGCATGCGCCAACAACCCCTAAAAAAAGAAGAAACAGAAAAAATGAAGGGTAGAAAATAAAGCCCCCTGTGCTTTGTACATGTTGCTTTGTGTCTGTCTGTTGTTGTTGTGGTGTGTTTTGTGTGAGATCTGGTTTTGTTTTTGTAAATCTAACAGGTTCATGTGTCGCCGATGGCGAGAAAGAGAAAGCACATTCATTATTATACTACTGGACCTTGTTATATGAGAAAATAGATATTGTATGTAACTCTTAGAATGTAAGTTCTGAACTATGAAGGTCTTGTGGTTAAAGAAAATGGGTTGAAATTGAAATACTGCACAAGCAATATCTTTTAAAACGAGTAGGACTATTCTGCTTTGTACAGTGAAACTGAGGTTTGCATGTTCTCTAATGAATAGTATACAAGAATTAACTATACAATCGACTATGATAAGAATGAAACATACTAGTTTTGAGAGCGCAATATGTTTTATTGGTAGTCCTCTGTGTATTTTATTTTACCAGTCCTAAGTTTGTGATTTTGAATGTTGTATGTAAATGGTAAGATGATCACAGTCCCAGCCTGGTTGTGCTCTGTGTTTAATTGATTCTGGAGGGAGGTTATTTGGGCTGAATTGTATTCCTGGTGTCCTGAGGTGTGTACTGAGTGCTGCTACCTGTAGGGGAGCAGGAGCTTTTCAATGTACCATCCTCTGTACAATAGAGGGTTTGGTGGTGATTGGCTGGTCGTGTAGGCAAAAGCTCAATGAAATGGAGCCATTCAGGTAAGGGGGAACTGGTGGTGCTGTGCTTGGCTGCCTTGGGCTATAAGTGCTTGTGTGTCCCCTTAGGATATCTGGACCATAGCTATTGGGGTGGGTAGTGATTGGTGCTTTTTAAATGTACTGTACTCATTTACAAGAAACTGCTACTATTTATTGCTAGTGATTGTTGCTACCTATTTGAAATACTATGTGGTGTTATTTATAATTATTGATATCTATTGAAATGTTATTTGATGTGATTTAATGATTATTGATCTATATATTGAAATACTATCTGTTAATTGTTGATGCCTGCTTAAATATTATTAAATGCTGCTAATAATAACCTGTTCATATATCAGCCTTTTTGTGTGTATAATTGCTGAGAAACACTGGCCGTTAGAACTGGCGTACTTTTTAAATATGGTACTGTGACAAAAATAAGTTTCATTTTAAACAAACCTTTGGGTATTCTGGTTTTCCTTTATAGTTTGGGGGTAATTAATTCGATATTCTAGGGGATCTCTCACCTCTATATAAAAACTAAAGAGGGTGGCCACAATTATTACCTGCCATTAACCATAATAGTAATGATGACATATAAAAGTCGATGTATAATAAAAGTAGTAGGTATATTTCTCTTTTGGGAACAGGACGAGCTCTGCTCATGCAGGTTCCTCTGTCACAACGCACACAAAGGATATATTTTCTAAATTGGGTATTTTCTGTTTATGGCTTTAATAAATAAAACAAATACAAGTTAGCTTTTTTATGTTGTGAAATCTGGTGCCACTATCTAACTATTTAACATGTACACATCTGCTCTTTCAATTATCATTTGTCAATTATACAAAGTAAATAGTTATTCTGTGGGTTATTTTTTTCAAATGGGGACTACAAATGAAATGAGATCTACTATATTTGGCTGTTAAACACATATAAGTAAGAAAGGATGTTATACAAGGATTAAAAAAATAAGATAATTGAAAAGAATATATTTTATGTATCAATCTGTGAAGAATGCTAAAAAACTAGCTAAACTGCCATTTGTCTCCAACAACAACTCAACCAGACACCACAAAGTCTGAGATACAAGGTTTCAAGTACAGTAACTGTAATAAAAAATCATGTGGTTCCTAATGTTTATTTTAGCCTCTGATTGCTGAGCTTGTCACACATCACTGGAGGAAAAAATGTAACCACAAGCTTTTAACTACATCCTCACACACGCATAGGCGTTGGGTTACATGGGCCCATGGAGCCCCGGCACCACCAATGTTCCGGAATGCCAGCCCAGCACCACCAATTATGGAGCTTATAATAATTTTATGTACCTTTTGATGGGAACGATATCTTTATATACAATATGTTTTTAAAATTCCACCTCATAATGGTAAAATATCACGAGAAACAAGCGTACCTTTGTTAAAAGTGAATTGAGTCCTGTATTAAGCAAGCCTTTCACAGACCACCGTCTCTCAAAACGAGAAAGGGGCAGATTGTGTCAGGGTCCACGTTCTTTTATCACGTCCATTTTGGTTTATTGTGTTTTTATATTTCATCTTTGTATTCAATATTATGGTAGTGTGTTAGTCTGCCTATCAAGACTAAGAAATGACTTGCAAACCACTAGGTATGAGCCAAGAACGACTGAGTAAGACAAAATCCAATTTTGTAGTTTTCATTTTCTCCTGGTTTGCTGGCTTAATTATTTTAGTGTAGAAATTCAGCTGTATGCATCACCTCCTGTCCATATAACACACAATAACAATAGGGTATGAAACGGTAGTGTTTATAAAATGTTTTTTCAAATATCCTTATAGTTTGGGAAGCGATTTAATTTATAATCCAAGTTATAAAATGTATATATATATATATATATATATATATATATATATATATATATATATATATATATATATATATATATGTCGTCAGGTGCAGTGGTACAGTGAATAAACAGAATGTCCAAACAGCGTTTCTCCCAAAAACAGTCCGTGTATTTAATAAAAATAACAACAAAAGTAATCCACCCTTTACCAACGATGGTATTGGGGGCACACGACAGGCTTTCAATCCAAAACAAAACAAACAAAACTTCGACTTTGTCCGTCCCTGTCCTCCGTGCGCGGCAGTGTGCGCGCTCGAGTCCTGGGAGACGTAGTGCCGGTGAGTGTGGTGCGGTGCGATGCTGTGCTGTGCTGTGCTGTGCTGTGCAGAGACGCGCTCCTGTCTGCCGGTCCGTGGCTCACTCCTCTGCTACAATGAAACAAACAAACAAAAAAAACAAACAAAAAAGATAAACAGTACAGGCTCCGGCTGTCTGTACACATCAGCGCAAGGCAGCGTATTGACGTAGCTGCTTCCCCTTTGTACCCACAAAGCCCTCCCTGCAAACAACCCATTGCCATGGTTTCTCCAATCGAGGGCCGTCCCGCAGCTGATTGCAATGGAGTCTTTCGGGTACATGCAACTACTGCGCTGCCCTAATATGGTCACCTTCGGTTTCTGCCTACCGTCAAAGCAGTCCATCTAGGAGACAGCATACCACCGTCCTTACACAGCGTCCTTTCCGATCGGGAGGAGATTTACAACATCGACTCTTTCTCTCTTTATCACATATCTCACCCCTCAGAGTGATGCCGAAGGAACACTCGGCCAACTCTACATTCCCCAATGGTCCCCCTCCCTTGAAAAAAATCTGCATTTTGATGCTCCTTACCCGCACGATGTTTCACAGTGTAGTGGAAGGGTTGCAGCGCCAGATACCACCGAGTTATCCGGCGTTATTGTCCTTCATCGTGTGTAACCACCTTAAAGGAGCATGATCAGTGACAAGAGAGAAGAACGCCCAACAAATAATAGCAAAGGCGTGAGTAGCCCATTTGATGGCTAAACACTCCTTCTCAATGGCGGAGTAGTTAATTTCCCTTGGAGCCATTTTTTGCTCAAATAAATGATAGGGTGTTCCACTCCGTCAACTTGTTGGGACAGAACCGCCCCCAGACCAATGTGGGAGGCATCAGTCTGCAGGATGAACTCTTTGCTGAAATCTGGTGAAATTAGGCGGGAGCTTGACAGAGTAAACTTCTTAATCATATCAAATGCCTCCTGACACTGCCCTGTCCACTTAACTGATTTTGGAGCAGCCTTTCGGGTGAGATCGACCAGGGGTTGACTATGGTGGCATACTCGGGGATAAAGCGGCGATAATAGCGGCTAACCCCAATAGTGATCTCACCTGTGACTTGGTTCTCGGGATCACCGTCTCCACCAGCGCCTGGACTTTGGAGGCGATCGGCTTCACCGGCCATTACCCATAATGTAGCCAAGATATTGGGTCTCCTGTTTGCCAAATGCACACTTGCCCAGTTTGGCTGTTAGCCCCGCCTCCTTAGAGACTGTGGGGCGGCTGAAAGCCTAATAATATGCTCCTTCCAGGTGGAGCTAAAATCACCACATCATCAATGTGCGCAGCTGCATACTGATTATGGGGAGCCAAGACCTGGTCCATCAGTCTCTGAAAGGTGGCGGGAGCTCCATGCAACCCAAAGGGCATGGTCTGGAAATGGAACAAGCCATCTGGGGTAGAAAGCAGTTTTCTCTCTTGAGCTCGAGTGAGTGGAATCTGCCAGTATCCCTTCGTCAGATCCAAGGTCAAGATTAACCGAGCCTTACCCAGTCGGTCGAGGAGCTCATCCACCGGGGCATTGGATATGCATCGAACTTGGAGATGGCATTAACCTTTCTAAAATCCACACAGAACCGAGTGGAGCCGTCCTTCTTGCCCACCATCACGATAGGACTGCACCACTCGCTCGGGAAGGTTCAATGACTCCAAGCTCGAGCATATCCTCCACCTCCTTGCGAACGGGACCCCTGCGACTCTCCGGGATCGGTATGGTCTCTCTGGATCCTGACACCTGGCGGAGTAATAATGGCATGAGAAATAACGTTAGTTCTGCTAGGCAAGTCAGAGAAAACATCATTAAACCTTTCCACTAACTGGTAGAGCTCACGTTTCTGATCCGAAGTAACTGTTCCCCATTGGAATGTTAGTTGTAGCCAATGGATTGACAGTGGGACCAAAATCCTCTTCTAAACTGTCACAAGCTATAAATAGGGCTTCCCTTTCATGCCAGGGTTTTAGCAGGTTAATGTGATAAATTTCGGTCTTATTTCGCGATCGGGTTGTCTAATTTCATAATTCACATTACCAATTCCCGTATCACCTCATATGGCCCCTGCCACTTAGCATACAACTTAGACTCCGGCGAGGAAGGAGCAACAGTACTTTATCACCTGGCGAAAAGTCCGAATTCTTGCTTTTTATTGTACTGCTGCTCCTGGCGATGCTGAGCTAGTTTTAGATTTTCTTGTGCCAAACGACCAACCAATGCTAGGCGGTCTCTTAACATGATTACATACTTGACTATGTTTTTGGAAGTTTTTGTTTGCTCCTCCACCCTTCCTTCACAAGATCAAGGATACCTCGTGGTTGCCTCCCATACAGCAGCTCAAAGGGAGAGAACTCGGTCGAACTCTGAGGCACCTCTCTCACTGCAAACATCAGGTAGGGGAGGAGTTTAGCCCAATGTTTCTGCTCTTGGTTGACAAACCGCTTCAGCATCTGTTTTAAAGTCTGATTAAAACGTTCCACCAAACCATCCGTCTGCGGGTGGTAAACGGAGGTTCGAATGGACTTAATTTGCAACAATTTATACAACTCTTTCAAACATTGTGACATGAAGTTCGTTCCATGATCAGTGAGTATTTCTTTTGGAATCCCTACTCTCGCTATAATCTGTACTAACTCTCGAGCAACTACTGCGGCACTAGTGGATCTCAATGGTACTGCCTCTGGATATCTGGTCGCGTAGTCCACCACTACCAAAATGTGCGTATATCCAGAGTCAGACTGGCTCAATGGACCCACTATGTCCATAGCAATGTGTTCAAAGGGAACTGAGATCAGGGGCAGTGGGACCAGCGGGGCCGGGCGAACCCGCCCCGGCGCTACTTGCTGGCACTCCGGACACTCCGCTACATATTGCGTCACCTCCCATCCAATAAAATCGAGCCAATATTCGTTCCCGAGTCTTATCGCTACCTAAATGGCCCGAACATGGGACATCGTGAGCCAACCGCATGATCTCACGTCAAAAAGACTGAGGAACGAGTAATTGTGTTACAATCTGGCTTGTGCTCGTGGCTTGGGATACCCTATACAGCAAATGCCCGACAATAATATGGTGAGGATATGTAGCGGCGGTTGTCCTCTACATCCTTCCCCTCGATAGACCGAACCTGCCCCCAGATGTGTGCCAGCGAAGGATCGTTTTTTTGTTCCAACGCTAGGTCCACATCTCGGTCCCAGAACTTTGGGATATCGAGCGGAGCTACAGTAGCTTCAGCACTGGGGGCCTCAGTAACCTGCCCCCGCAGGTCACACTGGGTCCCGATCCCCTTTCCCTTGCATTTAACAGACCCTGAAGTTTCCCCCAACAAACCCCAGCCTTGTCTAATTGACATTCCTTCCCATTTATTCAACCCTTCGCTCTCTTTTTGTTTTTTTCGGGCGAAATCGGGAATGGAACAAATCGGCTTGCAGCGGGAAGATTTTCCCAATAGTTTCCCCCGCTGCTCCCATGGTCTTACCGGAGACTGGCTTTACCGTTTTATTAATCATAGTTTCAAAATATGGCCAGTCTCGACCTATAATAACTGGATAGGGCAACTTTGCAGCCACTGCCACGATTACGGCGGGTATGACATCCAATAGTCAAATCTAATTTAGTGAGGGGTAGTCCTTGTTATCCCCATGAATACAGGAAATGACCACTACCCAGCGTGACCACCAAGGTACCCCGTCAACAGAGCCTCCTCAATTAAAGTTTGCCCACATCCCGAGTCCACTAATGCGTTGGTGCTCACATCACCAACCCGTACATCAACAATGCAAGGCCCCTCCCAATCATTACCCTGGACTTACCTGGTGCTGTTGGTAGATAATGGGAGGCCGCACCACATTCCATCGCCGCCCGGACAATTCGGGCGAGGTGGCCGACCTCATGGCACCGGTAGCAAGTGGGGTGAAAGGGCCCACGGAGCTTGTATGTCCCGCTGCCGGTTTGGCAGTGGGGAGGGTTCTCTGTTCTCACCCACTGGGGTCGACCTTGCCCTCCATTGGTGTGGAGGAAGGCCGCCCGTGGGGTGCCGATGAGAAGTAGCCCGGGGAAGGGGTGAAGTGCTGGGGGTCCTGTCCTTGGACCCGTCGTCCGGGGTCGGTTGGAGGGAGGAGCGGGGGTGACGACCACGGGAGCTGACGCCAATGCATCCTCATAGCCCTCAGCCAATCGGACTGCTGCCTCTAGCGTGGTGGGTCGATGCCTGGTGACCCAGTTCTGGGTGTCCGGCCCCAGCACCTTCACGAACTGTTCTATGGCAATCAGCTCAGTGATCTTTTCTGCATCGTTGGTGCCGGGGCAGAGCCACCGGGTCACATGATCCACTAATTGCTGGGCCACCACACGGGGTCGCAGTCCTGGGGGATGCTGGTACTCCCGGAACCGGCGGCGGTGTGTCTCCTCTGTGATGTCAAGCCGCTGGAGAATGGCCTGCTTCACCTGGTCGTACACCAAGGCTTGCTCATGTGTCAGGGCTTGGTAGGCTGCCTGGGCCTCCCCGATCAAATTGGGCCCCAACTGGGTAGCCCACCACTCCCGAGGCCACTGAGCTGCTGTTGCCTGCCTTTCAAAGGCAACCAAGTAAGCCTCAGGGTCATCCTCCAGCGCCATCTTCACTACCCTTACCCTAGGTAGGGGTACTGCTGGTTGAGCCACCGATTCCCTCCCCCGATTAGCCTCCAGGAACAGGCCATGCATCCTCTCCATCATGGCCGTCAAAGATTCCTGATGCCTCCGCTCCTGCGCCTCCAACAGCGCTGCCAATGTAGTTGGGTCCATTGTAATCCCTCTTCTGAACACCAGATGTCGTCAGGTGCAGTGGTACAGTGAATAAACAGAATGTCCAAACAGCGTTTCTCCCAAAAACAGTCCGTGTATTTAATAAAAAATAACAACAAAGTAATCCACCCCTTTACCAACGATGGTATTGGGGGGGCACACGACAGGCTTTCAATCCAAAACAAAAACAAAAACAAACAAAACTCGACTTTGTCCGTCCCCTGTCCTCCGTGCACGGCAGTGTGCGCGCTCGAGTCCTGGGAGACGTAGTGCCGGTGAGTGTGGTGCGGTGTGGTGCTGTGCTGTGCTGTGCTGTGCTGTGCAGAGACGCACTCCTGTCTGCCGGTCCGCGGCTCACTCGTCCGCTACAATGAAACAAACAAACAAACAAAACAAACCAAAAAGATAAACAGTACAGGCTCCGGCTGTCTGTACACATCAGCGCAAGGCAGCGTATTGACGTAGCTGCTTCCCCTTTGTACCCACAAAGCCCTCCCTGCAAACAACCCATTGCCATGGTTTCTCCAATCGAGGGCCGTCCGCAGCTGATTGCAATGGAGTCTTTCGGTACATGCAACTTCTGCGCTGCCCCTAATATGGTCACCTTCCGGTTTCTGCCTACCGTCAAAGCAGTCCATCTAGGAGACAGCATACCACCGTCCTTACACAGCGTCCTTTCCGATCGGGAGGGAGATTTACAACATCGACTCTTTCTCTCTTTATCACAATATATATATATATATATATATATATATATATATATATATATATATATATATATATATATATATATATATATATATATATATATATATATATATATATATATATATATATACATTTCATAACAGTGCAAGAACTCATTAAATGGATCCAAACTTGTACTTACTTTATGCAATTAATTTATCATTATGTTAGTCATGTTTAAGTATTACTTTAAGCAAGTAGTGCTCAGATATTAGCTGCTTGTTTAAATATACAAAACAATTGTTAAGTATATAAAATCTTCATCAAATTTATTCTATTCAATGTATTACTCCGTGCACGAAATTGTGCTCCTTATAATCCCGGGGAAAGTGGTGCTTGTGTTCGAGTGGTGCTGTGCATGGGAGATAGTGTTCACAGCCTCGTGGTGGCAGCTCCTGGGTCCTTAATCCTCCTCTGCAACACACAGACAATTTCCAAAAGCACACAGCAAAGCTCCGGCCATGTTTTGCTTTCAGCGCAGATTTACAGTCGAATTTCTTCGCTCTCTGTCACACCTTCATAGACATTTGTAAACCCTTTATACTTTCAAGCCAGTTTTAAGTGTTCCCATTTTAATTAAGGATCCCTATTTTTGACATAAAAGTATGCTTTGGGTTGTTTATAATTTGGCGATGCTGAAGCAGAAGTTAGAAAGCACAAGCAATAATCCCTAAAGAAACTATCCAGCAATATTCTCACATCTTGTCTCATTCAACACCATTGTTGGTCTTACAGTTTTTTCTGCCTCTTGCATGAGGATTTCCAAGGATTAGGAGGATTCACAAGGACAAAAGCAAAAAGACATTTGTATGTTTACGCTTAGTATACACATGGGAAGTTATGTTTTGGTGTAGCTTTCTGCAAATAGACCATTTCAATTTAAAATTCCAATCTAATTACTGGGCATCCATAACATGTATTTTAATAAATGTGTCTTTAATTGTAAAAAAGAATTTAAATCTATTTTGATACTTGGGCTGAAAGGCATCTGTTGCTGTTATCTGCATGATGAGAGTTTCTGCACTGATTTACTCATAACACATTTCCACTTTACTTGCATCTGCAAAGACCCTGACAGGATACTTCCCCATTTTTCTCTACCAGGAAGCTCGCTTTTTCTGACCCATGTTGGAACACTGAAGTGGGGCCAGAAGCAATACACACCCTGGAAACAATATTAAATATGTCTGTGTGTTTGTGTGTGGCATAAAGTTTTCAGACAGGATAACAAATATTATTATCACTTCAGTTTTTTCTATCCACGTCACTGGCACCACTTCACAGCCTTTTCTTCTAAGAATTGAACCACAGCATACTGAGAATCAGTCATCTGAAAGGATGTAATGCAAAATGCTTACAAAAATGAACACTATCTTGATACATATCACAAATGAACATGCAATTCTAACAAATGCAATGTTGTAACTTAAAACTAGTATCACCATACATATGTGAATATCTCGTGCATGTCTGTTCTTAAGTGTTACTAAACATTTGAATTATATACCCATACGGTGTTTCAGCTGCAGAATCGTAAAAATGAATACGTTATAAGCACTTGCTTCTTCAACCACCAGACCCGCAGTTTATGCGGCATATTCTTGGAAATGTGGATATAACCAGGTCTTCTCATTTGTCTCTGTAGGTATGCATATGGAGGAGTAACTGTAAATCTCTATTTTTAGGTTAGCTATACCGAATAAAGTTTATTTCTGAGTATTTCTGATTAAGTTGATAGACTGGAAACTAATTTTTAAAGTAGAGTGTGCACCTACACATTTCTTATACAAAACAAAACTTATCTTTCCTTTAAAGCAAGGCAAGCACCTTTCATCAAAAACCCTTGTTTTCTCCATTCCTGTATACAAAAACAGACCTGCATTGATTTACATCTTTAAATCTATGTCATCGATCATTATTTCGTAAGGTTGACAGTCTTGTCTTGTTCTTACAGCATGCTGTCAAAATGTTTTTTGCTGTGATTTTGAATAATATGCAAGGGGAATTTCTGCTTCAGGCTCTTCGAATAACTGTTTAAAGATTTAAAAAAGGGGTACTGTCTACCATACTATAGATGGGTAATGCTTTTAAGTTATGTTATTAACAATTACAATCAATTGTATAATATATGAACTAACACATGATTATATACAACAATACAAGTATTGTCATAGTAATGTGAACTCTTCCATGCTAACAGACACAGACAGTTTGGACCAAGCAATTTCATTAGTGTATATTTTTGTACTCATTTTTATATATTAATCTAGTGCATGGGGACTTGGCTGTTTGGAAGCTAATTTACATTTCACCCAGGGACATTTGTACTGCCTTTCTGTGAGGTGGCCTTTACAACCAATAATTTGTCACAATTGTGACATAATTGTGATTTATCGTTATTCGCTCTTTAGAAGAATATATTTGTTTTGAAAAACTCATGAAACATGTTAATCATGCAACATGTTTCAAAGGCTTTTCCACAAGCAGAAATAGCAGGCAGATGTGATTACGAGACACACAAAATAGATGTTGAATGTATGTACTTCAGAGACTTCTCGAACAATATCTTACCTTTGTTAAGAAAATGATATTACATTTGTTAAGCACTGTTCTCTTACAGGACGGACATGATACGCTATTGCTTTGCTTTTAAACAAAATGTATTGAAAGCATGCAGTAGCAGAAAATGAGCTGGTTTTAGACAAAAACAGTAAAACTAGTAATACTGTAAATCACAGACTTAACCTTGAATACAGCTATTGAGACGTGCCGCACAGCGGAAATCACTGACAAGCGAATGAGAGCCATGGAGCAGGTCAGACAGCAGATCGACAGTGTCAATGCCGCAGAAAAACAACAGCGAAGCATGGCTGGCTATCCGGGCAAACAACAGCAAAATGGCTACTACAGCAACTCACCTGCAGCAAAGCCTACAGCGTGTAAGTACTGTGGCAGTGTACACAAGCGAGGGAAAGAGCAGTGTCCAGCATATGGGAAAACATGCAGGCCGTGTGGCGGCACAAATCTTTTTGCTAGAGTATGCCTGTCAAGTAGGAGACAGCATTCAGCAGGGAAACAGCGCCAAGTCAATTTATTCCAAATAATGCATTGCCACTATAAGATCAAAAGGCCAAAAATGATTTGTGAATCTCAGACTGAATATTAAGTTACAACCCTGCCAGCTTGACTCTGGGGCAACCTGAGTCCACCAGCAGATTTCACCAACTTGATGTAACATACTGGTTAAGAATTATCGTCTGAAAGCCGTAATAGAGAAAGAATGAACCTTGGTTATCAATCTTCCTCCCCACCTGCGAGGGTGCTGTGTAAAGTGAACAGAGTGCCCCGGACTGGATGGTCTGACAATTCATTCCAGGGAAAGGTGGAAGTCGGCCATCTAGAAAGGGGGCGGAACTACTGTATACCAAGTCATCGCCCCAGAAGAGAAGCGATGTGGCAACCGCGGATTGGAGGAGAAACGGTTGCACTCGCTAACCAAGGGGGCGTGGCTAAGCAATCTGTTCCTTTGTAATGGTTGCGAGTGAACCACTAAAGGAGAACTATAATTGTACCGTGAGTGTTTAGCTTTTGTTTGTTTTGTCATGTCTAATTACACTTGTTTTTTTATTAGACGGCTAACACACCGGGAGCTGTCGCTTAAGGCCAGTACCAACCTGGACAACACTTCACAACTGTACACAAATAAATTGTATTTCACCACTTGCATGTTAGCACTCACTCTGGACTTGTGATTGTGTGTGTGTCTTTGTGTGTGTTTATACTGTGTTTAACCCGTTGTTTTACAACAGTGCAATACACATTGCTGTTTGTTTTGTCGTGTCTAAAAACTGTTTGTTTGTTGTTATTAGACGGCTAACACGATCTGGAGTTGTCGCTAAAGGCCAGCACCAAACCCGGACAACACTGCACTTTGTTCACAATTAACTGTATTTGCACCACGAGCACTATAGCACTTACTGTGGACTTGTGATCGTGTGTGTGTTACGTGTGGGTGTTTAAATATCGGGACTAATATTTCGTGGACAACCCGTGGATTAAAACAGAGCAATACGCAAACCATTGTGTACACACAAAACAGATTTAATTCCATACACAGTATATAAAATAACTGAGTTTAAATTAAACCAACAAAATAAGATGTTTTTTTTTATTTTGTTGGTCTATGTTTTACAGTCATTTTTGGACTGCAAAGCTTTAAGAAATGCGTTTACCAAATTAGTTTGAAAATGTTTTTCCTAAATGGAAATGTATATGTAAGAGGAAGTGGTTTACGCAGATTTAGCTATATGGATAGGTATTTGCATCCTGCTCTGTACTGAGGAAAGGATCTCTGAAGAATTAACGTTAAACTTGTGGTAAACTGGCTTCAGCAGGTTTGTCTGACCAGAGAATTAATATTCCAAAAGACATCACCAATATCACCATAATAAACAAAAATAGGGATAACACTTGTGGCTTTAAATTTGTTCAAATAATCCAGCAATGTAAATGTTGTTAACTGTCTTGGTCTCTTAAAGCCTATATGCAGAAACAAGAGCCAGCTGTGTTGGACAACTGTAGGAGGTAGGAGATGACATGCCATGAGGCAACAAAAGATCAAGGTAAAGTTAAATAACTTCTGTTCGCTGCTCCAATTGGCTGTAAGCCATTTATACCATACCAATGTATATGTATAATTTTATTGTGTTGTTTTTTTCAGTTATATGCAATCCAAAACCTAAACAATAACATATCTGCAAAGTAAGGGGGTGAATCACAAAAGACATACACATCACAGAACTTTGTAAGTGAGTTTATGTTATAAAAAAGGGTTTAAGCAGCCTCTAGGAGATTTAGCCCATTCTCAGAAGTTAGATAAATCTAGGTATTTAGGGGGCTGTGCAACATTGAAAACGGGGGTTGGTATTGCTAAATAGGCATTTACACTTAGATAAGCTAATTATCAAACTGTAACATATTCAAAAAGCAATTGGGCCATATTAACACCAGTTTGTTTCTATAAAAAAAAAAAGATGTTAAAAACCTTCAAATAAACAACTCAATAGGTGAATTAAAGAGCTTGTTCGTGAATCTTAGTTGTTTCTTGCTAGATCAAACACAGTGTTTCTCCTAAAGTGTTTCTCATCTGGCTCCTAGCCTTAATTGTTTGGTAGCCAAATAACATTTTTCTGGGCCAAGTGAAATATTAGAATTAAATAAAGGGTGTACAAAAAGGATTTCCTTTAAAAAAAAATAGAAGCTTTGTTAACATTCTAGATGACTGCAAAAGGGAATGCAAAACATAAAATTGGCAATAGGGGGCAGTATTGTCTCTCCTTATTTACTGTTTTAGTCAGTGCGATACAAGATTCAGCATTTTAAAAACCTTTGTGGTAATGCTTTATGAACAATAACAGTAACTAAAAATGTATTGCATAAATATAGTGTAAAGAACCTGAAAATGTTTTAGAATGTTGCAGTCATATATATATATATATATATATATATATATATATATATATATATATATATATATATATATATACTGAAAAAAAAGATATACATGTTACAGTTTTCTGTACTTTAAATTCAATATACACAGTTCAACATAATGGAGAACACATCAGTTATCAGTCACAAAAGGAAGTCCCTCAATCTTTTATTATCAGTTCACATGAGTAAAGACTTACAAAAGAAGCTCATAGATACAGGGGTCAAAACATTTGAAACACCTAAGATATGTAGTACACACTTTTGGGTAAAGGGGCACACAAATGATGAATTTGTTATGCAAATATAGTAGGCACTCTGTTGGCAGATGCTTCTGTATCCAAGATTGCACAAATTACAGATGTTTCAAAAGGAAGACTTTCAGTATTGATGACAAAACTGCATGGACTGTATTTGATATGATACTGTTATGCATGTGTTTATCACTTTAGTTCAACTCCTGTATGCGTATGTCAAATACAATATTCATAGTTATGTTGACAGCTTTTGACCCTAACAACCATATAATTGACCCTAACAACCATATTTGCTTCACATTAAAAATGTATTACATATAACAGCAGGGGAACTATGCACACTTGTTTTTCATTAGTGTTCTTTTCCTTGAACATGTAGAAATTAATAAGAATTAATCGAAAAGAATAAATAAATACAGAAATAAAAACTTTGAAAAAAAGTTCTTAGGTTCTCATTAAAAATAAACTTGGAGGGGTATTCATCCATTTTTTTATCATTCTAATTTTATAATCTCTTAATATAATTTACAATCTTGTGCAGTTTATGTGACCATGACCTAAGCCATGGCTTCTCAAAAAACATACGAAAAGACTTCTGAGAGACACCCCAAGGCAGGGCTGATAATGTGTTTGTTTTTTGTTTTGGTTTTTTTTGTTTGTAAAGACGATGTGTTTAATTCGAAAATAAAGTATGTTTTTATGGCAGGGCTGGAAGGTTTGAATTCCCTCCCTGCCTAATTCAAATCCATGTGCAACATGTGGCCAGGTGTTGATTGACTAATTGATGATCAATTAGCCCTGACCACATGCCTTTTAAAAGAGGCTGAAAAGCGAGTCCTTTCTTCTGTGCTGTGTTTACCAGCTGAATGCCTCATGACGGTGTGTGTGTGTGTGTGTGTGTGTGTGTGTGTGTGTGTGTGTGTGTGTGTGTGTGTGTGTGTGTGTGTGTGTGTGTGAACCAAAACCGAGGACCACCACGAATCCTTGGGATTCAGCGAAGGGATTCATTCAGGTGATTTTCATCCTACCCAGGTGTATTTAGAGTGTGTTGGGGACCAGGTTCCTGCAGCAGGACATTTCTTACAGTGGAAGCAGTGCTCTGTCGGTGTTTGGCCACATATTAGTTTACTATAATAAAGATGATACTCATTCACTACTATTGAAGTACTACTAAACATAAACATTTATTTTTAAAGGTTAGAACTATGATGTATGTTGTATGCATGGGATGACATCTGTACACAGAATAATATGTAGTGGAATTTTGACAGATACTTAACAGGTTAATTTCTCGTATGTGATTTATAATTAAGCTCTATGAGTATGAGGAATTAAACAATGACAGTGGCATGGTCAGATAGTTTGTACCACTGAGGCAGAAGTATAGCTGATGGTTGGGGGTGTCAGGGCCATCCTGAAGTTGTTATTTAGAATGGTTTTCACTACACTGTGGATGAGTTTTTGTAGTTACACTAATTATATGCACCCAATTACAACCCATATAGGATAAGGACTTTATTGATCTCAAAGAAACTTATATTTTATTGTAGCCACTCCAAAGTCTACCACAATGTGGCTACAGAAATGGTTCCTGTTCATACATAGTGACATATGTCAATAGTTTCTGAGCATAAGATTTATAAGAACAAAATTAATTTTGTTTTTTTGTATAGAATCCAGACATTAAAGACCTCGGAATTCAGTCAGTACATACATTGGAACCTCTTGGCAGGTTGAAGGCTGAGTGGCGCATTTTCTATGGTAACAGAAGAGCTTTCAACAGGTCAGGTGACCAAAGCGCTGTTCGGATAACAGACGTTCAGATAACCAGGGTTCGAAGAATTAAGGTTTTACTGTACTACAGAAACTTTAAAGATTTTGCTTAGCGAATACTCAATAATTTCCTAATAAGAGTGTGTGGCAGGGAGCCCTGTCACTGGTTCCTGCGCAAGTGTGTGCAGCTGAGACATGTTGCTGGGCACCCGATTGGGCTGAGCAGATCAGGAGGTCTGGATTGGCTGGAGGGCGTGCCCGAGGATGTTCAAAAAGCATCTGCGCCACAGTTCGAGACTGCTGCAAGGCCATTGCTATACAGACGGGCACTGAGCGAGAGTGTGTTTGTTTGCATCAAGAAGGAGAGCGTCCGCTCTGCAGGAAGTACTACAGGGAACATATGCATGTCTACATATGGAACTTTGTGCATGTCTCTGTTCCAGTCCTTAGTGGGGTGATTTTTCAAAGTGATAGATACTCTGCCTCTGCTGAGAGAGGAAAGATAGGCTACCCATTCTTTCCAATCAATGTTTCTTCTTTCTTCCACTCCACTGAGGAGTAAACTTCCTTTGAAGCACAAACCCACAGCCCGAGGGTATAACTGATTGTGAGAAGACATTGTAAGAAAACAACTACTTTGTTTTCAAAGGAGCACCTGTGTGCAAACAGGAGAGTTTTTCCGGTAACAATTACCTCTAATTAGATAAACGCTTTGTATAAGATATTAGTAAGAATGATTAGTACTGTTGTCAAGTATAGGGATATGTTGGCTGGGTTTAGCAGAAGGCCTGAGGATTAGAAAAGATTGGACAGGCCTGGAGATTTAATACATTATTTTATTTTTGAGCTAGAAAAAACTAAATCTATCCTGCCTCACTCCTCTTTCCACAAGGAAATAATGATAATGATACCTCAAGACAGCTGTAGTTCAAGTTGCTTACTGAAATGCTGCATGCATTTTCCAGCAGTCAAACACTATCAAAATAAGAACGCCTTACCTTATCCAGTTTTACAGTCTTTTGAATCTAACACAATTTTTATTCTGAAACTTAAACAAGAGACTATTAGACTGCATTGAAAAACTCACAACCTTAAAACTGACACTTAAAAGATAGGTAAGGCTTTTAACAGCTGTTTTCCTAGGTCCCAATTAGCATGCATCTTAGACTACCTAATGTTACCTAAGTAAGATAGTCCAAGATTAGTGCTAATCAGAGTCTGTGAAACTGCATTTTGTTCTGCTGCCTGGTAGCTTATCACTTCACGTGCGGCAGGTTAATTTCAGCCTACTCGAGTCTGAACCTTTGCAGGACCAACCACTGCCCAGTTTTGAACTCACAACATCAGTACTTTGGAAACTACAATAACAGGAATAAAATAACATTATTACGAATGATTCAATGGCAAAGGACAATATTAAGGCTTTTTATTTGTTGCATAAATGATATAACAGTTATTCCATACATGATCCATAGCAAATGTAAAGCTTTTATGATGTTGCAGGGTTGCAATATTTTAAAATGTAACTGAAGCCTGATCCAAAGAACATCCCTTGTTTATCTCCTGGAGCGTGCAATCCTTCTTTTTGGAGTATAGTATCGTTTTCTTGGAGAGATAACATCCCTGCTTGCTCTCATAAGAGTAACAACAAACAGCTTGCTTAATTAATAAATTAAGTACACTAAATATGGCTTACAGTCATGTTCCTGTAAAGCCAGTTAATGATAAGGAACACTCAAACAATTACATCTTTACACTTTACAGTTATTTAATTATACATCTTACTTTTTTGCTGTGCAAATGGGAATAGGGGATTTTTATTCTCAGGTGAATTGCTCCTTTACAAGCATTTATGGTCTTGTAAGTGCATTACGTTTTTTTCAGCCTTAAAGTGCCAGGGATCCTTAAACAGCCTCTGTGCGTTCAGGATTTGCATGTTTTATTTATTGCTTGATTTTACCAGGGTAAAGGCTTTTTCATTTCCATAAAGGCCCTAAGACATTGCATACTGTACAAAAAACAAACCTACTTTCACACTTGTTTTTGTTTTGGCTGGACAGAATAACAAATTGTACATGTAAATGTAAGCACAAGCAACTATTTGGAAACACTTTGGTTTAGGGAATGCGTTATATGAGGCTGCAGTATATACACATGTTATTACAAGAATATGCATGACAAGCCCTGTGTAATCACAATATAAACACAAACCCCTCCAGCTAGAAGATGTAAGATGTACAGGGCGTGTACCTCCAACCATATGAATATTTATGTTTGCACTCAAAATGTGCATAGGACATTATCACATAGAACACTTTATAACGGGGGTGGACAAACTTCTTGACCCTACGAGCCACATGCCAAACTTTCCATATTATTATTATTATTATTATTTTGTTTATTTAGCAGACGCCTTTATCCAAGGCGACTTACAGAGACTAGGGTGTGTGAACTATGCATCAGCTGCAGAGTCACTTACAATTACGTGTCACCCGAAAGACGGAGCACAAGGAGGTTAAGTGACTTGCTCAGGGTCACACAATGAGTCACTGGCTGAGGTGGGATTTGAACCGGGGACCTCCTGGTTACAAGCCCATTTCTTTAACCACTGGACCACACAGCCTCCTTATGGTCGAGAGCCGCAAGAAACGTACTGTAAAACATATTGTACTGTAGATCTACACTGTATTAAACTTTTCATTGTTTCAGTTTATACTGAATGTATTATGCACTTTCAATAAAATATATTCAGTTATTATGAAGCAAAAACAGATGTCTTGACCAGACTGCACCCAGCTACCTCCAGACCCTCATCTCTCCCTACACCCCCACTCGACCTCTCCGCTCCGCCTGCACTAGAAGACTGGCTCTACCTCCTCTACGCTCCCCTGCCTCCAAAGCCCGCTCCTTTTCCACCCTCGCCCCGCAGTGGTGGAATGACCTTCCTACAGAAGTCAGGACTGCCCAGTCCGACCACATTCCGGCGCCTCCTCAAGACTCACCTCTTCAAAAAGCACCTGTAGAACTCCTCTGTTCTTCCCCTGGGACACTTATCACCCTTCCTTAAATGCGCTTTACTTGCTCTTATCTGCCCCCTATTTTACTGCATTTAATCCTGTACTTCAGAGTACTGTAATCTGCCAAGTGTTTAATCTGTAGTATTTTGTATTTAATCACATCCTGATGTAACTATCACTGACACTGTTATCTGCTGTATTATTGAATCGTATTTTGTCACACTTGTACTTGCTTGAACCAAAGTCATTGTATTTATCTTGCTCTTAATTGTATTATTACTTGTACTGTGATACTTGAAATGTATTTGCTTACGATTGTAAGTCGCCCTGGAAAAGGGAGCGTCTGCTAAGAAATAAATAAATAAATAAATAAATAATAATAATAATAATAATAATAATAATAATAATAATAAAAACACCACATAAAAATTTTTGTAAGGATTCTTTTTGAAGATCTGAATGCCGGGTTTAAACGTTTTTTTTTTGTATGACTGCTGCGTGTATTACATACTGTTCAGAGCTTTGTGGATGACAAATCTACTGTATTTATTTTGAAAGGGATTACAGTACCTGCTCATGATGAGACCTGCAATATAACATGTAAACATGCATTCTCTAGTCTAGCGCTAACACGCCAATTTTATAAAAAAAATTCATTCATCTGAATACGGATGCTTGCCATACAAAACTCACTTGAGTCGTTAAATCAACTTCTTTACTGAACGCCGAAAGCAGCATCTGCCTTAAGTTTGATCCAGGAGGGTATGCACTTCGACCCAAATGTGAGAAAATGGAGAAAATGTGTGGTGATTCGTTTCGTAATGACATTTGAGGTTGCTTGCCTTGTACAGGCTAGAGTGTGTAAGCGATCTGTTGCAGATGAGACACAGGTTTGCCACTGTTTTTAGTGAAAGTGAACTCTTTCTCCCAGTCTGGTTTAAAGCCTCATACTTTTGTTTATTACCCGTGGAGGGTTTGCTCAATACCATTGTCTTCACGAAACGAATGAGCACTTAATTCAAAATTATGAAATTTACTTTCAACTGCACATCCGGCTTCGAAATACCCATGCGCCAGCGAGCGGTGTCGAAAGTCAGCAAGTGACGAAATATCCTTGCAGTGAACATGCAGGCTCAAAGAAACAGGAGAGAGGGAACGGGAGGGAAGAAAGAATAATTAACACAAATGAATACAGAGAACACAAATAATAAACTTGTGTTTATTTTTACTTTCACTCGTTTCGTTTTTGTTTATTATTCTTTCTTCAGTTCATTCGAGCCGCAAAGTGTGCGTCACCCAGCATTTCACCGGGAGCCGCACTTGAACTGCAAAAGAGCCGCATGTGGCTGGTGAGCCGCGGTCTGGGCACCTGTGCTTTGTAACCTAGGCAGTGAAATCTGATGTCCGTCTAAACGCTTTTGTGTTGCTTAGGTTTTATTACTTTGGTGTAGGGGTTTGAGATCTGTCTCAAAAAAAAAAAAAAACGTAACAAGAAGTGGCTATTCTGTTCCGTACCACATCATGGATCGTTATTGCTGTGTTACCTGTTTGACAATGTGGGCAATAATCCTGGCATTTTGAAAAGAGCTTTGAAATAGACTTGAAAGTTATAAGTCTAAAAAGTTGTCAGGGTGTTAACAACGAAAAGAAATATGAAAGGTATGTTACTGAAACAGTTATAGCAGCACTTGAGGACGTGTGTAACGCTCACTCCCTGTCTACAGGCGAGGTCGTTCGGGTTCGGGTAGCGCAACCGCTGCCACCACCTTTGTTGTCCAGTGAGGTCTGGATATTAGCAAATAGAAGAACGGAGGAACCGGGGAGCTCAAAGAATACCAATTTTACACAAGAAATAAAAACCCAAGGATATTTATTTGCTAGTCTAATTAAAATCATATGGAATTAAATATCTTTCAGTAATTACAAACAGTAGCAGCAGTATAAAGTGACATTGTGCAATCAAAGCTTTAGTAGAATGGGGGGGGGGGTTAAATGCGCACAATAAATGTGAGCACACCTAGAAGGGGTTTGACAAATAATCAGATAATAAAGGAACTCCAACTAAAGTGCTTAATAATAATCAAACTGCAAGACATCAAATCAAACTCACACACTCAAAAGAACATCATAAAACTCAATGTGCAATAACAAACCAACAACAAAAATAAACACTCAATAATAAATCCACACACTTGCAAAACCCTTGTAGACTGCGCTAACAACCCAGTCAGCAATCAACACACCCCTCTAGATTTCAATAACATACTACAAACAGACTGCAATAATACTTTATAACGTAATCCTTACAGTTCTAATGCCCCACCCCATTAAACTAACAATTATAATTAGTATTTAAAATATAATTTACATGCAGTACTATCCGAGGGGAAAATATCACAACCGCTAAAGGAAGAAGGTTTTGTTTTACTTAGTTTGGTCGGTAAACCAGCACGCCATCTGCAGGAAGTTGAAACACCCAATTCAGGTCAAGTTCGCCGATGCTACATACGCCTTCAAAACCACAAACGTCCAGGTTTAACTTTCCAAAATCCGTGGCGTAGTATACCACAAACGAAACTCTCGAACCCCTTTCTCTCTTCACTTATTTCTTTCTTTCTTTACTTCTCGAGCAGCGCTTAACTCAGCTCTCCCATTTCGCTCGCACCCCTCCTCTCCTTTCTCCCATACCTTTATCTCCCTCCTAACAAGCAACTAATTTACTTGATTAATTAATTATCAGGGCAATACAAAACAGGTGACAGACATTACACTATCCCTCCCTTCTAAAAGATGCGTCCCGCGTCTCAGTCTCAAGAAGAAAAAAAAAAAAGAAAATGTCTCAATCTGTTTTGTACAAAATTCACACATTGACATTCTTCTGAAACCAATCAGCCACAAAGCATACATAGTCTTGTTGCCACACTGGCGGTCGACGCTGCCGACCCGACCTTAACGGTCCACCCAATCCTGGGACAGTCAGGCCGTTCCTAGCAGGAGATGGGACCACCAAATCACCACTGCTATGATGCAAGGGAATAGCTGGTCCTCCACTACTCATAGGCAATGACACTTCTCCACCACCACTAGGGTACGTCGAAACAACTAGTCCACTATCGCCTGTGGTCAATGGAGTCGGTTCAATACTGCTCGTATGCGACGAAACAGGTTCGAGGTTGCTAGGATGCCTGGCAACCACTGATCTCTCGTTGCTTGAGTGCGATGGAACCGGTTCAAGGTTGCTAGGCGCCTGGCAACCACTGGTCTCTCGTTGCTTGAGTGCGATGGAACCGGTTCAAGGTTGCTAGGGGCCTGGAAACCACTGGTCTCTCGTTACTTGAATGCGATGAAACTGGTTCAAGGTTGTTAGGGTGCCCAAGTAATGAACCCGATTCTACCCCGGTTGGTAAACCCACCAGGTATTAGGGATATCACCTACTGGCTGCCCGGAAGATCGAGAATGAGAACCCGAGGGTCCCTCTATTGGGCGACGCCCCAACCTCTTTTCTGTCCCTCCTCCAGTAGGCTGGGAATACTGGAACTGATCATTACGGCATGCTTGATTCTGGGAAGCAACAACAGAGTTACTAAAACATGGCTTTAATCTATTATAATGCACCACCCGCATCTGTCCATCATGCCCACTCAGCTGATACAGTTCATCAGATAACCTTCTATTCACAGTGTAAGGTCCCAAAAAATGCTTCTGAAACTTAGGACACTTACCTCTCCTCCGAGCGGTGTTTTTAACCCAGACTTTCTCACCCTCAGAATAGTACTGCATACTCACCTTCAGGTCATAGAATGTTTTCTGTTTCCCTGAGGCTTTTTCTTGATGACGTTGCACAGCACCATGTACTGAGCGCAGCCTCTCTGCTAGAACCTGCACATATTCTGGGACAGAATTATACTTCTCAGGGCATTCTAAATTCATGAGCAAGTCCACTGGCATAACCACCTCTCGACCAAACAATACGTTATGGGAGTGAACTTAGTAGTAGCTTGTACACTACTACGGTATGCAAACAAAACATAAGGGAGTAACTCATCCCAGTTATTCTCATTCTCATTGGCTTAACACTGATAACATGGTTCCTAATGTCCTATTGAATCTCTCTACTAGGCCATCAGACTGGGGATGATATGGGGTAGTACGAGTCTTATGAATCTGTAAAAGATTACAAACTTCCTTAAAAAGTCTACAATCAAAATTTCTACCCTGATCGGTATGGATAGTGCGTGGAGCCCCAAATCGCAATACAAACTGTTCAACCAATACTTTTGCTACAGTACCAGCCTCTTTATCAGGAATTGGGAAAGCTTCTGCCCATTTGGAAAAGTAATCTATGATTACTAAAATATGGCGATGGCCACTAGGGGTGGTTGGGAGAGGCCCTACTAGATCTATAGCCACTTTCTCAAAGGGGCGAAAAGCTTGAACAGGGCACATTGGAGCACGTGGGGCAGTACCTGTAGTTTTAAAAATGTTACATGCTTCACATTTTCCCACCCAGTCCTCTATATCCTTCACCCAACCTGGCCAATAGAACCGTTCCCTAACCTTCTCCTTCAGTTTTGCAATCCCCAAATGACCCCCAGTAGTACTATCGTGAAGAGACCGCAAGGCCCCCGGTATTAATGACCTTGGTAATACAACTCGGTACTCGGAAGCCAATTGATTAGGATCTCCCAAACATCTCTTTAGGATGCCATCTTGTATAATCAGTTGTCCCCACACCCCAAGGAACCTTCCCAGCTCAGGATGATCTTGCAACTCTGGCGCAGCTCTCTACCTTCAGTCTTCCACTTAAAGAGTTTGCACAAATCAGGGTCAGCCCTCTGGGCTTCTTGAACATCCCCTGTATCCTGGTTTGCTTGCAAGACCTCATTCAGCTGGGTTACATAAGCTGGGGCAACAATGGCCTCTAATGGTCGACGCGACAACGCATCTGCATTTTGATGAAGACGCCCTGGGCGATGTATAATTGAGTAGTGAAAGGGTGCTAACTGTTCCAGCCACCGTGCCAATTGGCCCTCAGGCTCTTTAAAATTATGCAGCCATCGCAATGACCCATGATCAGTTCGCAAAATAAACTCCTTCCCTAGCAAGAAGTGTCGAAAATACTCACAAAAGTCACTACAGCTAGCAGCTCCTTCTTGGTAGTAGCATAATTGCGTTCCTGTTTGGTCAAGGCGCGGCTAGCATACGCTATCACTCTTTCATAACCTCCATCCATCTGGGATAGCACCGCCCAATGCCCATATTGCTAGCGTCGGTATCCAACAGGAACTGCTTGTTCATTTCAGGATATGCCAGGACAGGGAGTGGGTCAAACATTGCTTCAGTTCATCAAAAGCTTGTTGACAGTTCATAGTCCACTCAAACTTTGCACACTTGTCAGTTAGTCGATGTAAAGGACGGGCTTTAACAGCAAATTCTGCAACAAAACGCCTATAATAAGATGCTAAACCAAGAAAGCTCCTTACATCAGTGGGGTTTCTCGGTACAGGCCAAGATCGAATAGCATCAACTTTACTTGGGTCAGCTGAAATCCCTTTCCCTGATATGACATGCCCCAAGTATTTAACTTCAGAAGCAAATAACTGACACTTGCTTGGCTTGACCTTCAAGTTAGCTTGCTTCAGGCTCCCAAGTACTTCCCCAAACGCCAGGTGTTCCTCAAAAGTCCGACTGAAAACAATGATATCGTCCAAATAGACCAAACACTTGGTCCACTGTAAATCAGCCAGCACAAGCTCCATCAACCGTTGAAACGTGCTCGAGCGTTGCAGAGGCCGAAAGGCAAGACGTTAAATTCATACAAGCCGTACCTAGTGGAGAAGGCAGTCTTCTCCCGATCATGGGGTTCATCTCGACTTGCCAGTAACCACTGGCCAAGTCGAGAGTTGAAACCATTGTGCTCCGCCAAAGTATCCAGCGTGTCGCCTATTCGAGGAAGGGGATATGCATCCTTTACTGTGACCTCATTCAACTTCCTATAATCAACACAGAACCGAAGCTTCCCATCCTTCTTCCGCACCAGCACCACTGGAGCCGCCCAGGGGCTGTGTGATGGCCTAATGATGTCACTGTCCAGCATCTCTTGCAGGTGGATATTAACTTCTTCTTGGAGGTGTACTGGCATCCTCCTGGGGCCCATCTTGACAGGCCTAGCTGATCCTGTATCGATTTGATGATATACAAGAGACGTTTTGCCAAGGTCATTATCACCCTCACTAAACACAGGTAGATATTTCTGTAGTTCTCGTCTCACTGCTTCATATTGTACAGTAGATAGCCCACGATTTGGTAATCCCAACTCCTGAACTAACACATCCACAATAGCACATGAATTCTTATCCCCCCCCTGTTCAAGTTGCATCACTGTCACTCCTGCCGTAAACTCAGCAATAACTGTTCCCTTCCACAGCTCCTGTGGTTCCCCCTGCAAATTAGCCACACGAACTACCAGCTGTCCACCACAAGGGTGAGCAACAGTTCTAGCCACAAAAACATTATATTTTTCGGTAAAGGTAAAGGCTGGTTCTACTATCCCCTCACAACCTTGACCATACAACCCCCTCACCTCTGCAGCCAACATTCTTTCAGTACGAGCTGGAATAATCACAGTCTCACTCAGACAGACCTGCTTAACTACACACTCCTTGAACTTGGACACCAAAGGGAAGGTCCGATTTAAAAACACAAGTTTTGCTCAAGTCTATACTAACACCTAATTTAAATAAAAGTCAGTGCCCAACAGTGCTAGCGTACAAGCATCTTTAACTATCAAAAATTCATGAGACAACTGTAATCCATCAAAATCACAGGAAGCAACCCATACACCACACACCTCCAGTGTCCCATTATTAGCCGTTCTCACACTCTTATTATAAGGGGTGAGAGCAACACCAGGGGAAATCTGATTAAAAAATTTCACTCAATAAAGAGACTTGAGCTCCAGTATCAATCAAAAATTGGCAAGATACACCTAATATCTTCCCTCCAAGTACACCCCATCTCCCACACTCAAGGAAGGGCAGTACACCTCTGGCCGATTTTCAGATGTAAGCAATGGGGCAGACGAGCGACCAAACTCCCCTACCCCTCTAGTTTTCCGCCGGTTCAGGACAAACTCTGCTTAAATGCCTCCAACTCCCACAATTCCAGCATTGTCTATCCCTTGATTTCTCCTAATTCTTGGGGCGATAACCTCCGAGACCCATTGCTACGGGAAGGAGGTGACCAGTGACGCTGCTCCCTAAACCTTCCCTGATTAACCTCTTTTAATTGGTATATTTCCTTCTGCAACCCTCTACTATTCCCAACACTTTAGATACTGTAGAAGCAGTTGTTTCCGTGCAGTCACCGTCCGTATAGCAACGCCACTAGGGGTACTATAGTGCTGTTCTCCAATCCCTAATCAATTCAATTTCTGAAGCCAGATTAATCGCTTCTTCCAGATTCCTTGGTTTAGCACTACGAAGCTGTATTCTCAGCTCTCCACTGCCTACATGCATTATGAAATGATCACGAGCTATTGTATCTCGGTATCGACATCGGCTCTAGGATATGCCTTAAAACCAACCGCCTAACAGCACTACCAAACTCTCTAATACTTTCCTTCACCTGCCGCTTTCGATTCTGCAGTTCAATACGGTAGCCTTCATCACTGATCTGAGGAGTCAAATACCTCTGCATAGCAGTTTTAAATTTTCATAATTATCTTGCGCTTCCACTGGCAACCCTTCATAAATTTCTCTTGCCCGCCTGAAATCAAGAGCCCCATAAATTTAAGTTTAAGCCGATCATCCCAATTATTTATATCTGCCGCTAAATCAAATTGGTCCGCCCAATCTTTCCAATTCCGCCCAGTACCGCTAAACACTTCTGGCATAAATATGGGACGAGATATTATCTCTCGCCCCAGTGATATTATTTGAGCTGCCAGGTTCCGACATTCTCTCTTTTCAATTCTCTTAAAAAGAAATCCCACCGCTGCCAACCAGTGTAACGCCACTCCCTGTCTACAGGCGAGGTCGTTCGGGTTCGGTAGCGCAACCGCTGCCACCACCTTTGTTGTCCAGTGAGGTCTGGATATTAGCAAATAGAAGAACGGAGGAACCGGGAGCTCAAAGAATACCAATTTTACACAAGAAATAAAAAAACCCAAGGATATTTATTTGCTAGTCTAATTAAAATCATATGGAATTAAATATCTTTCAGTAATTACAAACAGTAGCAGCAGTATAAAGTGACATTGTGCAATCAAAGCTTTAGTAGAATGGGGGGGGGGGGTTAAATGTGCACAATAAATGTGAGCACACCTAGAAGGGGTTTGACAAATAATCAGATAATAAAGGAACTCCAACTAAAGTGCTTAATAATAATCAAACTGCAAGACATCAAATCAAACTCACACACTCAAAAGAACATCATAAAACTCAATGTGCAATAACAAACCAACAACAAAAATAAACACTCAATAATAAATCCACACACTTGCAAAACCCTTGTAGACTGCGCTAACAACCCAGTCAGCAATCAACACACCCCCCTCTAGATTTCAATAACATACTACAAACAGACTGCAATAATACTTTATAACGTAATCCTTACAGTTCTAATGCCCCACCCCATTAAACTAACAATTATAATTAGTATTTAAAATATAATTTACATGCAGTACTATCCGAGGGGAAAATATCACAACCGCTAAAGGAAGAAGGTTTTGTTTTACTTAGTTTGGTCGGTAAACCAGCACGTCATCTGCAGGAAGTTGAAACAGCCAATTCAGGTCAAGTTCGCTTTCGATGCTACACACGCCTTCAAAACCACAAACGTCCAGGTTTAACTTTCCAAAATCCGTGGCGTAGTATACCACAAACGAAACTCTCGAACCCCTTTCTCTCTTCACTTATTTCTTTCTTTCTTTACTTCTCAAGCAGCGCTTAACTCAGCTCTCCCATTTCGCGTCGCACCCCCCTCCTCTCCTTTCTCCCATACCTTTATCTCCCCTCCTAACAAGCAACTAATTTACTTGATTAATTAATTATCAGGGCAATACAAAACAGGTGACAGACATTACACGTGTAACGCTATATTTTTCAGAACTCCAATACTCTTTAAACTATTTCACACTGCTGTTGAGGACCATCTGTGAGTTGTACTGGCCAAAGTGTCAACAATGAATGACTGAAGTTCAACTAGGAGACAGCCTTAATATTGAGGTAAGGATGGAGAAAGTGGCAGTTCCTTGTTAGTTGGATATCAGGATGAGTACATCTGTGGAGGTTGAGGGTTATTACTGATGTTTGTAAAGGGTTTCTCAAGAATCGCTGTACTTCATAAGTTGCTTTGTGAGGATCATAAAAGAGGAACTGTACATCTATGGCATGGGACTTGATTGTGAAGACTCCTTCCAACTCTTAAACGTTTTGAATGCACCAATTTTGGCTTTTGCAGATTTCAATTCCCCTTTTTTGCCAGCAATCATGGTAGCTGGAACTAGAGCCTCCATCCTTCTGAAAGAAATTACAGAAATTACAATTCATCTAAATTAGAACTTCTTTCCCGGAAATAACTGAGCTGTATCTCATTTTACAGTGTATATGGACCCTGCTGGCTCATTTTCAGCGACCAAACTACTACATGTTGAAAAATGCTGGGCTGCTTGCCTAGAAAATGGCAAGTTTTAGATTAAGTTTCATCATGGAAGTTTAAATGGAAATGCTGATGCCTTGTCCCGTGTGACCCTGGAACAGATGGAGGATGAAAAGGAAGACTGAGACAAAATAGAAGTAGTACATGCTTGTTGTGAAGGTTGTTTTGAAGAGGTGATGGACGACTTGTTGAAATACTATGGACTGAGGGGTTTGTACAATGTTTTAGTGCAGTACTGCCTGTATCAGTCCTCCATCATTCGAGAGTTATGTCTCAATTATGGACTTTGTTCTTCCCAACACCAAAAAATGGCAAAAGCTGCAATCAAGACTGGGGAGGAAAACTAAAAGAGCTGTCTACAAGATGCATAAAACCAGTGAGGATCAGGAATACGGAGATGTTGTGACAGTGAGTTCAAAGAGCACCTGGTGTGGTGTGTATATGTATTTTATGTATGTTTTCCACATATTAGTTCTCTTATACACATATACAGCTGCAATGGGTTCTTGGTGTTATTGGAGTCCTCATAAAAGGAAACACACTATGTGATTTGCCAATAGTTCTGCTAGGTTTTCTTTTGGATAATACACTAGTATTATACTAATGTCCCAATGATGTTTTTCTGCAAGGGTTATCATACAGATAGTGTACCTCTGAATTAGGCAGCAAATATTTAACATGACATACTTACAACGCAGGAGTATACAAGGACTAAAACATGTTTCACCGTGTCTGAGAAAGCAATATTTAAATTTCTGAGGACCATATTAATGGTAAAGACACAAATACTGACAAGAAATTCCTTGGCAGATTGTATCTTAACAGCTTCAGCAGAAACTCACTTGCATGTCTTACATCTGCCATCTCCAGTCAGAAAAACCTTGCTGTTTAATTTCATTACAGGACAGAAAAAACCTTTCACATTTCCTAAAGGCATGTCTCAACTCAGAGCACTTTGACACGTGATTATTTAAAATAGGTGTCAAAACAGAACACAATTGTAATGCGTATAATTATGTTGAACTGAAATAAATAAATAACATTGGTTTTATTATGAGACAGTGACAAGTTTGCCAAAAGCTTGACAATTATAAATATCATTTGCAAGTTTTTATTTGTATTAAAAGTGTTTTGGTGATGAGTTCCATTCGCATGAAAAAGGAAGTCTTGACAGCTCAGAAAGTGACACATTATTTTAATCCACAAACTAGGTACAGTTTATATTATCACAGTGCCAGGATTTCTAGCCCAGCATCTAACTAGTAGAAAACTGTCTATAAGCAATATCAGTGGAATTGTTTACGGGAGTATCAGGGGTTCAACCACCCACTAGCCTTTTTTATTATTAGTTGTTTTACGGATCCACTGATATTGTTTTATGCACTGGTTGTCCTGCCTATCGGTGGAACAGGCGGTTAATAAACAATATGCCCATACCACTGAAACATTAGAAATGACATCTTCAGAAAGATTACATCAATCAGAAGTAGATCTCGCTACCCATTAGGTTTGACACATTTCCAACAAACGTTCTAGAATGGTGGTGACCACCTTATGTGTGGTAGTCAAAGACTTCACTTTTGTGAGAAAAATATATAATATTAATTAAAATTAGACAATTAGAGACATTGTCTCTGAATATTTAGAGGGCAGTGATAATGTTACCATTGCTATCAGTGCTAGTGCCTCTGAGGACAGAAATCAAAAGTAGTGTTATAATGCAGAGAGCCCTAGGAAGAAAGAAATACTTTTCAAGTCACATGAGCTCCCAATGTGTATTCTAATCTACCGGATGAAAGGTACAATATTTATTTTTATACCACAAGCATGGGTATATCTCGCGTGGGATACATTTCTGTTATTTCACTTAAGTGGACAGCAGTGTGGAGTAGTGGTTAGGGCTCTGGGCTCTTGACCAGAGGGTCATGGGTTCAATCCCAGGTGGGGGACTGTGACAGGATGCGAGTGAAGTGGTGCAATAATTACAATATCCAAACCAGATTCTCCCAAAATGTCTGTGATTTATTAATAAAGTCCAAAAACAAAATAACCAAAAATAACAAAAGAAAAATCCACTCCTAATCCATGATCCTTCGTGCACGAAAACTGTGCTCTGATATTCCAGGGATTGTGGTGAGTGATTGGTGCCGTGCTGTGAGGGAAGTGCTCCGGGGATTGTGCTGGCTCAGTGTCTGCAGCCCCTCGCTCCTACTCCTCCGCTGTAAAGACAAAACACAGACAGCACGTAACACCAAACAAAACGAGAACAGCTCCGGCTGGTGGCTCATTCTCTCAGCGCAAAGGTAGGTACTGTCGTAGCTGCTTCCCCTTTGTACCCAGCAAACTCCTCCCTGCAATCAACGCGTTGCCATGATTTCTCCAATAGAGGGCCGCCCGCAGTTGATTGCAATGGAGTCATCCTGAGTACTTGCAACTACGCGCTCACTCTAAAATGGTTACCTCCTGGTTTACCTACCATCAAGGTGGCACATCTAGGAGGCAGCATACCCTCACCCTTACACAGCGCCCTTTCTGGTTGGGAGGGAGATTTACAACATTGATCCTTTCTCTCTCTATCACAGGGACACTGCTGCTGCACCCTTGAGCAAGGTACTTTACCCAGATTGCTCCAGTAAAAACCCAACTGTATAAACAGGTAATTGTATGTAAAAATAATGTGATATCTTGTAACAATTGTAAGTTGCCCTGGACATGGGTGTCTGCTAAGAAATAAACAATAATAAATAATAACATGCTTACCAGAACTAGTTTCGAATGTGTCTTTGCTTACATTCCAATCCAGTGGTGTATTGCTGAAATTGATAGACAGAGCTCAAGGTTCTATCTAAAAAGACATTGCGAAGAGGGTTCAAAATTAATCTCCATCGAAGCATAGTCTTTTGTAAATGAAAGTAAAGATCTACTAAAAGAACATTATTCTAAACATTTAGGGCCTTGTTTACAAAAGGGCGCTAAAGTTTATGGTGCGCGATAATTGAAATTAGTGTACATGTTCATGATTTCTGTATTTATTATTGCAATTTTATTCATTATCGTGTGAATTAGTGGGCGTATTATGGTGCACACTAATTTTATTGTGCCATACAATGGTAATCAGAATGAATATGTGATGTGCATGGTAATGCATGATAATGTATTTAAATGAGGCACCCCGCTCTGAATAATGAGATGAGCTTCATTCGACCGTATTTACTAAAGGGCGATAATTGTAGTGTGCACATTAAAGTGAGAAATAATTTGTTTGTTTGGAAAGCAGGCTTTAACCACTGATAGGCGCGCTATTTAAATCTCTTTTTCTGGGCTCAAAACCACTGATGTGCAGTTTGATTCTTTTGATAAATTCAGTTTAGTGAATCAATTCAATTCAACAGATTTGTTAGCTTGATTCACTAAAGTGAAATAAATACATCTTGCTAAATAACTTAGTTATGAAAATGTGTTTGAACAGAAAAAGTTCCGAAATTATAATTGATTGACTAGGTCAGGGGTGTCAGCAAGGGCCATTTAAGTTAAGACAGTTCACTTGGTGGGCCGCACCTTAAAACATTTTTAAAAAAATCATACATTGTAATGTACCTGAAAATGTCTATACAAATTATATGTTGGCCAATATACTGAAATGTACTACAAAACACATTACACCTACTGCATGAGTCCTAGTCATTAATAAGCATTTCCTAGAACACAAAACAAACTCAATATCACAAATGTAATATAATGGAGGGAATAGAATAGTGTTTTACTTTGGAAATCTCAAAGTAAAAAAAAAAAAGATGTCACCTTATATAATGCTGTCTCAATATTTAACTTGTATTCCAAAATAAAACGTTTTTAACAGCACTGACAAAAAAAAGATACTGACAAGCTGTGAAAATGTGAAATAGTAAACAGTACCGCTATGAAATGTACCTTTTCATGACTTCTGTCACTTGGCACTTCTTTTCTGGCACACTTGATAACAATGCTCATTACGTGTTCTAATTCTGCAACTTTTCCACATAATGCCTGTTGATGCAGAATCCGGTGTAAGAAAATTGGTACTTCTGCATTTCTTTCTTAAATCTTTTCCAGCACTCTGCTAGCCAGTCCACTCTTTTGCTCAGTCATATATGGTGCACCCTCTGTTGTAATCCCAGTTAGTTTCTTCCAAGGTAATTGTGAACTTTCCATGGCTTCTTGAAGTAAATTAAAAAAAAATCATGCTTAAACTTAAAACTCTTCAATAACATTAAAGTTTATATTACTTGTCATTTCAGTAATACACTCAGCAAACGTGTTATAGAAAAATTGTCTATTTTTTTCAGTGCATACTACATCAGCTATTTTAAACATGCACCATCTGAAAAAGGTTTGGCAGCACATGCAATCTCTTTGCTAACTATAAAACTGGCATCCACAGCACTATTTAATAACCTGCATTTTACAAAAACAAAAAAAGCCCTGCTGAAGCTCACAGGGAATTATATTACATTTTACAGGACGTGAAAGTGGGCTTCTACCAGGTTGCTGGCATCCACAATGTGATGGGTACTATTGATTGTACTCACATAGCACTGTCACCCCAATCCATGGAGCCTGCTCTGCAGGGTGACAATGCTGACAAGGAAGAGAATGTAGGCTACGTCAATCAATATTTCTTGGGTAAGCTGAACAAAAAGAAAAATATGCCATTGCACAACATGACTTTTATTGTATATGCATTAAAGGAGAAAGGAAAATGTTAAAAAGGAAGTAGTGCAGTTTCACTTCACGTTGCCTCTACCTGTCCCCTGCTGAGTGCTGTGTCTGTTGATTGTTCATTTTCGGTCAATGTAAGCCACCTCCACCTTCACAATAAGCTACTGACCAAAAGATACGCCTGGACTGCTGAGGCTTTTTACATGACGGTGGTCACGTGTAGTCTCGGACATTATCGTGCGCATTAAACTATTGCTTGCAGTAAATTTGGTGCGCAGCTATGGTATGTAAATGAGCCAAATAGTGCACACATAAATGAATGCATTCTCAGTTAGTAAATGGGGCAGTACATTTAGATTTATCGTGCATGTTAGGCTCACTATTTTAGTTTAGTGCCCTTTAGTAAATGAGGCCTGAAGTATCCTTAAGTATCTTTGTGAGGATGAGACCCTCACTGTAATACTGAATTGCCTGTTATTGTGATTATTATTGTGATTGTTGTTCTGCTGGCTATAGAGCCGTGGTTTATTATGTATTGTGCATGCATGTTTGATATATGACAGTGTGTTGCTGTATTTAGATTAGGGTGTTTCCCTAATGAAGTTGCCGTAGCTATAAATGTGGAACAAGGGTTTGTTTTAGCCATATGTTTGGTAATCTTCCAGTAGAAGGGGTAATGCTATTTTTTAGTCTGTACTGGTAATAGTTAAGGACTAAATAATAATGACAACGATAATAATAACTATATAATAAACAATATAATATCACAATTGTCTTTGTAAACAAGGACGGTATTCAGGCAGGTTAAACAAATGCATATAAATGAGAAGAAACATTAACGTAAAATATATGAACATTTTATTGTAAAAGTATTAATGTTAAATAAGAGTTAATAGACGTGATCACACCTTAGGAGGCTGTGTGGTCCAGTGGTCCCTGGTTCAAATCCCGGCTCTGCCACTGACTCATTGTGTGACCCTGAGCAAGTCACTTAACCTCCTTGTGCTCCGTCTTTCGGGTGAGACGTAGTTGTAAGTGACTCTACAGCTGATGCATAGTTCACACACCCTAGTCGCTGTAAGTCGCCTTTGATAAAGGAGTCTGCTAAATAAACAAATAATAATAATAATAATACAATGTATTCACATTCACAAACTAGCATGGCCAACTGTATGCACATATTAAATCTTACCTTATATAATATAGATGATGAAACAATTTTAAGACATGTTCATTAAAGACAACACTTTCTTAGAAATAAAATCAGCCCATAAATATTGATTAAAAAATAATAGATTCTTGACAATCAGAACATGTGATGCCGTTTCACAGCCTTGCGTCGAGAGGAAACATATACAACTACGATGAATGTAAATGTGATGGTTTAAAAACAGACGAGAATATATTATTAACATAGAAAATATGCTTGTGTGGGTGACATATATTATCCTTTAATCTCAAGCTTAGCTTGTTGAGCATCAAATTGAAATATCCTGAACAGATGTAAAAACACATGTGAGCCGCTGCTCACAAGCTGTGGAAAGCATAGTTTCATCTGCTGATGATGTGAGCCTAAAGGAGATCTTTTTAAAATATCATTACTATTCAAAAGGATAATTAATACGTACCCTCAGGCTTTGATTATGCTATACCCAGTGTGTACTGCTGGTGCAGAAATAATGAGGCGCTCATCAGGCAGACTGAATGCTCCCAAGTTTGCGTAAGATACTTAAGATTCAGCAAAGGTACAGTGTAGGTGGTTTAGTCTAATTTTAATTTGTAGCACTGTACAATATATAAGATCATTCAGTTGTAAGCATTGGAGATATTTTGTTTACAAGAAACCCCTTGTCAGAATTCAGCAGATGGTCCTTTTAAATACTTTATTGGAGTTTTATAACAATAATTTCAGCAAGAAGGAGAAAAAAAAACTCACTGCATCCATTAAAATGTTATCAGCTGTGGTGAAATGGAAGAGTTTTTGACTCCAAACTGTCAGGTGCTGTTGAAAATAATGAGACATAACAGTTATTATGGGACTAAAATGCAAGACTGGGGTTTGCTGTAGTTTTAAAAAAGACCTTGACCTCTGACTTCAGCATTCCCAAAAAAGGTCTGTTACTAGTAATTACAGGATCTTCTGCAAAACAAACTTAGAAGTGATCACACCTTGTGATTAAAGAGTAACCTATCTAGCTACAGTATAGTAATCAATTCAGTCTAGGAGGTCTCGGTCCCTTGTCCTGGTTACGGTGCTGCTCAGCTGCTCCGGTGTGCTGGAGCAGTGAGCAGACTGAGCGGAAACCAGGGAGGTGTGGAAATCTTCGGCTAGTTTCACAGCATCTTCCAGGTTGTCAGGTTGTGGCGCCATATCCATGTCTGGGTTTCGGCACCGACCACATGGCAGAACTGTTCGACCACAACAGCCTCGCCCATCTCCTAGCTTGTTTTCTGGGCGGGGTTGAGCCAGTGCACCATGTGGTCACGCAACTTCTGTGCGACAACCCTGGGCCGTACTCTGTCTGTTTCCCCCGTGATGTTGAGATGGCACAGAATGGCTTGCTTTACCAGGTTGTACTGGGCGGCTTCGACATCCGTCATGACCTTGGGCCATTAGGCGGTGGTATCCAGCTACTCAAAAGCGACTATGTAAGCCTCTGGGTCATCCTCCGCCGTCATCTTTTGTGCCCTTGCTCTTGGGACCGTCATCATGGATCCTGCTGGTGCATTGGACTGTATCACCAGCCTGACCCTCTCGATCAGCGCCATGTACCGTTCCGGTCTCCATCTTTCCTCGACCTCCCGTCTGCTGCCAGTGCATCCAGCAGCGCCGCTAGTGAAGCGTGATCCATCCCTTCTTATCTGACACCACGTGTGGCAAAGTGGTTAACAGTGTGCAGGTGCAGGAGTGCTGCGGTGATCAATAAACAGACAGAGAAAGATAATCCAGGTGCAATGGTGTTTTATTTGTAAAGCCAAAAGTCTGATGACAAAGGCAGTAAACAATAACAATGAGAACAGGCAATACAGCGGCATGTATTGCTCTGTTTGAATCCCCAGGTTGGTCCCGTAATAATAATAGTCCTAAACACCCACACGTAACACAAAACACAAACACAAGTCCACAGCGAGTGCTATAGTGCTTGTGGTGTAAATACAGTTATTATTGAACAACATGCAGTGATGTCCAGCTAAGTGCTGGCCTTTGGCGACAGCTCCAGATCATGTTTCAGCCATCTAATAACAACAAACTGTATATTTAGACACAACAAAAACAAACAAAACACTCACGATAACAATACAGGTTTTCCTTCTGTTTCAGCATAAGCATACAAAGGAACAGATCACTTTGCTATGTCGCCTTTTTTACTGTCAATCATGACCCCTTGATTAACTAGTGCAACCGCTCCTCCAATCCGCGGCTGCCACATCGTTTCCTTTCCGGGTCGATGATTTAGTGTACCATAGCTTAGCCCAGTTTCTAGATGGCCGACTTCCGTCTAACCCTGGGAATGAATTGTCTGGCCATCCAGTCCAGGGCACTCTGTTCCCTTTACACAGCGCCCTCACAGGGAGAGAGGGATATTTATTACCAAGAATCATTCTGTCTCTGTCACAGGGGCTCTGGTTGGCTGAGGGCCAATAACAATGTATCTGTTCATGTTTATCTGTTTAATCTATCTGTTCAACTCCACCAAACAGGGGCATTTACCTACTTTTTATTTACCACTACACCACTGGTTTAAACCGTCCTTCCAGCCAAGACTTAAGAAACACAATCAGTCCTATGAAACAGACACATGCTGTATTACAATTAGTATCTAGAGGTGTATTATCTGTCATACAAATCAGCATTCAGTAAATGATCTAAGAATCTTTTTAACTCTCTCTTGTTAACCAAGTCTATGGTTTTTAACTTTACTTCAGAACACATTGCAGGAATTGGCACCTCCAAAACCTAAAGGCCCTTCACTGCAAACACCCAGGAGCAAGCGTTCATGATGTGAACATGTTCAGGTACAAGGTTGCTTAAAAGTGTCTCCTGCTTGTTAGCAGGCTGTCAGGAGAGCAGCTGGAAAATGAACATGCTGATGACTAGAAGGCATGCACTGAGCAATCCCTGAATAGACCAGAGGAATCTCCAGTGTACTGTATCTGTGAGAGAAATTGCTACAGAATTGCAATGTAGAAACATAAATGAAAGTGGAGTAACAGTCTGGAGTTCCAAAGATAAAAAAAAAATTGTGTTGGTAAAAAGGCATTGGGTTGTACATTTCACAATAGTCTAAACTGAACAAACCGTATTATCATAATGGAATGCATGCTGTAAAGAACTGGAGAAATGTATCATAAATATATGATGAGTATGTAAAACAGCTGCTATATTCAAATGGTTTTTACTAAAATGTAAGTATAAAAGTACAAACACCTTAAACCAAAACCAGACCAATACTTTACTGTTTTTTGATCAATATGGACCATCGTTATATATTATTATGAGTGTGGCAGGGCCTTTTGAGTCTCTTACCTACAAAGAACACAGGTACTAAAATGATAACAGCTACAGTAGTCTTGAGATACTTTGATATATACTGAAATGATGTTGATGTAAAAGGAAGTAAACCTTAAAAATTAGAAAAAGGCCTGCTGTTTTTGATCAAAGTTGCTAGAAATATTAAGATAATTAACACTTTTTTTTAACTCTGAGTTTGCTGTTTTCATTTTCTCCTTAGAATTAATGTTACTAGTAAAGAACTGGATGTTGATCATTTTAATTCCGTCTTTCTTAATAAGATAAACCTCTTAATAGATTTATGAGTGTAGTGGCTATTAATAGGTGAATGATAAGTAATATGTCTTTAATCTTACCATGTGAAACAGGTAATATCTGTTGCGGTACAAATATGTTAAATATATTTTTAATTGTACTCAAGTAAAGGTGCATTATAACTCTTAGATTATATGGCAGTTGAAGAGAAGTAAGAAAGGAAACATCTGGTTTTGGAAAAGAAAAATCCATACGTTTAAAATTTGTTCCAATATTTCCAACATGTTTTATATTTATGTAACCATGAAAGTAATAAAATGAAAGTAATAAAATGCCTGAGGAATCCCTTGTAAGCAATTTCAATAACATTTTAATTATGCTTTCTGTTTGATACAGCATATTACTGTTTATTATATTGCTCTTGTTCAATTTAATAAAAATACTTCTGAGTGGAAACCTGTGCATTTATTATTATCACTTGTCGGTCAACATGATAATAATAGCAGGTTCTTTTTTCATATTCAGCTCTCTTCCAGTATATGTATGCCTTAATTAATTGCACATTGTTCCCTTTGGGGACTTAAAAGAAGGACCTTTTGAGCGTTCAGAAGATGTATGGAAATAATAGATAAACAGCATTGAATAAATGATATCAGTACCAAGGGTGGTTAATTGGGGAAGGTGGAGGGCAGATTTGGGACGCAGTGACACTGTATTTTAAATCATGTATGAGCAATCAGCCAATCATTGATAAACATTTGTCACTGTCAAAATTTCAGTACATTTCATCTTGTTTATAGATGTCATCCCTTGCATAGAACATATGACAATTGTAGCTTCCTGAGTACAGACTTCATTTTTGTGATTTATAATAAGTCATTACAGTACTTTGTATAAAGGGTGTCTCTTATTATAACATTATTATTTTCAAAAGTAGTTTTCCATATACTTAACAAAAAACTGACAAAAACTGAAAAATTAAACATTTCAAAATCTAACATGAAATACTGTATTACTATTGTGTCTTCCAGCAGACTTTTTGCAATGAAATTTTATAGTTTCTTTGATTACACAACGGCAAATAAAATACCTAAAATTCTAGGTGTTGCAAAACTTTTGGCCCTAGCTGTATATTGTTAACAATATATGCTATACAGCCTTTGTCCTTTTTGACTACTGTTATTACTACATGGCTCACTTTTAAATAAAAACAGAAAATCAAATTAATCACAAACAAAATAATACGTGATTTATGCATTTCTGACAAGTAGTATTCATAGACCACTGGTTTATATTGTCTTACTCACTCTATTAAATAAGAATTTTGGAAAATGTAGGAAGTACAGTACCTGCTTCTATAAAAAGGGTCATAGCTCAGTCCAGCCACTGATCTGCCACTGACACCTGCCTCATTCTGAACCCCAGGAGCCCCTCTATCAGGCTGGCCCAGGTCAAATGTTATTCCTCTTGGGGGCTAAAAATCTTAACTAAGCCTCTTTTCTTGTTTGGGCCACGAGCTAATGTGAATATAGAAATGTCTTCTCATTTAGAATTTAAATTATCATTAATTAGAACAAGTATTTCCTGTAATCCTATAAACGACTGCTTAAAAAGACAAAAAGGGATATTTTCCTTTAAAGAGACCCATCAAGGAACACATGTAACAAATATGTGAATCTCTTCCATTTACCTTTTATATACCAGATAGTATTAGTTTAAGTCCTGTCTATGTTAAAAATCAATACAGAGAATAAAATGATGAAATAATGCAAATAAACTATATAAAGAGGGGATAATAATGTGATCTAGTTATATTTTCACTACAACTCACAGACAATGTTTCTTCAACTTGCCTAAGATTCTGTTTTTTATTTTCAATATACTGGTCTAAGGGTTGGTTCCCATGATCAGTCTAACTTGGTCCACTTGATCAGATCATTTATTCTAATTAACTGGATCTTCTGAATAGTACGCTGCAATTGGGACTCATTATGTTCAGTTCATTGGGATTTTCTAGTCCTGAAGTTAGTCCGCTTGAAGTGGACTAAACCACTGGTATGCTGCATTTTACCCATAGTTACTATATGAGACTTCCCTAACAGTAGAGTGACCAGACGTCCCGGTTTAGTCAGGACAGTCCTGGTTTTCCATCAAAGGTCCCGGTGTCCTGACATTTTGCTCAAAATCTTAAAGTTCCGGTTTTCAGCCATTTCATGTAGCACGACACTCTTTAAATACCTTTTGTCAAAATAACATAAACAACCACTTTTAGTGAAAACACAATAAAATAAAAACAAGGTACTAGGGTAATCAAGAACATTCTTTTAATAAAGTGATTAACACAGGTGTACATGCTTATTCCTCTGTGCACTGTATGTTTTCATTTAGTTTATATTCAATGTAAATCTACAATTGTGTAATTTCTTGCAGGATTTAGCCCAGACACCAGACAGAGAAGCGAGAGGAAGCAAGCATCCAAATCCACCAGGTTAAACCACATCAACAACGTCAATAAATAGAGCCTGACACAGTGAGTTAAAAAAGAAAGAAAAATCCATAAATGCCAAAACGTAAATGTATTATTATTATTATTATTATTATTATTATTATTATTATTATTATTATTATTACAGTCATCACTCACATATCCAACCCTATAAAATGTTGAATTCTATACTATATATATATATATATATATATATATATATATATATATATATATATATATATAGTTTGAGAAAAAGGGAAACTGCTGTGTACCAAAATGATCAATAAGAAAAAAGAAAAAAGAGAAAAGGAGTTTTCAGGTACTTAAAAAGGTAGAATAATTGATTACAAATCAATTTTTCGGACTACGTCCTTCATCGGCTGAATACAAAAAAACAGTGCAAAAAAACACTTACTGTGGACTAAATCACTGGTATACTGCAATTGACCCACTATTGGTTGTGTCATTGGGTGTATATTATATATATATATATATATATACACTACTGTGCAAAAGTTTTAGGCAGGTGTGAAAAAATGCTGTAAAGTAAGAATGCTTTCAAAAATAGACATGTTAATAGATTATATTGATCAATTAACTAAATGCAAAGTGAGTGAACAGAAGAAAAATCTAAATCAAATCCATATTTGGTGTGACCACCCTTTGCCTTCAAAACAGCATCAAGCATCAATTCTTCTAGGTACACTTGCACACAGTTTTTGAAGGAACTTGGCAGCTAGGTTGGCCCAAACATCTTGGAGAACTAACCACAGTTCTTCTGTAGATTTAGGCAGCCTCAGTTGCTTCTCTCTCTTCATGTAATCCCAGACAGACTCGATGATGTTGAGATCAGGGCTCTGTGGGGACCATACCGTCACTTCCAGGACTCCTTGCTCTTCTTTACGCTGAAGATAGTTCTTAATGACTTTCGCTGTATGTTTGGGGTCGTTGTCATGCTGCAGAATAAATTTGGGGCCAATCAGATGCCTCCCTGATGGTACTGCATGATGGATAAGTATCTGCCTGTACTTCTCAGCATTGAGGAGACCATTAATTCTGACCAAATCCCCAACTCCATTTGCAGAAATGCAGCCCCAAACTTGCAAGGAACCTCCACCATGCTTCACTGTTGCCTGCAGACATTCATTCGTATGCGGCTCTCCAGCCTTTCGTGAACAAACTGCCTTCTGCTACAGCCAAATATTTCAAATTTTGACTCATCAGTCCAGAGCACCTGCTGCCCTTTTTCTGCACCCCAGTTCCTGTGTTTTCGTGCATAGTTGAGTCGCTTGGCCTTGTTTCCACGTCGGAGGTATGGTTTTGGCCGCAAGTCTTCCATGAAGGCCACTTCTGACCAGACTTCTCGGACAGTAGATGGGTGTACCAGGGTCCCACTGTCTTCTGCCAGTTCTGAGCTGATGGCACTGCTGGACATCTTCCAATTGTGAAGGAAGTAAGCATGATGTGTCTTTCATCTGCTGCAGTAAGTTTCCTTGGCCGACCACTGCGTCTACGGTCCTCAACGTTGTCCGTTTCTTTGTGCTTCTTCAAAGAGCTTGGACAGCACATCTGGAAACCCCTGTCTGCCTTGAAATTTCTGCCTGGGAGAGACCTTGCTGATGCAGTATAACTACCCTGTGTCTTGTTGCTGTGCTCAGTCTTGCCATGGTGTATGACTTTTGACAGTAAACTGTCTTCAGCAACCTCACCTTGTTAGCTGAGTTTGGCTGTTCCTCACCCAGTTTTATTCCTCCTACACAGCTGTTTCTGTTTCAGTTAATGATTGTGTTTCAACCTACATATTGATTTGATGATCATTAGCACCTGTTTGGTATAATTGTTTAATCATACACCTGACTATATGCCTACAAAATCCCTGACTTTGTGCAAGTGTACCAAGAGGAATTGATGCTGTTTTGAAGGCAAGGGTTGTCACACCAAATATGGATTTGATTTAGATTTTTCTTCTGTTCACTCACTTTGCATTTAGTTAATTAATAAATATAATCTATTAACATGTCTATTTTGAAAAGCATTCTTATTTTACAGCATTTTTCACACCTGCCTAAAACTTTTGCACAGTACTGTATATATATATATATATATATATATATATATATATATATATATATATATATATACTGTTGTGACAGAGAGCAAATGAATCCGAATCAACAATCTCCCTCTCGACCTGTGAGAGCACTGGAACAGGAACAACAGGAACTGTGTGCCTCGTGCTGAATGGTTGGGCAGTTCATTCCAGGGGCAGTCGGAAGCCAGCCATTCAGGAAGGGGGCGGTGTCACAGACCCAGGAGTCATCGTTCTAGTACAGTGAGTGAAGTTTCAGTCATGAATTGGAGGAGACGTGATTGAACTTGCTATCGGAGGGGGCGGGGTTTAGGGTACTTTAGGGGGGCGTGACGCTTTAATCAGGTCCTTTGTTGTGGTTAATGAGAGGAAAATCACATGTTTTTGTTTGTTTTGTAACTGTGTATATTTGTCTTTGCCAGACGGCTAATACGAAGACGGGAGATGCCGCTTCAAGCCAGCAATAAGCCTGGACTTCACTGCACCTGTCAAACAAGCAAAGCACCACTGTTTATAGCACCACACCTGCACCTAGAGCACGCACTGTCCGGAGACGTGTCTGTATCTGTGTTGTGCATCTCTGTATTATTATTTTGGGACTGCAACTCCTTGGTTTGTACGCTGGCAATACCCATAGTTGGGTAGAGCCAGCATTATTATTTCATATGGTCAAGGCGACCATTATAAAAGAAAATAAAAGGCCTTGAACTGTGAACTTTGTGTTTGTCGTTGTCTGGAGCACCTGCATCACCCCAACATCTATGCACTGCCACTCACACGTTCACTGTATATTCAGCATTTAAGTAATAAAGGAATGGAAATATGGCTCCTATAAGATGCCAGGTGTGACTTATTAACCACACAGTACAACAAGTTGTTGATTTGATGGTTGTTGTTGTTGTTGTTGTTTTTTTTATATTAATGTTTAAACAGACACTAACACATATTATCAAGGTGTGTAGAAGAATATTCAAAATTACAAAAATAAACTATTTTTATTCTTTAAATAAACAAGATAATGGTTTGATCAAACAACATTCTTCAGAGCTCATAAAACAAATTGACAAAGTATGTTCACTACATTATTAACATGAAAAGAGTTGTTCATGAACTGTTTCAGTTTCAAAATTGGCAAAGCATGAATCCAATACATTTCTCAATATCATCAGTATTACCACAAAATTTCGTGAGTGGGAATCAGGATTAGATCATTGTACTGAAATATATACAGTACCTTAACAAATCCTCCCAGCTCCCAGTCTCAGGTCAATGAGCGCCAATCATGCTTTGGCCCAGGTTCAGACTGGCAACAAGTTGATGATCCTTAGAAAACCATTATGATTCAGTTGTTGTGGAAATTGGTTCTCAGGTTGACAAGAGCATTCTTCTCTGGCTGGTAGGGTCCTGCCATGGGAAGCAATTATTGCAAGATGCCAGCTGACAGGCTCGTTCCACAGAAAGTCAGGTTGTCTTGATCCTCAGGCGTTCTCAAGGCAAACTGTATCCTTACACTCATCTCAAACCTCTTACCAACTGTTGGCTTCTGTCAGGGAAATAAATTGTTCCCTTTGTTTCTGTGGCATGTTTTAGAATGAAATGGACACCCTGTTTCAACAATAACACAATTTTCAATGTTTAATTCTTAACAGTAGGCAGTTTCGCAAAGTTTGAAAAAATGAAGGCTACAGTACATGCCTAAGGACCTTACATGTTTGACATATTTTTAAAAAGCAGTTTAGAGAGTGGCTCTTTTAAGTTCCTAAATGCACTACTTACAATACTTTCTACTTACTGATGCTAGGGTCTATTCAATCGATTGAAACAGTGACAGCTAAATACAGCTGCTGTTTTATACATTCAAAAGAAGGTGACTATCAAAACCAACATCTCCAACAGTGTGTGTGTGTGTGTTAAGTGTATTTAAAATATTAAAAATACATGTTTGGGTTCATACAGTGTTTATTATTGATATTGTGGTGGTATTTAGATCTGCCACTGCTTAGATTAATAGACCCTGTTTTCTTCACTCACCTTGAAATTGCTTATTCCAAATTTAAGTTTTAGATTACAGTGCTCCCTCGTTTTTTCATGTTCCGATAATTTACAGTAAATTGTCATATACTATACTGTATAAAAAAGGCCCATCACGAAACCATTGTTTTCAGTATTTTTACGATTTTTTGATGTGTAAGTCAGATAGCAAAATAAAAAAGGGAGTACTGTACTTCTATTATAGAAGAGAATGGCAAAATGGTTTGAGGTGCCGTTTATAACATAATTCACCCACTGATATTCACATACACTATATACTGAAATGCATACACTGTATACTGAGACACATATACTCTATACTGAGACACATACACTCTATACTGAGATGCATATACTCTATACTGAGATGCATATACTCTATACTGAGATGCATACACTCTATACTGAGATGCATATACTCTATACTGAGATGCATACACTCTATACTGAGATGCATATACTCTATACTGAGATGCATACACTCTATACTGAGATGCATATACTCTATACTGAGATGCATACACTCTATACTGAGATGCATACACTCTATACTGAGATGCCTTGCTCACACACTCTATATTGTGATCGGTCATCAGTCATGTGAGTTGTACTCTCCGCCCACATTTAGACACATACACTCTATACTGAGATGCATACACTCTATACTGAGATGCCTTGCTCACACACTCTATATTGTGATCGGTCATCAGTCATGTGAGTTGTACTCTCCGCCCACATTTAGACACATACACTCTATACTGAGATGCATACACTCTATACTGAGATGCATACACTCTATACTGAGATGCCTTGCTCACACACTCTATATTGTGATCGGTCATCAGTCATGTGAGTTGTACTCTCCGCCTACATTTTTGAAAATTGCTTGCTGCACATCCGCCATTTGAAGACAGGTTGAAGTTTTCACAGTATATGCGTCTCAGTATACAGTGTATGCATTTCAGTATATATTGTGTAAGCGTATATCAGTGGGTGAATTATGTCCTAAACTGCACCTCATAAAATGGAATTATAGAGCATATTTACTGGCTACAATTAGCATCACCATATATCAATACCACTTTGTGAAAGATATACACTTGACTCTCCCTAATCCAAACCTGCTGGGGCTTGACCCTGTTCAGAATAGTGATTTGTTTTGCAATCTGTACCATGCTAAAAATGGCTTGTCTATCTTTTTAATATATTTCATCCAAAGTCAGTACTATTAACCCTTTCAATAAACAATACTGAGACATACTTATCAAAAAAGTATGATACAGCAGTGTGGCAAAGTGGTTCGCAGGGTACAGGTGTAGGAGTCATGCAGTGCGCAAGGAAAAGACAGACAGTGATAATCCAATCAGAAAGTGATTTAATTTTTAATCCAGGTCTCGTGACCTCAAACAATAATCCCAGGCAATACACAGCAATGTGTATTGCACTGTTCTATAAAACGGGTTTGTAGTCTCAAATAATAAACACACAGTTAATACATCCACAATATACAAACACGGTCACCAGTCCTGGGTGAGTGCTGTAGTGCTCGTGGTGCTAGTACACGTTATTGTGACACAGGTGTAGTGATGTCCGGGTTTGTGCTGACCTCTGGCGACAGCTCCGGAACGTGTTAGCCGTCTACTAATAACAACAAGTAACAATTAGAGACAAACAAACAAAAAACACTCACAAACACTGGGCCTTCCAGGTCATTCCTTAACCATAAACAAAGGAACAGAGCACGTCGCTCTGTCCCCTATTTGTACCATCACTCATGACCCCTTGTTAAATGATTGCAACCACTCCTCCAATCCGTGGCTGCCACATCGTTTCCCTTCCGGGTCGATGATTTAGTGTACCGGAGTTCCACCCCCTTTCTAGATGACTGACTTCCTTTTAACCCTCGGAATGACTTGTCAGGCCATCCAGTCCAGGGCACTCTGTTCCCTTTACTTAGCTCCTTCACAGGTCGGGAGGGAGATTTACCACCAAGAATCATTCGGTTTCTGTCACAAGCAGTTTGGTTTTTACAGCAGCTTTCAACATACATTTCATTTTTATAACATGGTTCAGTCAGGCCAATTTGGAGTACTAGGGTTCAGATTACAACTATATTATTTGTGACGGAGCTCATTTGAGACCACTGGCTCTGAGTGACTGAAGTAATTATTAATTTAAAGCAATTTTATGTATTGTAAGGGACAGAAAGTAGGATATATACAAACACACCCACCCACAGTTTCTTATAATTTCAAAGTTTGGCTGCTGCACAAAGCAAATTGCATATTACTATCTTTTAATTAGATATAATGGCTTGTGTATTTTAGTGGCAGGATCTGTGAAATTGATGCAGCTGACTTACTCTAGACCACAGCCCTCAATGCTCTTAATTTGTCCAAATACAAGATACCTCTGCATATCCTGTAAACCAGACCTACATTCTCTCTCCAATCTATTTATTTAATTTCATAATGGTATGGGGTTATTCAGTGACAATACTTTAATGTATTTGGAATTAAAATAAAAACAAGTCAACATCACGGAAACAAAGCAAATACTGTACGTCTGGCAGAGAAATAGTGACTGGACGGTCTAAATACAAGTGAGGCAGAAAATATGCACAGATTTGGAATAAACTCCCGTCCTTAGCTGCTTGCTTGACTGTGAGAGCCAGACTCATCTGTCAGTTTATTTTATTAATTTAATAAACACATCAAGGCAAAGTTCAGTGAACGCTTTAATCACTGTAATTAATGCATGCGGTTGTTTTTTCCTTTCTTTTTTTCTTTTTAAGGGGGGATAAATAAAAACATGCCGCTATCAACTAATTATCATGCAACTAAAACAGCAAAAAAAAAAAGCAGAGAAGGATTGCTAATCATTGCCGCTGCTTCTGTGCAATTCCCAGATGTGCTTAAAGCTGTCCATGGCGCAATTAGAGGGGGAGAAAAAAAAAAAAAGTAGCATAAAGAACCAGAAATGGCTGTCACTTATTCATTGTCAAATGAATTCAGCCGAGACTACAGTGGGGAGTGCACGGTGTCACCAGCTCTCGCTGCTCCACTGGGAGTGATGCCGCTTGCTTGCTGTGATGGCTGTGATAATAGGAAGAAAGCTAAGCATCTGCAACAGAAACATCATAGTTTTTCTCATAATTACCTGACCTGTTGCTCTGTGTCAATCCGCCGCCAAACACTCTGTCTTTATGTCAGATGCTGTATGGGCAATCTTGTCTTTGATCATCCTGTGTGCTGCAGATGTCAGCATTACTGTATTTTAATTGACTCTGGGATACCATTAAATAGCACCTTCTCGTCAGCCCTACTCTTGCCTGATGGGACTGACAACCTGGTGTTTGTTAACATTACAAACATTAGGCCTTCATGATAGTTATGTCACGATTCAACCACATCAGTACCTTAGGTACTAATAACAAACCAATAAAAAAAAACTAAGTTGGGAAGGTGTGTTTGCTAGTCACTTTTCACCAAGGAACAGCCAGTGTTTTTCCTCTAACATAGACATGACGATTTGTCTTTTTTGCAACACAAATCACATTCCCTGAAGCAAAAGGAACTACTGGGACTGCTTATTAGTTCTAACAGTTGGATATAAAGATGCTGTAGTCATAAAAGAATAATAGGTTTTTAAACACCCTAATAGTACATTGATTTTAACAAAAATGGGGGAAAAAAAAACTTTACATTATTAAATTATTAGCTATTGCATGAAAATGAATAAGCTGTTTCAGCTTTCACACTCTTTATTTTAATCATATTTATGATGATTTTTGGGTATTATGCCTTTAGGTAGTGTCATGACTTGTCACAAGGCATTATTGCTTGTGCTATATAATCATTCTTGCCAAAACAGAATATTATCAAAAAGGGATTCAGGAGAAACAATGAGTGTGTTTTCATCCCTGCCTCTGGAAAACAGTTGTAAGAGGGCCTAATTAGGCAATAGTTTGGAGGTCATTACTGTCTAGTACTGTAGTTGATAAAAGCTCACCATATAAACAAGAACGAGCAAGGTAATGCCAGATAAAATAAGGGTTTTATTTCTAGGAAATAATGTAGTTTAGCTCGTGGTTATATGGTATATACAATCTAAAACATTAGTAAGTGTGGTATTTGCAGTTATATATTAAGATTAGAAATAACAGCAGTAAAGTTGTTGTATACATACTGGGTGGGGGGGATTTTCAAAAACTAGTGTTATTGTATCAAACTCGCGGTATAGTAACAACATCTTTGGTAGCAAGTGATTTGAAATTGAGTCCATGAGGTCGTTAATGAACACATTTCTCATTAAACAGCTTAATTGTCGCAGGTCACGTACATCACTTCCTGTCTCAGCGGCCAGATCAAGAAAAATGACTGGAAGCATAATTCACTGTTATGGAAACTATGAGCGGACAGGGAGACGGCTCTCCCACCAGCGAGCAGCAACCAAATGGAAATAAAAAAAATAATGGGAATATCTATTTTGTGTATAATTTGTAAACTTCATTTAAAATCGGACATGCAGAATGTACATTTATTTAGAACACTTCACATATAAAATGCTGATTTATGATTATCTGGCGTGTGGGTAAAATCAGACGGCACAGATTAACAAAAAAAAATTAAACCCCACTAGTCATTTACTAGTTTTACTACTGATTTTACTACTGTAATGTTTAAGCCTATTGTACATATCTATATTTTTACATAATTTAATGTGCACAAACACATTAATGCTATTTTAATATGCCCTCGTATTTATTTGGCTATTAATATTATTATTTTTTTATTTTTCTTTACTAATCAAACATAAATCGATTGAAAACATACAAAACATACATAGTACTTTAATTAATTCATATCAAAATAAATATATATATATACAAATATATGAATAACAAACTAACTAAACTAACAAATAAAACCTCCTAAGATAAAAAAAACACCTCCCCAAATCCTGAACAAAAACATGTAGTGAAAAATGTAAATATATTCTTAACCTCAAACAAAAAAACAAAACAAAGAAAAAACAGGTCCAACCTACAATTGAACTCGGATCTGGCGTTGTAGTCCTGAGAGCTACATATTATACATGTACGCAGTGTGGAGTAGTGGTTAGGGCTCTGGACTGTTGACTGGAGGAACCTGGGTTCAACTGCAGGGCGCTGCTGCAGTGTACCAAAATTTAATAGAATTTGTATGTAAAATAACAAATTTTAACTCGCTTTGGAAAAAAGCTTCAGCCAAATAAATTATTATTATTATTATTATTATTATTATTATTATTATTATTATTATAAATAGGCGAGAGCACCTAGTGCAGACAAAAAACCCACCCAAACCGGTCTTTATTTCATATACCTTAAGATAAATACCTACCTTAAAACTGCCGGAAAACTCGGTTCCGAAGTTCTATTTGGGATGAAAATGTAATACAACTAAGTGAGTATAACATAATACTACTGGAAAAAGCTACCCAACTGACCTTTAAATACCTTTATTGATCAAACAGAGTTAGAAGCAAATTTAAACTGTTTAATGTTACAAGATTCATCACCATTGTAATTCAGCATAGCTACTAAAATTGCAACTAAACATAGTTAAAATGTACATTTTTCTGTAGATTCTTTCTGGCTTTAACAAAGTTGGGAGGTTATGTTGTAACAATGAATTTTGAGGAATATTGTAACACTGTGTCAGCAGCAAACCAAGTGCGAGAAGGAGAGCGGGTCAGGAGAGAGGAAGAGGGAATGGTCTCGCCCCAAGTTCGGCTGCTGGAGCGGGGCTGAAGGGTCTCATCTCCCGGAGAAAGCTGCAGCTCCTCTCGCAGCAAAAAAGTAAATACATTAGGAAAGATAACCATGTAATAGGCCTACTATTTATTTAGTTATAAAACAAATACTGGATAAGATGTCTGTGTTATAAAGGGAGAGACAGAAACGGAAGTTAGACTGAGAAGTTGTTTACAGTTTGAAGACCGGTACTGTATTTACTGTAGAAATATTGCATGAATCACTAGTATAGGGAATTGGGGGACCTGCTGTAGGAGCATTATATCCAAGGCGCGTTATAACCAACAGCCTTATAGCGAGGGAGCACTGTATATTTATTTGTATCCCTGCCGCCACCAGTAAGTAAGCTACTTCACCTGTTGCCACTCACAGTTTATATGCTAATTAGAATTTTTCCGACAGGTATTTTTGCTTCTGATTAGTTAATAAATAGGGCGTGACACTTTGGGAAATACCAGGCGCAGTCATCTCAGTTTTCCTCCCCCAATTCTGGCCAAATTACCGCCGCTTAGTAAATGAGGCCCAAAGTGTGGGGGGAGTGTGCCAACATTACAAACACATTTAGGAAAAACCCACGTCAATAATCTGTTGCCTTTAAGGAAACTGTATTGTAATATCTAGTGTGCCATTTTCAATACCAAGATTTCATTATTTACTCTTAGGTTTTTATTTGCATAATAAAATCTACAGTAGAGTTCAGTTGTCATATAATGTACGTATCCAGAGTTCAGATAGGCTACAGTTGCATTGATAATTTCTGTAACAGTATAATAGGTGAAAATAATGGTATATCATTTTAGCAATACAACAAACGTTTGGGTAACGTTACAAATTATTAAAACAAGTCAATAAATCTTATTCATAACCACAAGTATGGATAAGGCTTAAATATAACTACAAATACTGAATTATCTAGGTAGCCTGTGAGAAATGAATGGACCTGTACACTCTCTCTCTGTATTGTCGGCGTCACAGCCACGGCCTGTTACATTTCTGTTTCAAGGTGAGTTATATACTACTCTTTTGTTAATTAAAACCCTCCTTTTCCAAGTGCAAATTAACTCCTGATAAATTATGACAATTATTTATCCATTTACCCCATAATGCCATTACACTAACACTAGTGTTCTCGTTATAAGGCAAAACACAAATAGCACGGTCTCTATACTATGTCTCCCAACTACAGTGTTATAAAGGGGGAGCACTGTAGTCGCAAGAAGCATTGCTTGTTAAGATATTAACATTATTTCATAAATCAACATTATTTCGGAAATCACATTAACATGGTTATTTAATAACAAAATAAGCATAACGACCACTTGAAGATGCCAAAATGAATGCTACATACCGATTTGTTGATTAACATCATTTACAACCTTTTGAAAATCCTGCCCACTGTAGTTTACATGATCGATATTGTGGGTTTAGTCTTACATTCTCACAAATAAATTATGGAAACTTTTTACTGTCAGTAGGTCCCTGAGCCTTCATAAGCGAGACAGATGCTTTTCTTTGTCTCTTTGTCTGTGACACTGGAATAAAAGAGAGCACAGGTGCACATTAATTATTATTATTATTATTATTATTATTATTATTATTATTATTATTATTATTATTATTATTATTATTATTATTAGCAGATGCCCTTACCCAGGGCAAGTTTACAGTTTTACGTATACAAAAAATATGTATAAAAAATGACAGTAAAATTGAGAGATCCCCCACCCAGCCTGCTAAGGATTCGACGTAATTAACCAAAGGAGCAACATAGAGAGTAGAATAGAATTTGAATTTGACACCATCTGGGCAGGTGTTCTCTGGATATTTGTTAAAAATTACCAACTGACCCCTAATTTGCTTTTTAAAGGTTAAAATCTCAGAAGTAATTTTTGTTTGATGTTAAAATTACATCTTACAAAAAGATGAAGCATGTTTACTTTCATTATTTTTACCTGTGGATGAAACATGTCCACAGATACAATAAGCATGACTAACCACACTGAGAAGTCTCAAAAAAAGAGCGTGCAGATAGGATGTTGTATATGAGGTATCATCTTTTTTGGCAGACATTAGCTTGTTTTCATTAGTTACAGTAGTAAAGATTTATAAAATAAATCTATTTAAAATATCATTAGGGGCTTTATTCACAAAGCTTTATTTCCTGAGTTAATTAAAGGATGTTTTTTTTCAGCCAGTTTAAACTGTTGCAGTCTACTGTTAGCACCTATAACGGCAGTGTAGGGATTTTCCATGAATATCAGACATTATTTTATCCATCATTTGTTTTAAAACTTTGACAATAGGCAACAAACGTTATACTTCAGTGTAAAAAATGAAGCTACCCCCCTTGAAAACCATACTTTATTGTTCACTTTGTTCATTGTGGCTATGGTATTAGAAAAAAAATACATTTAAAAATGAGGACAACTAAATTACAAAAACAAAACTAAAAATGTAAATATAAATAAATACAAATATTTAGAGAAGCATATTGGAACCTTATTAACCATCTTATGGATATTTCAGATAAAAACAAACTCATTTGTTTCTGTGCATGACTTGCCTTTATTATTTTAACATTAAAGGAAATTAGATTCACTATGTTCGGTCATGGCCTAGTGTGTCTTTTCTATCCCTGTGAAAAGGGAATGTTAATATTTGAGTGTTTCCCCCCAATTTTGTCCAATTTATCATTTTGAGTTTTAATTTCCTGTGTCTGTGACATCAGTGATCTTGTTCTCTTTACCATTTTACTTCTCTTCAATATGATGATGTCTTTTGATGTCTATTTTTTTTTTGGCATAGTTTGGACTTCAGAATAAAAAAAAAACATCACCCCTTTTTCTTCTTTCAATGAGATTATCTAAAATGAGAGCTTGTGAATATTCTTAACACTGTTTCCCAAAATAATCACCATAAAGTTTCATATCTGAGTGCTTTTCTTGGACAACTTTGGTACTTCCTTAAATTCCAACAATGTTGTTATATTTATTTAGCTTTATGTTTATAATAGTGCCATCTGTTGGACTTTGTAGTTCAATAGTTTTTGGTTATATAACAGACATCCAGATTACAATGTTATACACTAGATGGAACTATGAATTGGATATTACATCTCAGATTAAGGTTGGGCCAAAGGTACATATTGAATGCTGTGGTGTTAAAATAATTTTGATGGAGTGGGGTACAAAGTCACCCAAATTTTGCCTTTTTCCACCTCTCCCAATATCGCTGTGGTTGTATATTAATTACTGTAAATCCAAAATTTGATGTAATAAAATATATATATTTTTATTTATTAACTCTGCAGGCTATATTCAGGTCTAGGAAAGATAATTGTAAATCATGTTTATGGGAAAGATTACACTACGCAAAAACACCACAGATTGTTCTTGGCAGGTTTTGTAAAATTAATTTGAAGGTTTTATTTTTACGTCTGTTATACTGCTTTGGACAATCTGTCAATTCCTTGTTTGAAGTTCAACTTCAGTGTAAAGTTGTTAGCCCTCTATTTCACCACCTCCGAGTTTCTTCTTGAAAACAATAATATCTATTGTTGCTGTTGACCTTTTAAATGAGGGGTGTCACTCAGCACTGGCAAATGTCCATATGTGGAAACTAAAACACACATGGTACATGCATACACAACATGACCCAAAACTGTAGGCCTCTCATGAACATCCAATGAATGTAGCAAACTTAAAAAAAAAACAATAAAAAAACAAAAACTTAGCTACAAATATAATAGAATACTAAAGCTAAATGAGAACATAGAGAGGATGTAACATATAGCAAGGTTACCACTAAAATAAATAAACCGTTTGTACTTTTTTTTTTTTTACAATGCATTTGCTATACTTTTGGTTCACTCTTTTTCCCATGCTTCCTGTACTACCAAGCTGTGTTATGTTTTTAGCATACCACACTTAAAAAACCCCTTTCTCTCTTAGACCCTCCCCACAGAATCACCCCCAACCCCTTCTTGCCACTAATGAGAAGTTATTACTACCGATATCTATTGTGTAATTTCATTAAACTCATAAGACTGAAGAAGGCATTTGCTGAAATTCCACTGTTCCACAGCACATATGTACTTAATGAATTTGTATTCAGAATATTTACATATTGGGAATTTCTCTGTCAAAGTACTGTGAGTCAACAATAAAAAGGAAAATTGTAAATTGAATGGTAAATATTAGCCTGACATTTATAATAGTTTACCATGGTTAAATTGCAGTTTTATGTACTTTAGCATGCATTCCCCATGCTCACTGAATGCATTTACAGTACTTTGATATGCTTTCAAATTGTTATCCAAGATGTACCACAATAAAACTTTAAAAGGAAAGTGCATCCTCCTCTCCCTTATTTATTTACAGCGTCAATTGCTATTGTGCATCACAATGGAATACAATATACAGAATGTGTAAGCTGGCACTTTTGTGAGTGAGGAAACACTTTTCCTTTGTTCCTTTGCTTAGATTAACATTACTGCTTAGAATTACACTGTAAGCTCATTAAAACATCTGGATAGCTTAGCCTGTATCCAATTACAGACAGCCAAAGGAACCATGCTTTACAGAGAGGATGGAAAGCAAAGCCAGCTCCCAAGGCCATTTTGTATAATGGTATTATTCATTTTTTAATTTATTTTTTACAAAGGTGTAATTCATTTATCTGTCTTGGAAACCACTGGATTTTTTTAACTCAGGAGATGAGGTTTCATATTTATTTCAAAAACATGAAATTATTACTGCTAAGTCTGTTTTCTTGATTTTCTTTTGTATTCACACTATTGATTTCCATCACAGTTATCTTTTTCAGTCATTCAAAGGCGTGTTAGTGCCTAAATTCAATCATTGCACACTGTAACAAACTGTCAGTTCTTTTTAACAAATCATTAGTCAAGGGTTTTTTTTTTCTGTGGAAAAAGGCTGCTTGACAAGCCTAATTGTTGTGAACCAGCTAAAGGCCTGCTAATGAATCCAATATATGTTGGGCCTGTAGCTTGTTCCAGACAGAAATTTTGAAAACTTTCACAAGATCAAAGTGGAGCGAGTCAGACCTTTTGGTTAATTGTCAGCTCTAGATTAAACCAGTCTGAGACTTGCTTTAAATCTAAGGCTTTAAGAAAAAAAGTTTATGCAGCTTCCATAGCCCACACTTTTCATCTTCTAGTAAAATAATACTGGGAAACATTAATTAAATGATGACTTGAAGAAAGAACTGCTCAGCAACACCAGTACACTATATTACAGCTAGAACCAAAGTCATTGTATTTATCTTGCTCTTAATTGTATTATTACTCGCATTGTAATTCTTGAAATGTATTTTTGTTTACGACTGTAAGTCGCCCTAGATAAGGATGCCTGCTAAGAAATAAATAATAATAATAATAATACAGCTAATGATAAAAAGGAGATACTTTTCAATAATCTGATGAGAATATATGGCAATGTTTAAATTACCTGAAGATGAAAAGTGAGGTGAGGGATACTGACTTTAAGAATACATTGATACAGTAAACATTTTCTAGATCTACAGTGCTGTATTTAAACAACTTATATATCCATAAGTATATAGGGAGATGTATATATATATACATATGTATACTCATGACTAAACCTGCAATGTACGTACAGTATGTCTGCTATTATGAGTATAGTTGGTGGGAAAAAAAACAGGAAGCAGCATGTCCAAATAATGTATTAATATTGTGATAAACTGTTATTCTTTTAAAACATCTTCAACAGCTATAGTAACATGTAATAGATGCTTAGGATTAAGAACATAGGAACATAAGAAAGTTTACAAATGAGAGGAGGCCATTCAGCCCATCTTGCTCATTTGGTTGTTAGTAGCTTATTGATCCCAGAATCTCATGAAGCAGCTTCTTGAAGGATCCCAGGGTGTCAGCTTCAACAACATTACTGGGGAGTTGGTTCCATACCCTCACAATTCTCTGTGTAAAAAAGTGCCTCTTATTTTCTGTTCTGAATGCCCTTTATCTAATCTCCATTTGTGACCCCTGGTCCTTGTTTCTTTTTTCAGGTCAAAAAAGTCCCCTGGGTCGACATTGTCTATACCTTTTAGGAATTTGAACGCTTGAATCAGATCACCGCGTAGTGTTCTTTGTTCAAGACTGAATAGATTCAGTTCTTTTAGCCTGTCTGCATACGACATGCCCTTTAAACCCAGGATCATTCTGGTTGCTCTTCTTTGCACTCTTTCTAGAGCAGCAATATCCTTTTTGTAATGAGGTGACCAGAACTGAACACAATATTCTAGGCGAGGTCTTACAAATGCATTGTAAAGTTTTAACATTACTTCCCTTGATTTAAATTCAACACTTCTCACAATAATAAGATTCTTGTCCATGGACCCCAGGTTAACAGCCCTTGTGTAGTCAAATAAAGACAACTGCAGTATATCCTTCAGACACAGAAACTTGGAACAATAGAAGCCATAACTGAACTTTAATGACCTGTAGGGGATAATAACACCTGACCAACGAAGGAATTAGCGCCTACACCTGTTGCTAAGGTGCTAGAGGTGAGAAGAAGGTGCAAAGCAACAGTCATAATGGCTAAGAAACATCCCAGGTTTTAAATAGGGAGACTGGTTTAATGACTTCTTCATTTACTATATATTACCATATTCAGAAGAACAAGAACATATTTTCTGTATATTTTTCCTATGGGCTTGGCGTCAACTTGGGAAAACACTTTGGCCCAAAGGCATAAACAAAGATTTAGCAGTGTATTTTAACATGCCAACATGTGTCTATAGAATACTAAATTAATCTTAACAGCCTTAAAGTTGTTAACGTATAGTGGCAGTTGCACCCATTGGGGTTAGTCCCTGCCCCATGATGGTTGATGAATATAATTGGTAAATGAATTCCAGTCAGGTTTGGCACATCATTCAGCTCTGTGCTTACCAGAGAAGAGTGTATTCTAGCAGGAGTGGTGCCATACGTCAAGTGATGAGCTTTGCTTTAATGAAGGGAAAATGTGACAAATTAATATATGATGACTGGTTACATCTTAATAGCTCTTAACTAAGCGACATTTTTTGCTGGATCTTAAGAGTGGCACACTAGAATATGTGGGTGCTCCACTCACTTAATGATTTCCGGTCTGTAGCCCACTACCTTAATCAAAAATTACTTTGATTGGGTTCTAATACATTAGTTCACCACAACCACTAGGATGTTGGAATAAGTTAAAATAACCTTTAAAAGATATTGGTTGAAAACATTTCTTCTCTGTCCCAGTCCTGATTACTAACAAACATTTTCACTTCTTGTTTTAGTTTGTAGCATAGCATATCTGCAATACAACTAGCAATGCTAGATAAGATAACCATGGCTGTGCAAGCCAGCTTTAAAAGCAGGCTTAAATATGTGATTTTAACATGATAAATAGGTGCACAGTAGTATGTAACATGGTCTTATAACAAATAAAATAAACCAAAATTGTACATGCTGTGAATATCTCAGGGTGCACTCTTGTAGTCTAAATATAACCAGAATTAAATTACGTATTTATTATATAGTCAAAAACTCTATATAACTCAAAAGCAAAAATGCACAAGAAAACAAAACAGAGAAAACCTTCACAATTAAATATGAAAAACTAGAAGTTGGCCTTAGTAAATTATTTTAAAGGGGCAGAATGCTTTTCACAATTTCTTCTATGTTTGAATAGAAATGGTTTAGTAGTATGCTGTGCTGGTACATATTACAAAGCACTAGGGTTGTGCAGATACTCTGAATATCTGCCTTTAACATGCTTTAAGTTAAAGGGAAAACACAAAACAAAGCAATGCCTCGTTAGTGATTGTCTACACAATTATTGAGCACCTATCAAGCAATCTGACAGTGCGATTTAATATAGAACCTGTTGTGATAAAACTAAAAACGCTTCTAGCTGCAATTATTTGTCTTATGTTTCCTTTATTTGTGTATACCTTTTGAAACGGTAAGTATAACAAACTAATGCTATCCTTTTTAACCATTGTATTTTTCCTTCTTTATGTTTTGCACAAGCAATTTTGGATTCCAGGGTACCACAAAGACCACACACAGAGGAACAAAGGCAAGCAGACCAGGTAAGAACAATAATACAAATTGTATTGCTATACATTTCCCATTGCCACCAAGGTTTCAATTGTGCAAATGCTATTCATAAAAACCATAACACCACAAGCCCATCAATAAAACGTGATGTCTAAAACAATAAGAAATTCCACAGGGTGTATGACACAGCTCCCTTGACTCACAGTACCCTCCACGCTGGCTCCACCCTGGTAGCCACGCTAGCGCACCTCTAGATGTTAGTGAGAGAGAGAGAGAGAGAGAGAGAGAGAGAGAGAGAGAGAGAGAGAGAGAGAGAGAGAGAGAGAGAAAACACAGCTGCTTAGCCACCAACTAACTGCAAAGCTAGTTCCCTGCTACACCCCCTTTACCCCAACTATGGTAAACAGTATAACAAAGTGTTAAGCACCACAGGTCAATGCCTTAGCCACAATGAGCCTGGCTGGAATATTGGTACTTAACTCAGACAAGAGCGGTGTTAGCCTTGTGGGGTAATCACAGTGGCGGCCAACTCTGGTCTCCTTGGCAACACATCCTCACCTCACTTTCTCCCAATCCTCAGGGCGGGCCTCCGGGGGTACTGCACTCTTCAAGAGGCAATACAGAGCAACAGTATTTCGTGAAAAACAATCTCCAACTGTTTAATGGTTATTCACTAACTTCCTGGCAGTTGTTTGCTCATCAGCGTATACTACCGAAGCCACTTCGCTTTACTTAGTGTCCGCTAATATCCATTACCATAATTTTCAAACAAAAGAGAGAGTTTGATTAAACTCAGCACAAAAATACACATCCCAGTATACACAGCGGTAGATAGTTCAGTCAGTGTGATTAGCTTTTATGGTAGGGCTAAGGAAAGGTCATAATGTGGGGGTGATGTAAGGATACATATAAAGTGTCTGATTTTACCGGCTGCTAAAAATGCAGTATATGTAAAGAATAGTGTTCACGACGACTTCCGGTTGGTGTAAATCTAAGATGGCCGCTTAAACATCGCGCTCTCACACACATGCCTAATTCTTTAAAAATCATCGGGTTGTACTCTCTGTCACTTTACAAGCAATAATACTTAAAATGGAAACCCCGGACACTTCTAAGTTGAGCAAAAATAGAGATAAGAAACCAAAGAGGAAACTTACCTTGGGGGATGCACACGCGGCAGATCCAGCTCCTGGGCCACAGTCAGAGGAATCTCAACATTTCTCTCACTCACAAATTCTTGTGCTGAAAGAGGTGATGGGAGAACTGCTCACTGGGGCTGTGGATGAGATGAAGAAGTCGTTGTCTGGACTTGCTGCTGACATTAGGGCTCTGTGTCTTAACATGCAGGAGGCAGAACACAAAATGGAGGCGAGAAAATGGAGACGGGATCTGGATACTAAGCAGGAGCAAACATTATAATGTGATGGAAGGATTTTGCCTTGCACTTAGGCACTTGCTGACCCTCCAAAAACTTTACACCTCTTCTTACAAGGTGCAAACAATTGTTCAAGCGAGTAACAGCGCTGTATAAAAGCACACACCTGCAGAGACCTGTCATTGGCTTCAGGATGGCTGCTGTGGTACTCTTCCTGATGCGGCGACACTTGGCTCTTGTTGAGGAGAGACAGGAACACGTTTGGAGGAGAAGGGCAAGACGAAGAAGACCTTGCATATTCAATCCCAGGGTCACTTTGTTTGGGCTGCCGGAGGATGTGGTGCTAAAGCGTTATTGTCTCACTCTGCAAGTCATGCTTGACCTCATAGCTGAATTGAGGCATGAGGTAGACCCCAACGTTAATATAGGGACCGCTATCCCTAAACATGTAAAAGTGCTGTGTTCTTTGCATTTGCCTCTGGTTCCTTTCAGACCACAGTTGGAATGTCTGGAGGGATAGACCAGTCCACTTTTTCCAGAGCACTCTGCAAATTTCTGGATGTCATGTAAAAAGGGCAGGCCAATACATATCATTTCCTAAGGATACTAGCATAACTGATGCTGGCTGAGGCTTTTCCAAACAACTCTGTTTCATGCTGAGTGACCTCAGCCATAAGGACTCTCAGCTCCTTCTCAGAAACTTTCCTTTTATTTTCCGTAAGGCCAAGAGGATTTTGCTGCCCTTTCTCTGACATTTTTTTGGTTTGTATTTTCATGCTCCACAAATGCAACAGCAACTACTGCTCTCTGTAATCCTAACTCTGCAAGTGTGGCCACTAAATAGACAGATGTGCTCATTGAGACCCTCATTGTCAGAATTGTGGATCATTATTTGTACATGTTGAGTAATTTGCATTGCTCTTAAGGGGTACATAAGGACCTTTTTATTTTATTGTGTTACATGTCCCCATGTGTTGCTACTTTTTAAGTAAGGTATGTGTATTGTTTTAATTATTTTTTTTAACATTTTGACAACTTTTTAAAACTTTTAAATTGCATTCCACTGCCTCCAAGATGGCTTCAAATGGACCTACATGGACCACTCAAACTACATTTCCCATCATCCACCTGCTCACATATGTAACTGGGATGGATGATGGGAAATGTAGGTCTGAGAAATACATGAGAGGCCATCTTGGAGCTATAGAAACAACCAAAGAGTGCAATCTAAAAGTTAAAAAAGTGGTCAAGATGTAAAACAATAATAATTAAAACAATACACACACCTTAAACAGTTGTAGCAACACATGCGAACATGTAACACAATGAAATAAAAAGGTCCTTATATACCCTTTAAGCTTACATAGGGCGCTGTGCAAAATAATTGCCTGGCCGCAATGCAATTTGAATTTTGCACCTGCATTTCACAACATGTTTTGTGAAAGTTTATGGCATAGGCAAGGCAGTACGACAGTAAGAATGTCAGCGCCTCAAAAAAAAAAAAAAAAAAAAGGATTAGTTGGAAAATCTGAGCACTTTTCATTACAGAACCTAAAATAAAAATTCTCCTCCTGGCAAACAAACAGCTTGGTTATTTGTTTAAATGGCAATGTTTGTGCTTCCATCCACTGCCGCTTAATTAGATTAATAAAAAAGCTTCTACAATAAGCAACCCCAGCAACAACAGGAATAATAATGCTTCAGTCCTGGAAAATGCACAACACAGTACATCATTCCTAATAAAATGAGACCAAGGACTCATACCGAGATACACCATTTGTGACCACAGCAGTATGCATTACCCAGCTGTTGTATAGCAGACAAAAATGTTGATACATGTTACTCAGCAGCTCTCAACAGGGGTACTGATGAAACCTTTTAAATACTAAATTGCAGCAGTCTGAAAATACAGAAACTTGGCTGATGTAATTTGACAGCTGTTTGTGGAATAATATATTGCAATCAAAGATTCCCCCAAATACACACTTGCCAAAAGCAACTGAAATCTTCTCAATTGTACCCTTTTCACCATGTCTAACTAAAGAGAAGTACCCACATTTGGCAAGTGACATTTCACAAGGCCAATACTTTTACTTTATTTGTATTTATTTGTCCAGGTTTTCATGTCATCATAGCTTCTCTCACTTCATGTAATGCTATTAATGCAGATGTTTTTCCTTTTTCTGTTGTTGTTTTAGTTTTAATAAATGTATGTAGTTATAATATTGTAAAATATCAGAAATTGTACACATTTATTACTTATCCATACCACCTTGTTGACATTTGTATAAACTCACATTTTTTCAAACAGTATTTGCTTTGTTAATTATTTTTAATTTGTTGATTGTGTTTTGTAAAACAAAAGAAAATCTAACTGTTCTTTATCCCTAAAATAAATGGAAATACACCAATATTTCTGTTGCTTACAAATCCATATAAATACTGCTTTTGGATAAAATGTGTATTGCATTTGGATTCTTTATATTTTTGTTAGAGAGAGAGAGAGAGAGAGAGAGATCTTTTGTATATTTTATTAGAGCCAGGTGTAACTCAGCCTGGCTCACTCCCGTGGCATTCTGAGGGATGTAGTCTTGCACCCAAAACCTGGACTACATTTTCTCTCTTTCCTCCCTCTACTCTGCCATAATAGATATATATATATATATACTGTATATATAGACTTTTAATCCAGGGCTGGCAATGCAACATGAAATAAGCAATGTGATTGGTCGAACGAGGTTCCAGCTGTCCGTATATTGGATGGATACAGACAGTTGGAGACTTGTCACATATTCTAAATCACTGTGCTGCCTCACAGAATTTAAAAGTATCAGACGGTAGCCATCTTGCTTTTACTATTACAGATGTACAGCTGTAACTATAAAACTCAGTGACCAATTACCTGCAAAAAAATCCCAAAGTATTAAGTAGACATGCTGATTTGGATTTGGATTTTTAATTTAAAAAATTGCTGTCTTTATACTCAGTCACCCCGACTTTGTCACTTAAAATAATGTATTTTCAGCAGTTTGTAAGATTTATTTTTATTCCTCCCGTCCGTTCTGTTCAAACAGGTCTGCACTGTCAGTGACAGGGAAAAATAGCTCAGTGCCATCACAACATCTTTTCAATGGCAATGTCCACAATATCATAACTACAGATTACTTTCTTTTGCATGTTCCAATAAAATTAATTTACTCAGCTTAACTTAGTGTGTAGTTCAAAGTTATACAAGGGACTACGTTATTGGTGTAAGGATATTTAATTAAAAAAAACTGATAATTTTTTGCCCTAAACATGATTTATGCTTTTTTTTCTTCAAATCCAGTTTGACCTGGATTATAAATGCAATAAGGCCCGACAGGCCGTCCATACACATTGAATATACAGACTTTGCCCTGAAATATCTGTATATTCGACGTATACGGACGGCCTGTCTGGCCTTATTGCATACATATACACAAGCTATTTACCTGTCGCGATACTGTAACAGTGCAATAATGTTGCCACTTTGCAACCTTGTTTTTTTTGACTGCCATTGATTCACTTGCTGCACTTCATAAGTCTTGCCACCAGGTGGCAAAAGAGAGCAGAAAATGCATTAATCAGAACAGCAGGGAGTGCTGGACTTGAAGGCAATGTGCATTTTGTCAGAGCGTTGCTAAACTGCGCATGGTCTGGAGTTATGCTGACATCAGTTGATAGTTCATGATCGTTCAAATGGGAGGATTATAGTTATTGAACTAAAATCAATATAGCAGGCTCTATAAAAAACTGCTTACAAGTATAAATACCCCACAAAGCACTCACCTTTCTTAAAAGTATAGGAGATGATCAGTTCAGCAAGAATCTCAAATGATCTGTAGCATCTTTTTTATAATATTCATGTAAATATGCATTTATACTACCGGCGCTATTATAAAATCCTGTTAATTTTGTATTTGTTAATATATGCAAGAAGTGTGGAAAAATGAAAACTCAGAGCTTTGAGCTTAATAATACACTGAAGTCCAACGATAATCAAAAGTACAGTTTATATAGTTGTAAGATGGCAGTGGCCCATATCTTGCTATGTAATCGGGGTGTGGAAAATCGAAGTAATACTGTATATGTTATGCGCATTCGTCAAAACTGAGACCATAGACATCAGAAATGGTATCACAATTGAGAAATTTGACAATGAAAAAAAGCTTGTAGAAACAGTTATTTACTACCAGGCTCTGCTGTCTCCTGTCTGCTACACGATAAATGAAAATAAATATAATATCAGCATATCCATTTTCATTTGGGCTGTAGCATGTTGCATTTCTTCAGTGAAAGCAGTGCTTAACTTCTTGATATACTATAGACATCGGCATATTCGAGCTGTTACCACAATCGTACAGTACAGTATGAAACTTACTTTAACTCAATGCAAGCTTTGCACTTTTAGTATTCACGAACTTCAGCATGAGACACCTGCTGGTGAAACACAGTATTTCAGTCATAATCTGTGACAAACCAGTTTCTAGTCAGATAATGCCCCCTAGTGTAAGAAGATGCAGGACAACTGAACTGCATATCGCATTGACATCAGTTTGATAGCGGAGAGTACTGTGCTATATTCCAACATTTGTATAGCTGGTTTTGGCTACCACTATAAATCAGTACAGTTGGATCCTATTTTATTCTGCCATGGTTTATATCTCAAAAAGAGGCACCAGGGTCTGATAACACACTTTTAGTCTGTATGCTTTGTTAACACATGTTTTTGATTGTAGTAGTTTTCTGGGGCATTGCCAAATGTACTGTAACCAGCTGCCAAAAAAAAAGTGTTTAGGTGAAATGGCCTAGGAAGTGCAAGTGTAACAGACTTCCTGAAAATAAGCCATGGAAACAGAAAACTTTCTTTAACATAATGTTAAACAGACATCCTGTTTTTAAATGAAAAAATGTATATTTTCTATTGCATGTGTTTGTTTCAATACTGCACAATTGAGACCTATTGGCTAATAGAAATACACGTATGTGCCAGGGTACCTGTTGTTTATTTTGTATTGTATTTGTTGTATTATGATTTAGAGGTATTGTGTAGTGTACAGCATGGATGAGGTTAAATGTTTGTGGTAAGCTTTATGCTTACTATTAGGATTCAGGAATATGCTTGTTACTGTTAGATTTATGTTTGTGTTGTAATTGTAAATACAATCTATTAAATACAGGTGGTGCTTTTGATGAGATGTGAGACTGAAATGAAAAGTATTATAATCTTGGTGCTCGGTTCAGCACCCAAATATCTCTGATGCAAGAAAATAACTGAACTCTTGCTGAGCAGATGTAGCAGAAAACATGTGGATTGTAATACAAAGCTTGAAGCAGTGCTGGCACAGGCAGTCTGGTTTGAGTACAGTATACATAAACAAATATATTTGACAATTATTGGAGGGAGGGAAAAAAACCCAAACATTTATACAGTCAAAATCTGTATTTAATAAAATCTTATATAAGACTTTAAAATTTTTAAAAAAAGTGGTTAACATGCTATTCTTTTTAGTTTTGAAAAGAACATCTGTCCAAAGCGATTAAGTTTTGACAGCAAGCGCCAACACAGCTTTATTCTGAACAGGTGTTTTGAATTCTTGCTCTGATGTAGAGGTCTGCCCACAGACTATAAAATAAAGCCTGTCTCTTCAGTGGTTTTGAATCCCTTTGTTGCTCCACGAGAGCTTGCCCAGGGCAAGTGTACGTTTTAACAATCTGCACCCTCCACATGGAGCATTCTAGACTTAGCAAAGCCCAAGCACAGACCACAGGAAGCGAGTCACTGATGATCCCAGAATTCTAACTGTCATTGAAAAGAATATTTCAAAGCCAAAGGCAAGCAAATCTGAGGTTGTTCCTTTAGGCAATACACATGACTGTAGGGATTTTGGAAGCAATTTATTTTGAGAAATTTTAGGCCTTTTTTTTCATTTCTTGACAGGTTTTGCTAAACTTTTTCTTTCAACATAGTAAGCTACAAGCTGTCAAATATGTTGTTAATTTAGGAAAATGCTTGTCAAAAAGAATGTGTTATTCCAATTCCTGACACTCCCTATGGGGCTAACAGCTAAATGGGTAAGGCTATGCTGTTGGTGCAGCAATACATGGCCACCCGGAGGTGTGCATCAACATAAGTCTGTTTTTGTTTGTTTTTACATTTTGTCAGCCAAAACAGATTTGTTTAAAAAAGCTGGTACAGTAAACTCTGTTTTCGCACAAAAACTGCTGACATATCTAAATTCCCTGAAACAATAAAAACTGCAATGTCTACAAAAGCGTAGGTTTGTAAGTTTTGGAACAGAGGTAGTAGGATCCGCCACTGTTAACTGTGTACTGCAATAAAAATGTGCATTATAAATAGCATATGGGAGATACTGAATTTGAAGAAGGAATCTATGAAAAAGACCTAGGAGTTTATGTTGACTCAGAAATGTCTTCATCTAGACAATGTGGGGAAGTTATAAAAAAGCCAAACAAGATGCTTGGATATATTGTGAAAAGTGTAGAATTTAAATCCAGGGAAGTAATGTTAAAACTTTACAATACATTAATAAGACCTCATCTAGAATATTGTGTTCAGTTCTGGTCACCTTGCTACAAAAAGGATATTGCTGCTCTAGAAAGAGTGCAAAGAAGAGCAACCAGAATTATTCCGGGTTTAAAAGGCGTGTCATATGCTGACAGGTTAAAAGAATTGAATCTATTCAGTCTTGAACAAAGAAGACTACACGGCGATCTGATTCAAGCATTCAAAATTCTAAGAGATATTGACAATGTTGACCCAAGGGACTTTTTCGACATGAAAAAAGAAGCAAGGACCAGGGGCCACAAATGGAGATTAGATAAAGGGACATCCAAAACAGAAAATAGGCACTTTTTTACATAGAAAATTGTGAGGGTCTGGAACCAACTCCCCAGTAATGTTGTTGAAGCTGACACCCTGGGATCCTTCAAGAAGCTGCTTGATGAGATTCTGGGATCAATAAGCTACTAACCACCAAACGAGCAAGATGGGCCGAATGGCCTCCTCACGTCTGTAAACTTTCTTATGTTCTTATGTGTCAGCATTTTCTTGTTGCTCATTACTGCATTTAATTTGACTGACTTTGCGGCACTTTTCAGGTTGGTTATCAGTATTTTAGGTTGCTATTGTTTCATGGCATTCTTTGTCATTAGTTACACATCAGTCTTGTGATGTAAAATCCACATGATAAAAGCAGTCTGATAAACAGACATTTGTTGTACTTGTATCACACTGATACTGGACTGTTGAGTGCAGTCACTCACAAATGATCATCTGCTGTCGACATTCTAATGTATAATGCCTAGTGCTTGCACTATATATTTAAAACCACATTGCTTTTCTTGGTCTCCAGCACATATGAAACCGTAGTCTATTCAATTAATCTAAATGGCGACATATCTAAATGCAGCCTTTTTATAAATCACTCAGTAGGACCTACCCTACCCAACGTAGTGGCAATTCAATTGTTCTGTACTAATGGACAAAAAGTCATCCCAAGGATATGTACAATAGCAATGAAGAAATTATATATAAAAAACCCAATTCATGACTTCAACCGTACCATAATGAATTTTTACTGTGCTCCATATTAGTATGGTTGATGTCATCTGCTTAAAACCCCCCCAAAAGTCAATTCAAAACAGTGAAATCACAATGGGCTACATATCTCAGCCAACTAAAGATATTCTCTTCATCAACATCTTCTCTCTCTTCAATGAAAGTCACAATGGATTAAATAAAGGTTGAACTACTTTATTGTTAATATATGATCAACCTTTATTAAATCCATTGCCATTTTCATTGTGATTTCACTGTTTTGAATTGACTTTGCAGTTCATTTTTTTCTATAATTTCTGTAATTAGTTTTTGCATGTTATTTTTCATTTTAAGCAATACTAGAGAAAATGAATGCCTTCATCAATTTCTCTGCATCAGCTTTTGTTCTGAAGTTGGTCTTACGGATTTCACCCAAGGACTCTTGATGGCCTGAAGGCAAACATACTCGCTCAATGAGCAAACCTTGCTCCAGACTTCCTGTGAAATGTCCTCAACCATTGGTGTAATCAGAGACATCTGCTGGCAACAGAAAAGTGTTAATTTTCCCCTTCATTTAATGAACTAATGTTGTCCATTTGTTTGTTTTTTCTCCTTTTGTTTGCCTATTTTGTCCACTCTGTATTTGTATTTTTTTTTTTAACTCGCTTTATATAACCTTTTGATAGACTCTCCTACATATTGAGCCTTAATTGCCCTTATAAATACTACAAACATGATTGAAAGCACTAATTCTCTCTCTGATTAAAGCCTTGATGCATGTCATGCAAGAAAAATTAAATAAATCTTGAAAGCTGGCTGGTGCTGTTTGAGCACAAAAACGCATTTGTTCCCTTCCAACTTTTTCTTTGTGCCTGACAAAGGGTTAATGGGCCAAAACAACTCAATTAAAAAAGTCAACAGTTTGTGGTTCCCATCATCTAAATTGTGGCCATGCAGTCCTAAATATTGCACATTCCAAACTAAAGTAGCACATCTGGAGTTCAAACAGACAAAAGTTTTCTTTCATATTAGATGTTTATTGTTCTGTGAGATTGATGCAGTTAATATCAGCTTTCAAAATGACAGATTAGCATCACAAGTTAATCAGCGTTATTAGCAGATAAATATCGGTAATTTAATCACTACAGTAATTTCTTTCACAATCATAAGATTTACAAATGTAAGTGATTAAGTAATTAGCTTACATCTCAGCAGATTACAATCCCTTAGAGTTTGGTGCGTCTGGTTTTTAAAGATTACAGTATCTAATTAAAGTCACCGCCTTTTGTGAATGAGATTCATTTGCTTGCTGGCCAAAACTTTAAGTACTTTATAAATGATCCCCACATTCCTGAAAGGCCTCTTTTATAGTAACTCCACCAAGTTCCCAGTGAAAACGTAAGTCTTGCACAAGTTGTGTACACTAGGGAAATGAATACCTTACATTAAATTCAATTGAAAAATTATGTGCACTTGATAAAATAAAGACTGGCTCTGCACTAGCATATCTAAACACTTATCAAGGATCCCTTTGTTGCTCCATAAGCATTTGCCCAGGGCAAGTCTAGGTTTCAGCATTCTAAACGTATACTCTTATATTTACAAAGTAGTTTGACGGTTAGTGTTAATTTCCTAAATGCAACATAAAAGGGGTGCTGAAAAAAAGAAAGAAAAAATTAAAGGAGAAAATCATAAAAATAGCAGAGAATCAGCCAAATTGTTTCCATGTGTGGTGCACTGCCAGAGCAGACCACTCTTTAACTGTGTTTGACCTATTGAGCCTGAGCCAATTCAATTTGAAAGGCAGTGTTCTTTAATGAAGGCCTAATTTTTATTGCCACTCCATTGACTTCAAAGCAGTTCAGGTTGCCAAACATAATTCCACTGGAGGTATTTTCAGGTGCACTGCAAATAGTTCATAAATAATTTCCCCATTAGTCTATGTTTCCTCTGAAATACACTCTGTAACTGTTTAGTCTGTTACTTATGCTCTGCTCCTTAGCAGCTTCAAAAAGCCATTTTGCAGCTTTGCAACTTTCAGATTGTTGCATAAATGGTTAGTGCCTATTCAAGGGTTACAGTACACACAAATCAGAATTACAGGATTATTCCATTAAAATACAATCCACAGAGCAATAGCACTAACTAGTACAGTACAACTTGTTTAGTTAATCCAAGATCCCTACTGTACAGGCCCAAAGGTACAAGCATATTTGAAACAAATCTACTGCAAAACTCAATTTTAATTTGTTTGTATCCAAACAGTTTCGATTAAGCACATAACTTAAATTATAAATTAATAGGTGGTTATGAAACTCCTTAAAACATATGGAATAAAGCTGTGTGAACAACCTTTTTTTTATAGTGATTGTCAAATACAATGTGACTAAAAAGGTTTTCAAAAACCTTATGAAGCCACAGTGTTCCTCAAACATTTTTGTTAGTATCATAAAGCCGGGGGCATGAAAACCTGTCTCTCATTTAACTACCGTTATGTATTCCAGTGTAAAATGAAAGGATAGAGATTGACAGCACAGTAGCAGTGGATTGTAATACCTTTAATTCCTCTGCTACGACATCAGTATTGCAGTGTTCCATACTCAAAGTAGACCCAGCTTTGAAGACCACTGCATAGCCATTTTTTAATGTCATATAGGAAAAACACACTGAAACAGAAAATAGTATGCATTGTAGAGATATTAAACTTTGGCAGGTTCAAACATTGACCATGGGGTTCTTAATTACAACCATTGTAACAATCAGTGACATGATGATAACATGCACAATAACTTGTTATAACGTGTTATAACTGCACAAGGTGACATCTCTTATAGAGTAACTGACACCCACCACACATCGTATTACATTGTGTAAAAGACGGTCCTCAGCAAGTTTCATTACAAGACAAGTTTTACTCCATATAACCTCCTCCACTGTATGCCCTAGCGGGAGATGGGAGTAAAAGCATACAGTAAAAGCAAAAAGTTATTGCTTTGCCCAATTATATATTTTATCCTTGCTTTCTCCACCATTCAAATGCTCAGTCACTGCTGCAACCCACATCAGGGCTGTTGCTAAGCTACTGAACCCTGGAGACGAGACTTTCAGTCTGGCCTCATCTTGCACCTGACCAAGGGTCGCTATCGCAACTGTTTGCAACCAGGTTGTGACGTACCAAAGCAACTCAGTGGAGCCTTTAATAGGTGAGCCACTGGGGAGCCCAATTTGAATTTTTATATTTGCATATGCTGATAGGCTGTTTACGTCAGTACATTATCATGTAATAACAAGCTATGTATATATCATGTAATAAAGAGCTACTAATAGGCTACATTCTCAAAGCTATTGCCTCCAAATTGACATGATTGCCATTTTCTTTGTACTTAAAATGACTGATTTTTTATTTGTGATATTGATTTTGAGTAAATAGCATTGAGAAGCTAGCCCTTTGTGCTATTTTTTGTTGCCTGTCTTGTTATTTCCATTCTGATAGATGGAATTCATGGCCAAAACATACAAGGTATAAAAACATTTACATGTCTTAACATTTCCTTCATTGTTTGTAATAATCTCTGTTTTTCTTCTAAATGAAGGATTAATTTGTTTCTGAGTAGATCTAGAAAAGCCCATTCTAAAGTACATGGAAAAATCATAATTCATGATGGGAAATGAATAATACATGCAATAATAGCATCAAAGTACAGTACATGTGTTCCACACACTTCTCCTTTTTTCAACATTTTTACAGAAATCTTTGCCTTAGGTACCCTGTGGGGCCCGAGTATGCTATTAAACTATGTTCATGCTTTGTAAAGAACTTCATAAAAACTCAGAACTTTTTGAAAGGTAATTATGCACAGGAAGTAGGGTCAATATGATTTTTTTTTTTATATGTTTGGGCTGTGCACAGTTCAGAACATAAATTTCAGAAACAGAAAGACGAGTTAACAAGCTGCTTTTTTTTCTTTTTGTGTTATTATTGTTTTTTAATTGCATTTCCTTTCCTGCAGCAGTCTGCCGCCTTTCTGGAAAAAAAAATGGAACACTTGTTTTATTGTAGCAGGTTACAAACAATAAACCAGCCATGTCAATGTACACCTAACATGCTTAATGTGCAAACTGACCATAAATCATAACTTTTTTCAATGATCTCTGATTATACTCACAAAATTACTGCTGCCTTATTTAAATCTACAGCTACAGCTACATTTGTTCTCCAGTATAAATTAGGTTTCATCTGTTAAGAAAATATACAAAAAGCCTGGACAGTTTATAGTTAAAGCTGTTGATTTATTTGTTGCTCTTGTACCTGTACCTGTTTTTCTTTGCAATACTGTATTTGGTCATCTATTTTAACAAGTTAAAAAAAAAAAATAATAATAATAACAATTTGATTATAAACCTTTATTTTGGTCCTGAAATTCTTTCTGTCTAACTACCCAGACCACATGACGTGATGCGTTATTTTTCCCAGTGATTCTCATACACAATAGCACTCCATTAGCCACTGGGACCAGTTTAAAAGTGATCCTAAATCAGTACGTTTACATCGGCAGGAGATAGAGATCACATTGATAATGAAACTTGGCAGGTGGTGGCACCAAGTGCTGATCAAAAACATATTATGACTACCACAATGGGTGTAAAGGCCTTGCAGCTGATGCCTTGAATGGTTACTGTATTGCTGCTTAACATGGGCATTATTTGTTTTAAAGAGTTTAAAAAAGCAAAATGCAGCATTGCGGACACATACAAAGCGGGTAGCATCCTTTCTTCCTACATTATGGAAAGTAGCCAAATGGCATGTAATGAAATGTATAATGTTGAAACACATACACCACAATGCCATCTTCTCACTCTTACTCTACTGCTGCTTTCAGTAGGCCCTCATAATATATACACAAGCACTTCCGTCTGCCTGGTAGTATTCTGTCAGTGTGATCCCATTCCATCACCGTCCAATGCAGCTGACTGTCTCCCATCCCACACACATGGCCTAGTACTTGCAGCCACCTGCTCAATCATAAATGTATCATAAATTAACTATATTGCAAAGTCAACATTAACAAAAAAGGTTTTGATAGACAGAGTATTATAACATCTGTTCAGTCGTTCACATGTATCACAGGTGAACCAATGTAACCAGTGCTACCAAAAGGTTTGCAGTATTTGTGTACTCCCAAATTATAGAGGAAAGCCTTCCAAATATAGACAATGACAACTTGTTTTTTTATTTACAGTTAATCCCGCTTGCTCTGTCTCTCATATGTTGCTAACTTTTCATTTTAAGAATATTAAATCTAGAGGCAGTTCACCACCCATTCAGTACATAACCAGCATGTTTTGAAGGTCTTACATGTATTACAGTAATTATTTCTCTGATCGCTGATCTTAGTACCAGTTCTTAAATGGCTCTGACAGTACAAGCAATGCTCAAAAACACATAATGCCCACAGGTACAGACCCAATTATAACTGAATAATTATCCTCCTCGAACTGAACTTTCTGGGCAAAAGGTTCAACAGGCTGCAGCTGGAATCAGGGTTGACACTAGACCTGTCAAGCGCTGGTAGCCCAGGGTCTAGCAGATAATTACAGAAAGTCAATTGATAGCAATTCAGGCAGGGGGAACTCTTCAAAAGACTTCACAAAAATAATTTATACAATTTAAGCAAAAGGTCCACATTGTTTCTAAATATGATTATGTGTGTCACTATTGAAGGAACGGAAAATACCTTTTCAGCATAATCGTTATACAAATGTACTGCGATAGTTATGTAGTTTACAGTTTATTTATATACATGTATTTACGAAGATTTACCAAGGTGTACAGTGACATTTACCATGCCTTACCACAGTTTTACTATGCCATTACAAAGTTTTTGCATATTTATTTTAGTTTTTAACATGGTATACCGCTGTAAACTTGAATAGCACAAAAGTACACCCTGTCTTACCACAGTATATATCAAACAATACAAGATGAGTTAAATTAACACAAATGTCTTTGAAGGCTGTGCAAACCTAATTTTAAAAGCACATGTATTTATTACATTTTTTCATGAGCAGGTTATTGGTTAATCCCTTGAGCAGCTTCTGGGAGACCCTGTCTTGCCCCACCCAATTTCAGTAGTTCTGCACAGGAAATGAGTAAGCTCGATCTATAGCATTTAGGAAAAGGAGCATATCTAAATGAGTTAGGAAGACAGTGGGAATGTTTTAATGTGATAAGCCCCACAAAAGCTATGGTAAGAAGATAATAGTTGAGTTGTGTCATTGCTGGTAATACACTAGTTTGTAATTTGTTGGACTTATTTTTCCTCATCGATTTTCCATGGGGTCACCATAGCCTATGTCTAGTGTTCATACTGGAGCAGGATGTAGCTCAGTTGGTTTGTGAGGCTCTTTTGAGACATCACACTAAAACTGTCGAATCTAATTGTACCACTAGGGCATTGGATTGCTCTTCTTGACACGCCGTGGGCTTCATTTCACAGACTGCACAGCTCTTCTCCAGAGTAGTAACTGTAAATCAATCTACAGTTCTATGTATTTAGACAACTGGTGCCAATTACGTAACATGTTATCATGGTTCAATGATTATATTTGTATGGTTCAAAGTCATTTGTTGTGCTTGTTTGTCTGTCTGTGGTGTGCTCCAATTACTTTGACTGTTTTATCAATGTTTTGACATTTTGCATTGTGAACATTTAAATGAAAATACATTAAACAACATTTCCAGGGATATATTCCCTTGGTATACTGTATAGCACAATTCCACCATTTTAATGACACACATCTCATATGATCCATTAAAAAATTTAGCATTTCTCTAATATTCCACTGGAATTCCTTATTCATTGGAGGTCATTTTGTTTTAAAGACACAGTGCCTTTTTCATACTTTACAAGCTCTATATTTTGCGATAAAGTGATATTAGAAAAAATATAGCATTTAAAAAAAAAACAAAGCTTCTTCTCCAGGGATAACATAGATTGAAAATGTAATGTATAAACTTCTGCTGAAAGTAGTTGGTGTTAAAGGTTTGAAGTTAAAAGTAGTTTTGTGTTCCTTCAGATAAAACTGCTTTTGAAATGTGGAGGCCACAACAGACTAGCAACAAGAATGATTTTGTTTCAGTTAAAACTGAGTGCACAGTAGGCTAAACTCCAGAATAATATGTTCCAAAGATGCCATTGTGAAAAATCAAACATGATGTGGAACACATCAACTACCAGTATAACTACAGTAACTATAAAATCTGAGTTTTAAAGCTAGTCTAATATTACTATATCTACATAGTTTTCCAATTGCTTTCAATTGTGTTTTAAAATTATATCTGTAACATCTATTTTTAAGGTTGAGTAATTGATCCTAAAATATATTTTGTCACTTGTACAGTTTCTGTGAGAAAGGTTGAGTGCATGATATATGTACTGTACACTTCCAATTATGTGTATTTTGTGTTAATCCATATATTACATTTAAGGTTGGTGAAAGTGTTCATTTTGGGGATGTAAAATTAAAGTCCAAGAACCATTTCACCATATGTAGACAAAGTGAAAGAAACATACATTTTATGCCAAAGTAAACATTAGTTTTTATTTACAGCTTCTCTAGGGATCACAGTAATCTGTACTCTTAAACGCTAATAAACATGTACAGTGGTATACCATGGTAGAAGCACAGCACAGTTAGTGTAATGATGTGTACTGTGGCCTGTTGGCATTTCAGCAATAAACTCTAAAATGCTAAAGTCAAAGTAAGATGTTGCCTAAACTACAATAAATGAAATAGCTGCAAACCTGTAGTAGATTATGTTAAATACACAAAAGCAGAGTTGCATAAAAGTTGCATACATTCACAAAATCTTATAACATTTGGCTCTAGGTTTAGAACTGTTCTTTTTTGTACTGACGGTGTAAATCTTTCTACTTTTTTCATTATTTATTGGTTCAAAATTACATTATAATAGTTTCTATACCTCATTATTATTGTATTTAAAATTGTATTTCTGTAGAAAGATAGCTGAAGTGCCAAAGCATTTTAATTGTGAGTCATCTGGCCTAATGACAGATAAAAATTACAAGTGTACTTTATTAAGCTCATTTATAAACTAGTAAATTAAATATGGAAACTAATGGAATTCCTTCCAAAGTCATGTCTGTGTTTCTACCCTCTCCTGCAAATAGATTACTGCATTAAGGTTTTTCCTTAAATGAAAGAAATTGCATTGACCTCTTCTATCTATTGCTTCCATATGAAAGCAGTTATCTTTCTTGCAAATGGAAATGAGACCAAAAATTGCAACAAATGGGGCCATGCCACTGAATGCACATGTTTTTTTGCAGAAAGTATACATGCCTGATTGAATTAACTTTAACCCTTCTGGCCACTGAACAGACATCCTTTAATGCCGGCCTTGTTTTTTTATAACGGCACTTGTTAAATTTGTTTTGAATCTCAGCTTGGGTAACACTGTATCTGAGCCCCAGCAGATAACTTCTGTTAATATTAAACACCTGGTAAGCCCTGGCTCTCTGGGGACCTAACAATGCTCAATCTGTCCTCAGGCTTCTTGTCGGCGAGTTAGGCACTACTGATCCACTCCAAATAAAAAGTGTTTTGAAGGAAAACACCTGTTTGTGAAACTGACCCCAAACCAGTGAAGGGATGAAAGGAGTCAGCTGGATGGAAAGGGGCCTGGCAACCATTGCAGGTGTTTCCTATGTTCTTCAATATACTGGGAAACTAAAGACTGGGAAACAACATATGGCAAGAAGTGGAACTCTGTCTCACATGCTCTTTCACTCTTTTGCTCTAAGATATAGCTATCTTCAATTAAATCAATAAATTAACATTTGTTGGGAACATTTGGTGGTTAGTAGTCTCTTGTCAGGAATGAAGTGTGTTAAAGTCCAGTAATAGTCTAACCTTGCATTTAGCCAATACACTTCTCATGCAAGATAGGCAAATGAATAATAATGTAAGCAGCCATTGTTACTAAGCATTTTACACAGTACAGCTTAATATTGTGCGCTTACCTGTACTACCTGAATTGTAACCTTAAAGTGTGATTCAGGTGGCAGGAGCTAGGGCTCCTCCCCCATTCTGTCACACCAAAATATCTGTCAATCTCCCTTATTCTCTGTCTTGCATTTTCTTTTGTGTATCGCGACACAAGACTATCAATTTTAGATAAAAAATGCCTACTCATCCGCAGCACTTTTTTTGTCTTTGGAATCTCAATTCTCGAATGGTGACTGCATTTCTCCTTCTGGCCATACTTTCAAAGAAATCTGTCTGTCATGCTGGTTCTCCTCCATCTGACAACACTACTGAGCCATCTACTGACCTGCTGCCTCAATCTCCGCCGATCCTGCTGCCCGCTCCCGCTGTTTCGGTCAACCAGGCTTCTGAAGCTACTATTACCCTCCCTGCCGCTCTAAACACCAGCAACGTCAGCCTCTCAGCTCTGCCGTTTCTTCATCCACGACCACCTGGACAAGCTTGATAACAGATTACTCATTTAGAACCAGCACCCCTCCCTTCCCCTGCTTCAGCCATTACATCTGCGTCTGTCAATTCCACTGCACCCACAACACCCTCCCTTCAAGTTGAGCTGCCAATTTTGATCTGGCTCCTCCCTTGCTTCCTTGGTCCACCGGCACTCTCTCCCCTCAGCTTAGATGCAATATTACTGAAGGTCTCTTTGGTTCCCTCAGCTCATCTGTTCCCACTACCTGTTCCTCAATTCAGCGATCTGATATTCAACTAAATTCAGCCCTTTGTAGTCTCCTCACCTCCGCTCAAGATGGCCGCTGCCCTTGCTCCATCTACTCACTCATCCTACTCAACCGGTTGGTCTGCCTTTACAACCTGCAAGCAATATCAGATCTCCCCTGCACCCTTCAACCAGGACTTCATTCTGTCTTTTCTTGTTCATGCAAAAGATAATCTACACCTCTCCTTACCCAGCTGGCGTTCAATTGTCTTCCACTGCAGTGAAGTCTTACATTTGTTCTTCTCTATCTGATAAAAAAAATAAATAAATAAATAATGCTGATCTCACTACCAGGTGCTGTTTTACACAATCCATCTGCTTTTCTGATTCTTTCTCCAATATGCGCCTCCAAATCCCTATGACATCAAGCAACTCATTCTACCACTCAACACCACACTTTCGCCAGACACTGATAGTCTGGATGCACTTTAAAATCGGATCACTCATATGGAACCATCAATCTCCTCCCCCTCGCACCAGCTGCACCAACCGCTCCAGCCACGCCCATCACTTCTGCTGTTCCCGTTGCACCTGCCCTGCCGCCAAGCTACCAATGTTCACCCTGCTACTTCTTCTAGATCTTTAATTGTGAGTCATCTGGCACTCTGTATCTGCCCACTACTATGGTGTTCCTTCAACTCATTTGTTTCCCTGCCAATCCCTCAGTTCAGCAATCTTTTATTCAATTAAATTGCACAATCTCCTTGCCTCCACCCAAGTCTACATGTCCACTGCCCTTGCTCCTTCCATCTTCTCCTCCACGTCCAGCTGGTCTCCCTTTCAAGCAGGACTGCATTCTGCATTACCTGTCCTCGTAAAAGACAAAATATTCTTTCTGTATAGGTGCAGCAACCTCAGCAGCCAGTCAATGTCAACAAGACCACTGCCATGGTCGTGTGTTCATTGCTCTCTCCATGATATCTCTTGTGTCCAACAGAATTGCTAGTATGCCCGGAGTGGGGACCATCTCTCCGAATGTGACCACCAGAGGTTTCCTCCCAGCAGGGGGTTCTCCTCGAACCAGAGGGGACCTCTGGCCAAATCTATCATAACTCTTTAGTTTTCCCATTCTCTGCCCATGCTAGGTTCCCCTTGCGGGAAGTATTGCTTGCTTCCCACCTTGGAAGCTGATCGGTTCGTTCTCACCTCTTAGTTGAATTTGATAGTGATTCGAGTTTAAAAAAGTTTCTAAAACAATTTAAAAAAATAAAATATACTAGTACTTACCTGCAAGCTGAGGTAAAACTAATCAAAACTAAACAGCTTGCTGTAAAAGTAAAACTCTTATTCAAGTTTCCGCAGCTCAAGAAACCTTGGTGGCAGCTTATAGTATATATATATATATATATATATATATATATATATATATATATATATATATATATATATATATATATATATATATATATATATAGATGTGTAAGAATAGAAATTAAAAAATACAATAGACTTTTTCTCTCTATTTTTTCAGTACTGCAACCTAGCCATTCAAATGGCAGTTATCTTTAAAATATAAAGATAAGTAACATAAAATGAACTACTTCTGGTCAATACCACACTTTCTTAAACAGATTGGCCACAGTAGTCTATACATTTCACCCGCAGTCAGTTTTTCACATTGAACATGCACCTCGTTTGTGAATGTAACTATAAGGCCTCCAAGTAAAACAATTAATTTTGTATTTTACCAACGACAGATCAATACTTATCCAGCTTACATGTAATAGGTTAAAAAATAAAAACAAACAAAAAACATTACAAGCCTTTTATACTAAGTGCTTCGTCTTGCTGTATTATACTTTTTTATTGGCCATTCCTAATACAGGTACTGACAAACTGTACTTGAAACTGTGTTTTAATTTTGCTTGTTGTAAGCTCAAGCATGGGGATGCAAACACATACAAACTAAATTATCTAAATCCTTTGCATTTCATGAACACTGAACTAACATTTGTTGTTGTTCATGGTTACAACACTGACCACATGACATCCAGGTTGATGATACTTTATTGAACAACTGAATCTTGATTGAAAAATTATAAGGAAACCAGGGAATTAAATCCACAAAAAGACAGAAAGACATTCAGGGCATCACAGCTCTGCCATTGCTTGGCCAATCATTGGCTTCTATTAGCAAATTATTCACAAATCTCACCATCCAACACCATTTCTAAAGACACTGCAGCACTTCCTTCCTAAGTTCAAAGACATGTTCCAAAACTTTTCCACAAGACAGCCAATGGTGCAACTTCTTTTCCTCCCCCCTGTCACATGACTTCACAAACCGTACAAAAGCTACCAAATGGCTAGTTGAAGCAACATCAGTCGTAGCGCATATGTATCGCTAGCCTTAACCCTGTCAATGGGCTGTGTTTTGATATCAGAAGCCATATTTTCAATTCTTCTTTGTATAGTGTTGTCAGATAGCAGGATGGTTTTCAGTTTTTGGGCGGCTTCAGCACTGATCATGACTTCACACATGTCAATAGCTGCTGGAAGTAGTTGTTACCCAATTGTGTAAGGTTTCTTGTTTTTCGCTTTCCTCAATGATATAAGATAGGATTCTCTGATACTGTTGCAGCTTTAAATAAGCAATTCCGTTATTTCGCTTTTTCTTGTTCTTTACGAAAAAAATTAAATGCGGATGTCTGGTATTCAAATGATGCCAATGGCTTCATGGACTCATTTGCTAATACCTCAGAACAAATCAGACACTGTGGTTTTGGATTTTCGATGGGGCCTACAAATCCAAAACCAAAGTTTAAATAATTCTCATCATACCTCCTGATCACCAACTTCTGCATTTTCGCACTTAGTTCTCTGCTGGCGTGTTCTCTATTTGTTTCACTGGATTCTTTACTCAAAGCATGTACCGTAAAATCATTTTATAGGTCTGTGACAGAGAGCGAATGAATTCGAGTCAACAATCTCCCTCCGACTTGTGAGGGCATGGTATAACAGGAACAGTGTGCCCCAGACTGGATGGTTTTGCAGTTCATTCCAGGATCAGTTGGAAGTTGGTCATCCAGAAAGGCGGCAGAGTCACAATACTAGAAGCCCTAATGCGGTAGGTGATGTGTCAGTCATGGATTGGAGGATACGTGATTGCACTCACTACCAAAGGGGGTGTAACTGAGGGTATATCAGGGGATGTGGCAAAGCAATCTGTTCCTCTGTTATGGTTATGAAATGACCGGAAGGAATAAAAAGAAACCGTGGGTGTTTAGTGTTGTCTTGTCTGTCTATTTATCTGTTGCTGTTTGTCATTGTAGATGGCTAAATATCCGGGAGCTGTCGCTGTTAAACCAGCATCAAACCCGGACTGCACTATTAATATTATTATTATTAATAATTTCTTAGCAGACGTCCTTATCCAGGGCGACTTACAATTGTTACAAGATAACACATTATTTTTACATACAATTACCCATTTATACAGTTGGGTTTTTACTGGAGCAATCTAGGTAAAGTACCTTGCTCAAGGGTACATCAGCAGTGTCCACCACCTGGGATTGAACCCACAACCCTCCGGTCAAGAGTCCAGAGCCCTAACCACTACTCCACACTGCTGCCCTACTACTCCACACTGCTGCCCTACACCACTGTTACCACTGTTTCGTGTATTCACAACACCACTTGCACCCGGAGCACTCACTGTTGGACTGGTGATCGTGTAGGTGTTTTAAAGTGTGTGATTATTATTATTTTGGGACTGAACCCCGTGCATAGCCTTTATTATTATTTAAGCAATTAATAAAGCTTTGTTTTCACCATTGAACTGTTGTTGGACTGTTGTTACTCAGCACTGCATCACCTCTACACCTGTGCACTACAAACCACTTTGCCACAAGGTCGCACTGGCATAAAAGTCGCTCCCCCCTTTTTGAGAATTCAGTTTTAGTAAAACACCTTTTTTGTGTTTAAAATACTTTTTTTAATTATTATTTTTTCCTACATAATAACACTGATAAATAAAGAAAGATGTACAGGTTTAGCTTCGAAATAACCCTTGTTTGCATCACTTCTGTATTCCTACCTGTATTTTATTTTCACTTAGCTTATCAAGTACCCAAACAAGTTCAAGAAATTATCTTTGCTTTACTGAACATTTATTTCCAAAAACATACTTAGACAATAGTTCCCGCTGCATTGGCTTTTACAAATTTGTTGTATTAATTCAATTTAAAAGAAAAGTATTAAACAGTGCTGCTTGCATCAATTAAAAAAGCAAAAACAAAACAATAACTAAACAGTGCACCATCTAATAATAAGTAAACATTTTAGTGTTGCAGTACAATTGCATTAGATTTCCAGCTGTACAAATACATTGATTTTGTTTTGTTAATCAGAACCATAACCATACACATACTTTACCAGTGTACCACTGCATCGCACTGACATTTAGAACAAGTTTCACTATGTATTAAAGTCATTAAAAGTACTCTATTCAAACAAAATGTTTTCTACATCGGGCCATAATCACTTTCCTCTTCTGTCAGCTCGTCTTTCTTTCACCATTTTAAGTTTGTCTTTGTTTCGTCTCCAGTCACGTACTGTTGTTTTCAGCACTGCGATTAACATGTATTTTGGCAAATTCAACAATGCGAAATTTCATACCTGTTGAGTGACATTTTATTTTTTTTTCTGACTGTCCTACTTTTTCCAGTCTCAAAGTCACCTGCATTATTATAGCACTGCAGTTACAACGAACAGAACACTTAAGTTTACTAACCAATGGCTGTGTGCTATGGATCCCAGGGACGGGTTCAGTCTGAATGTTGACAAATCAATGGCTCGGGAGGATGGGAATAAGGAAATTCATAGAGACTGACAGCTATTTTGTTAACAGTGAAGAAGTATAGCTGTGACATTTTCGAGAGGAAGTCAGTCACGAGTCTGAAAGCTTGTGTTTAACATTCAAAACGAGTATGGGTTGAGAGTAACAAATTAAAACTTTTAATTAGAAAAAAAAGTGTTTTGAGGGGGCGAAAAATACCATTCACACATTAGGTAAGGCCCTATAGAAATATGAAATCTAATCTTGCAGGTAATACCACAGAATGAACTTTAGAAGGTCATAAATGGAAGGCATCATTTTACATAAAACTCTTCACATGATCTCTGCCATGGTTGCTTTGAATGTCAGATTGCTGATGGGCTTAGGTCATTGTGCATTATAGTAGAGCATGTCAAAAATGTCAAGCATTTTTTATACCATAAGTTAACGCCAAGAGATATGAAACTGCACGACAGGCAGTATTATTGTCATCCAGAGGCACACTGCTGAATCATGTGATGTCCTTATTATTCATGGGAAAATAATCTGGGACGAAGACTCTGGCAACAATACTGAAGACATTATTAGATTGGTCTCTTGGGAAACGATGGTACAATTAGACCCCCATTTTCTCTCACCCTACCACAGACTTCTTCAAAGGTTGTTAAATAATTTAAAATGCACCTGAAAAACTAGTGGCAGTTTGTAAAAGAGTTTGCCTTTAACCTTTGACTGCTTGAGGTTATAGTGCTGCCAGCATTTATGTGGCTAAAAACAAATTATATAGAGAGACATTTCTAAAACATTGAGTACCATATTAATAAAAAAAGTAAATTATTGCATTCATGTTTAAATTATAATGAAAAATTATTAAATGTAGCGTCCTGAAATGCAAAAAAATTGGAAGTAAACATATCTAACTTATCAGGCAATACGGGTATGACTTTCTAATTTTGTTGACTTCTTTCTCCCTTGGAATAATATTTTACACTGCTCTATTTAAGGATACTATGACAAGTTTAGCTTTGTGCCAGTCAGAGGTCATTTTAGTTTCATTACATTTCTTACATTTGCGGTTGTATGAGCAGAATCTCACTAATGAATGTGGCACAATGTGAATTTGACTGAATAAACACCCTTAATGATTAATTAAATCAAAATAAGCAATTTGTTCACATTTACTTTGCTTACTGAACATAAAATGTACCCAAAACATTTCAACTTTATAATTATCAGCCCTTTAGGTTTCAAATATAGGTTTTAAGTAATTAATGGGAGTCACTTTCTGTATGTGCTGTGTGTCAGTACTGTAATTTGAAAATGATAAACAAAATAGGGAAAACCTAAACATGACTACAAAATGAACAAATGTGTTATTTCAGGCTTTTGTTTTTTTTTTACTTCAAAAATAAGACACACACAGAACTTAGCTCCATTAAGATTTTCAACAGCAACCTGACACAAAAAAATCTCCTGCTGAGCAGAATAGTTGAAACAGTCTTTCAGCTGAGTTTTTATTGCCCTCAATAATGCACAACCAGTTTCACAATTTCAAGGGGAGTGATGAGAAGTCAATATGTAGAAAAGTTTAAACCTTGTTTAGGAGTTCTGTGCTGTACATAACTGAAAATGTAACCAAATCAACTGTAGCTAGTGTAGTATGCCTGTTTGTTACCAGTAGGTGCAGCTATAATGCAACACAGAGAGAGCAACACCATGACCTTCAGTATGCTTTCAGCTCAGCACAGTGTTTTTTCTTTGACAGATCAATATTTGTACCTCATCACAGTATGTTTTCCAACTATATAAATCCAGGTGGTATGTAAGTAACATCATTTTACTAGTTTAGCTTATTATTTACTGCAAACTAAAGTTGGCAAGTGTGTTGATTTTGTCAGTAACAAATAAAGCGCAAAAAAAGACTACACAATGCAATTTCTGGCATGTGAGTTGAGAGTGCATATTTTTTATTTATTTTTCAGTACAAGGTGCTGAAAGTATTTTAGAAGCTATCCTAGTACGGTCTTTATGTGAATTTATTTTGCACTACAAAACTGTCCAAAGATAATGGTAATTGTTATGAAAATACTGTATAGGATAGCAGCATTATAATTACAATTGAATTCCCAACCTCTACCACACGACACCAATTACACAAATGCCATGAAAAGGAATGATATAAAAAATGTGCAATTTTATGATTTAAAATGTTAATTAGGCAGAATGGTGCAAACCACACAACACATATTTCTCTACCTTCTATAGAAAGTTTTTTGCACTAATATACTTCTTATTATTTATATTGTATGTCTCCTTAGGCTTAGAATCAATTATTTGCAACTCTGCCAGCTTGAAATTCTGAAACTAAAAGCATTGTTATGTCAGGAGACATTACAAATCAGTACCATCTATGCCATAACGTCTGCCATGGCGATAATCCAAAGGACCAGTCCACTTAGTAGAGGACTCTTACCCACAGTTTTACAGAGGTCTGCTAGTCACCTTTGCATGTTCCCATCCTGTGAGGTGACATTTCTCACTGGATATTTTCCATTGAATGGTGCAGCAGGTCTGTAGCAAGAAGTGATTTTTGCTGCACAGATGATTAATTTCAAAATCATTTCCTAAATGCTACATAGGACATGTTTGTTTTGAGGAAATAGTCATATGTTTTGGAGGACTGAAAGATGGAATAACAGATAATTACAGTAAAAACACTTTATACAAGGGGATAAAGGATTGCTACTATTAGCTTTAATTAGCTAACTGCTTTCTTAATAGCTAGTAATTGATCTCAACAGTGGATTGCAAAATCTAAATTCTAAAAAAGAAGATGAAGGAAAAAAAGAAGCACAGCTTTAAGTGGATCAGCCGACATCTGCACGCTAATGACCCAATTGTTATGATAGGTGTTTTCTTTACCCCAGAGTGGCAGCATTGTAATTCATCTCTGAATGAGTGGGGACAATTAGTACCGTCAATCTGTCCCACGTGTTCCTTCTAGCAATATAACTAGGACTGCTCCTGGGCCCCAGTGGAGAAACTAACCCTGAAAACTGAGACCTGCTCTCAGTTGGATGCAATCATGATTATCTCAAAAGGGCCACCTGCTGATAGTGGCTGCTCTTTTGTGTGTGTGTCTGTCTATGCATGTGTGTGTTGCGGCTTCCACTGCCCCAAGGGAAGGGAACATCGAGGGCTAACCCAGCTAACACAAAGCTGGATGTACACAGAGCGAGTGGGTATGTCCTCCCCAGACACAGGCATCCTTTCATAACTGCAAATGAACGCTAAAGCAGGGCTTACAATATTTAAAGTTAATTTAAAAAAAAATCAATTTAAAGGAAGGCTGAAGCCAAACGTGGGCAGGGGACTTTATTAATAATAAAAGGTTACTATATATTAAATAAAAATCACAATTATCAAATACTGAAAAACAATTTCAATATAATAGTAAGATATTTGTTCATAAACAAAAAAGACCCCTTAAAATAAAGTGTCCCAATTTCCCTCACACTCATATGCCTTTAACCACAATTCTATTGTAAATCCCATAGCAATCATTGCTTTGAAGTTATTTTTGAACTACAGTTTTGACCTGCATATACTTGGGTCACAATTCTTTGGAAATGAAAAAAAAATTCTTTCATTTTGCTTTTGTATTTTGGTCTTGGTGTGAAATGACACTTAATAATACTGTAGAGAATGCATAACCTCTAACGATACTAAGGGCCAGCCGGTATTTGTGACATTTTGAAGGGGCGGAAACAAGGCAGTAACATGCGAAAAGGCAGGCGAAGACAGCCAGGGCAGAAAAAAAATAAAATAAAAGTCTGTGTTGTACGACTGTTTTCTCTGAATATCAGTGAATTAATGCTATTACATACAACTACGACTAGTAGTAATAATAATAAAAAATATGTTTATTATTAATAATAATAATAATAATAATAATAATAATAATAATAATAATAATAATAATCTGCTTTTATTTTTATTGTGTAAAATATTGAAAAATACGGACGTGAGTTTGAAAGAAAACATACACACACACACATTTGGCAATTACTTCGTTTCCACAACGTCTGCAGCAAAAATCCATACTGTGCCCTGGCTTGTGTCAGCACCATGCAATGCCAGCATCCTCATACCCGTCTGGCACAGTGCTGCCCAGAGACCTGTTGTGCACAAGGCTGTATAGTAACTGCACAAGAACGAAGATTTAAAAAAATCCAAAAACCACTATAACACTGTCGCCAGGATCAATACCGGTGCATATTATATACAATAAGAAGTCGAATGAAATGCTATCCAGTGCCGTGAAAAAAAAAAAGTTAATAGCAGATGTTTTTCTTTTTTTAACAGGCGGAGTCGGGTAGTTGTATTATTATTATTATTATTATTATTATTATTATTATTATTATTATTATTATTATTACTTCTGTCGAAAAGCCAAAGCAAATTTAAAAACTTCATCTTGATGCCTCTGAGATTACCTTTATAAGTATTAGTTAATTTTGTTATCTACACGGATTTATACATTTCGAGGGGACCGCTTGGCATGCTGACACGGTATAGCCAAAATGTGCGGTGGGCTTGTTCTTACATGACGAGAATTTGGGCTTCATAATGCTTCTGTGTAGGCCAACATGAGAGTAGTCAAATGTTTAAAACTAAAAGTTAATATCTTTAAATTGGTTAAAAAAATCATATGCTCTTTATTAGTATTGTACTTTGTTTACACTTGTTAGCCTTGAGTTTGATTGAAGTTCAATGTAATGGAGCACTGTGTCTTTAAGAAATGAATAATGTGAAATCACAGATGACGTGTGAATATGTCCATGGACTTAAAAGAAGTGTACCGTCTGTAGTTGTAGCTTACTACAAAGATAAGAAATAAAAGAAAATATATCTAAAAAGCTTTACCATCACTGAAAGAGACACTGCTTGAAGCAAACCTCTCTGTGAGCAGAAAATAGTTTATTGTTTGTACGTATTAAAGAAATAATACATATTCTTTATTAAACATTTACTCTAACTTTGGCAAAAAAAAAGTAGGCTAAAGAAGTCTTGTGTTTGTTTTGTTTAAGGGTGCAACAAACACAAAATATATTATGATAATAATTTGAATAATACATATACTAATATTTGATACTGTAAATTATTAATTTTAAATTATTCAGTGTTGTGTGCAAGTGTTTGATATATGAGGTCAGTGGAGCGTCTTGAGGCATGTACTGTTTTGTTTTTTCAAATATCCGGATGTTTAGTGTTATTTTTTTGTTACTATTAGCTTTCGACAAATTCAAAGTTGACTATAAATCAAATCTTGCGATGTGATTTATAGCTGGAATTGAGTAGATTTGGTCGAGCGATAGCAAATCACTCCCCCTTCTCAACCCACTTGTAGTCAACAAGCGATAGCTGCTTTTTGAAGGGTGAAAAGGGCTTGTTTTGGTTCCGCGAGATTTCGCTTGGAATTTTTCTTGTGTTTTGTCACTGCTAATGATTTCGCGTTCTCGTTCGCTAAGTGCTAACTTTGATTTGGTCTGGCCCTAAGTCAGTTAACAACACATTACTTTGTTTGAGTAATAACTATTTTTTACCTGCTGATGCAATAGGATATCTCATTCATTAATAGTTTTTAGCAGCCAAAATGAAATGTAATGATATGTAGCTTTGCCAAAAATATAAAAGAAAAGAAAAAGAAAACCAATGCAAATCAAATATAATAATGAAGGAATGGTAGAACAGGTTAATTTCCTAAAGTGAAAATAATGTAAAGTCCACCAACACATTATTATTTTACAGGAATTATGCATTCTACTCTAGTTACTTCAGGCAGAGCCTACTCCAGTATCACTGAAACAGACAGACATAATGCACCTGTTACACTCTCCGAAGAAACCATGATGAAGTGGCAAATTTCAAACAGTAGGACTAAAAATGAAATGATCCAGCCTTAGAAGCAGAAACTACAGGGACAATGAGGACAAGCAAGCTGCTGTTATGTTTTCATTAGCCACCCGGGAGGCTTAATGAGGAAAACATCCATAATGGATATAAACCCATTGCTCTTGTATAGTGGTGAACAAAAGGAGTGATCGAAGCTTTCTGTCAATGGCGGTATAGTGGAAAGGGCCTGTACGTATGTATATTAAGAGAACTTATCCATTTTTTATGAAACGTAGCGTATGGGGATAAAAGAAGGTGCCTGTCTGTCTTTATAGATATTTCTGCCCCCTTTGTGCTGAAGATCTTTTGTTTTGCCTTATTTTTTTAGTATATGTACAGGATATTTTTCAAATATAACTCTATAGATTCCTGGTACCTAATCACTGCCTGTGTTGTAGCTCTTAACACCGTTGGACCATCCAACATCTAAGGAAGAAAGCAACAACCTTTTAATCTATAGGAAACAGACAAGATACATAACAACAAAATGGTAGTGTACATATCAGTGACATACAATCCCTGCCACAGCTGTAAATACCAAAGGGAGCCATCGGTATCATAAAAAGATAAATCATCATGAGCTGCATCCAATGTTTTTCCATGGAAAAATAGAAGTTGGAAATACAGACTGATATGGCGACTACTCTTAGCAAGTGTCATCACAATTTACAAAAAGTACATAATCTCTAGTGCAGGTCACTAAAACAAAAGTTAAAGGAGGGAAGAAAATTATTTAAAAGCCTTAACTATCCAGTTGGTGGTGAATACACAGTGATTAGTGACTTGGTGCAGTAGTTGTAATCCGGGTTTTAATGCTGGCTTGACAGCGACAGCTCCCGGGAGTTTAGCCGTCTAATAATTACAAATAAACAGTTATAAACACAAACAAAATACAGCACTCATGGTTATCTTATTTCTGTACTCCTTTTACAGGTCCGTCCGTCCATAACCATAACAAAGGAATAGATTGCTTGGCCACATCCCCTGAAATTCCCTTAGTCACGCCTCCTTCAGTGCCGCGTCCAATCACGTATCCTCCAATCCGTGACTGACACATCGCCTACTGCATTAAGGCGATGACTTCTGGTATTGTGGCTCCGCCCTCTTTCTGGATGGCTGACTTCCAACTGACCCTGGAATTAACTATCAAACCATCCAGTCCGATGCACACTGTTCCTGTTATACTGTGCCCTCACAGGTCGGGAAGGAGATTGTAGACTAGGATTCATTCGCTCTCTGTCACAGTGGGATGCATTTCTCTGTATTTAAAGTATTATGGATCTTCTTGTTGTTACTGCATCTTGTAAAGCGCTTTGTGATGGTGATCCACTATGAAAGGCGCTATATAAAATAAAGATTGATTGATTGTGAAGTTGGCTTCCAAACAGAAGGTTTGTCATTTGGTTGCCAAATGCCCATAATTAAAAATAACATATTTAGCTCAATTATGAAACAAAAATGGAACATATAACCCATAATATAAAATATGTATTTGTAGGTGTGTGTGTGTGTGTGTCATATTCTCAATTACTTCTTACAAACTACTGGTATCTACTGAACTTCTCTGTTTCTTATCTTCAGCCATAACTTCATTAGCTGTAACATACTGTTTGAAGCAACTTTTTTCCCACTAAGTTATACTGTATAACCCTGGGAGACTTTGAAGACTTCTTGGTTCTAAATACTAGGTGAAATATCTGTCTCAGGACTTTTTTATATTCCTATTTTAGTTTTTTTAAAACGTGGCTGTCAATATATTTCAGCTCTCAATAAACCCACTGCATAAACAGTCTATTCTAAAGTCAATGTTCTGAAATACAGGATGACAGACTAGTATATATATATATATATATATATATATATATATATATATATATATATATATATATATATATATATATATTTCTTGAAATGGATAAGGGTGTCTGCTAAGAAATAAATAATAATAATAATAATAATTATCGTACTAGTGTACTGTATTACCCCAAAGAAACTACAGCAGCCATTACTTTCAAAGCAACACAATCGTGGTTCTTATGTGGCAGCATTTGTGCACCTGTACTGATATTATGACAGACAATGTTGACCCAGGGGACTTTTTGACCTGAAAAAAGAAACAAGGACCAGGGGTCACAAATGGAGATTAGATAAAGGGGCATTCAGAACAGAAAATAGGAGGCACTTTTTTTACACAGAGAATTGTGAGGGCCTGGAACCAACTCCCCGGTAATGTTGTTGAAGCTGACACCCTGGGATCATTCAAGAAGCTGCTTGATGAGATTCTGGGATCAATAAGCTACTAACAACCAAACGAGCAAGATGGGCTGAATGGCCTCCTTTCGTTTGTTTCTTATGTTCTTATATAATGGTACTGCAATGCTGAAGATTAGAAAGTATAAAAATTGATGCATAGTTGCCCATTCTGTGACAATTTCCCCTATGTACAGAAGAACATTGCACTGCCATTGTAGATGTAATGTAAACAATGAATGTGGTGCCTGAAGTTAACTGCGGGGGGGTATGCAGATCAGAAGGCTGTATTAGTTATACTATCAATATGCTGAATTCATTTACAAATCTTCTGTTAGATCCAATTGCAGTTTGGATTGTACAGTGTAATAAATCTCAGCTTATTGAAGTGAATGGAAGGCAAAGGCTGGACGTAAATCACAAACCATACTGTTCAAAGCCATCAGCAGCTAGGAGGAGATTCAATACACTTCAGATGGAACAGTTTGATACTTTGACAAGACATTCATTCTCAGACTAATGCCACTGTTGCACTGTGACAAATTGGGTTCTGAATCCTTATATCTTATTCATTAATGGTTAACATTTGTTGGGCAAAGAAGCCTATTAACAGAAAAGTTGGTAGTAAAAAAAATTACATATTTTGAATGTGAATGTGTATCTGTGCTCCATATGTTTCTAAAACACAACCCATAGTCCCGCAATTGAGTTTTTCAATAACATTTTCTGAAATAAACAGAAGCCCATAGATTCCAATTCTCCTTGTACTGTTCTGCCCCATTAAGATGATTTATTTTCCTTTTTTTTTTCATTTGTCCACCAAATTGTTTTTTCAATGTGAATGTAAATCAAAGAAATTTTCACCTAAGACTGGGCCCTGCATGGTCATTTCTGTTAACAGCATTTCTTACCAATAGAGTGTTGGAAAAAATTAATAGCCGTCTTCTCTAAGGTTCTCATTTTTAATAGGGTATACAATTACAACATATCATGATGTCACAAAGACCCTTTTGGCTATAAAAAGCAAAAGCCACATTTAACCATAATTTCTGTAAGGGGACCTGTTCTTTGTTTAAGCTTTTGGAGATATTCATAATGACAATTTAATGTTTAGCAAAATATATATTTTCATTTTTAAAAGTAAGCATAGATGGTGTGCCATACAAAGGTAACACTTGAGTTTATTACATGGCTGCTGTCAATTTAAAAATATAAACATGGAGTAGAAATGTGATTTTAATTAAATGTACGTAAATCAGCAAACAACTGACTGGAATTACTGGTAGCTTTTCATTAAGGCTGTATTCACACTGGGTCAGTTTCAAACTGACTTAGTCTGGTTTGTTTAATTTGAAACAATGTATCAGTTTGCTTGCTGTTCACAAAGCAAAGGGACCGAGTTTGTTTGGATGCGAGCTAAAGTTATTTTTTGTGGTCTTTTTCAGGACCGAGTTCACAACGCAGTTTGCAAGTGCACTTGGTTCATTTATATGGTCTGTGAACCGGATGTTTATAATATCCTGCAAGGCACCTTGGTCTTGAAAGATGACAGCTATTGATGTATTGCTCCGGTTTTTAATAGCATGTTTTAGATTCTTACATATTGCTGTGGAAGAAAGCACTGGGGGAGCACTTTGTTAATTTAATCAATTCATTTGTTGAATGTCTACGGTAGGAAAATAGTGCAATATTCAGTTACGCAACACTGCACTGTTCTCTTACTGTCAGCATTAATCAAAGTCATTTGAGAAAAGTGAATATATTTGACTATTTTTGTGAGCATTGTTCAGTTTCTTGCACAGTCCATGTAGTTTAGGCTCACCAGATTTCCAGAGTGAAAAACTGCTGGGACTTTTTTTTCTTTTTCAATTCACACATCCTGTAGCAACTCTGAAGCCTTTAAAATAACAGTGTATAATAACACAATCATAATTTATAAATTAATCACCGGGTATATTTTATTGCGGACCATAACAACGATAGGTTGCGGATGCAACCCCGGTTCCCTGAAAGAGAAAATAACCATCAAATATGGGGATATTGCCGTCAGGCAGTAGCGATTGGCTGAGCTTTTATAGCAAAGCTGCCGATAGGCCTCTGCGCGAGCTGCCACGTAAGCCCGCCCCCTTGGGAGCTTACTATACGCAGCGCGCAGAGACTCACGCCCTCTTTGCTCTTCAGGCCGTGAAGACCTCTGGAGCGACCACGAGTTGATGGTTATTTTCTCTTCAGGGAACCGGGTTGCATCCGCAACCTATCGCTCCCTTTCAAGTCGAAAATAACCATCAAATATGGGGACAGTGTACCCAAGCTGTCGCGAGGGAGGATTCTCGGCAGTAGGACAGACTTACGCCATAACGCAACTGTGTAGGGAATACATCTACGCGATATGCGAGCTGCGCCGCAGCCGCCTATGCTCGCAATGACACCTGTCCTAAGGTGGAATAGTCAACACCATGCTGTCAACCACTCTATACGTCCGCATCTTGAGGGATCATAGAGTGTAGTACAGATGTTCAACAGTGGAGCAGAGGAATCCAGTACGCTCAACCGTAAAACCTCATAAAAGTATGCGGTGTAGCCCAACTGGCTGCAGCGCAAATGTCAGACACCGCACCCTCTAAAGAGGGCCCAGGATGTCGCCATACCCCTAGTGGAATGCGCCTTCAACTGCCCTGGTGGTGGAAGGCCTGCAGATTCATAAGCTAATTTAATAGCATCCACTATCCAGTGGGAAAGGCGTTGTTTAGACAACGGCTGACCCAAAGTCCTAGAACCATGGCATATGAACAATTGTTCAGTTTGCCTCACAGCCGCTGTAACGGTCAATATAACATCTCAATGCCCGCACGGGCAGAGCCTGTGTAACCGCTCTTCCTCTGGGGAAGAAAAAGGAGGAGGATGGAACGCCATCAACTCGACTGGTTGGTTCATATGAAACGGGATATGACCTTGGGTAAAAGGTCGGGTTTGGACGCATGGAGACCTTAGAACCGCCTCCCGCTAAACGAAAGTACATGAAGAATGCACTGACAGTGCGTAACTCGCCCACGCCGCTTTGCTGAAACCACTGATAGCAAAAACGCAGTTTTTATAGACACGAAGCTTCATGTCCACGCTGTGGAGAGGCTCGAACGGTGCCTTGGTAAGGGCTTCCAGCACCACATCAAGGCTCCATGACGGTAGACTGGTCGTCCTAGGAGGCCGCAAACGCCTTGCGCCTTTAGGAACTGGGCGATGCCAGAAAATGGCAACCTGGTGACAAACCGTCAATACGCATACGGCAAGCCGATATGGCGGCTAAGTACACTTTAAGTGTAGAGGGAGATTTCTCATCTAACAGTTTCTGTAGAAACTGTAAGATCACTGCCATAGGGCAGGATATTGGGTCATGGCCTTCCGCCAGACACCAACTTTGAAACAACTGCCACTTATAATGCATACTGCGACCTAGTAGAGGGTGCTCTAGCACTCTGAATGGTCGAAATAACCGCCCGAGAGCCCTAAGGCTGACAGGCGCCCCGCTCAGGGCCAAGCCCATAGCTGCATGAGCTTGGGGTTCGGGTGCCATAGCCCTCCTTGGGCTTGGGACAACAGGTCCGCCGCAGAGGGAGCTCCTCGGCCGACCGCGGCAACAACTGCACCAGGCTCGGGAACCATATCCTCCGAGGCCACCGAGGAGCGATTAGAATCACTGTCGCTGTTTCTACCCTGACCTTCTAAGAAGGCGGGAGCATCGGAATCGGTGGAAACGCGATATAGGAGCCCTGGCGGCCATTCGTGAGCCAGTGCATCGACTCCTAGGGGCTGTGGAGATCCTTCACTGAGAACCATAGGGGCAGTGCGTGGTCTCTTGCGAAGCAAAGAGATCCACCTGGGCTGTGCCGAACCATTCCCAGATGCGCCTACCACTTGAGGGTGGAGACGCCATTCGCCAGCAAGAGGGCCTCCTCTGGATAGGAGATCCGCTATGTAGTTGACTCTGCCCGGTAGATGAACCGCACGCAGAGAGGTTAAACGCGGTTGTGCCCATAGCAACATCCGTGCTACCATCCGTGAAGACCGGGGACCGCAAGCCGCCCTGGCGGTTGATGTACGCCACAACTGTGGTGTTGTCTGACCGCACTAACACATGCTTGCCTAGAAGCACTGGCAAGAAGTGCCGGAGGGCGAGGTCCACCGCCTGAGCTCCAGAGCATTGATGTGGGCTGACCTCCAGGGTCCTGACCACACTCCACGGGTCCCTGTCCCGCTCCAGACTGCTCCCCAACCGTGGTTGGAAGCGCCGGTCGTGATGACCTGCCTCCTGAAAATGGGACCCAAGCCGCACGCCTTTGGCGGAGGTTTGATGGAACTTTCCACCAGCGTAGCGCTTCCCAGCAGGCTCGGGATACCCTTAGCCTGCGGTGTTTGTCTCTCCGCGGATGCAACGCGAAGGCATTGAACCAGGCCTGCAGAGGTCTCTGGTGTAGTAAGCCCAAAGGAAGGGCTTGTGAGGCGGCAGCCATCAACCCCAGCATGCGCTGACACAGCTCCATGCTGACTGTCTGTCTCAACCTGAATAGGGAGAGACACCGCCTAATGAGGCAACTCTTTGTGTCGACAGGGTCGCTTCCATGGACACTGAGTCCAGATGCAGACCCAAGAATTCGGTCTGTTGGCTCGGCACTAGGCGGCTCTTTTCTGAATTGATCTTCAGACCTAGCCGCTGAAGATGGTCTGTAACCATCACTGTGTGCTGTGCCACCTGCTCCTTCGACTGCGCCGCAGACGCAGCCAGTCGTCCAGATAATTCAGCAGTCGGACACCTTGAGCCCGCAAGGGAGCTAGAATGGCATCCATACATTTCGAAAAGGTTCGAGGAGCTAGTGACAGGCCGAATGGAAGGACACAAAACTCGTGATACCCTGCTCTGAAATGCGAAACGCAGATACTTCCTGTGACCCGGCAGATGGGAACGTGAAAGTACGCGATCTGTCAGGTCCACGGTGGTGAACCAGTCGCCGTGCCGGACTGACTGAATGATGTGCCTGTGCGTAAGCATCCTGAACGATAACACCCGCAGGTATTTGTTCAGTACTCGCAGATCTAAAATAGGACGGAGCCCGCCGTCCTTCTTGGGCACCAGGAAGTATTTGGAATAGAACCCTGGTCGATCAGAGCAGGGTCTACTTGTTGAATGGCACGCTTGCTGAGCAATGCCTGTATTTCCACATTCAGAGCTGAGGACTGAACCGAAGTCCTTTACTGCAGTTATAACCACTCCCGGAAGGGGAGGTTTTAACTGGAACTGAAGGGTGTACCCGTGGATATAGTTTTGTGCACCCAGATGTCGCTGGTGCATTGTTGCCAGAACTGGAGCTGGGAGACAGTGTAGGGGCGGGTTAACAGCTGCCTGGTGTTCTCAGGGCTGTTTAGGCTGGGCTCGCTCGCGAGGGCATGGCCAGAGCCCCGAGGGCGTGGCCTGCCACCACCTCTAGGGCGCCACCCTCCGCCTGCGGTCTTGAAAATGAAGGTTGACCGCGCTGCTGTGGTTGAGGGAGAGGACTTAGTACCCCTGGCCGTGGCTGGTGCTGCAGTGGTGGTCTACGCCACTGGTGCTCCTGTTGGCGCTTTGGCTGGAAGGGCTTATGCGGCCACATTTTAGCCAATTGTTGAGATGCCTCCCGGGCCTTAACAGAACGTTGGAGCATCTCCTCCACCGCTGGGCCAAACGTGTGCCCTGGCGTAATAGGGGCATCTAACAAAGGAGCCTTGTCAGACTCTTGAACTCTCGCCTGCGAGAGCCAGAGCTGCCTTCTGGCGACCACCAGGGAAGCAATACTCCTGCCTTGAGCCCGTGCGTTCAACTGGGCCATTTTAACAAGGAGTTGTGCGACTAGCGCCAATTCCGCCCTCAGAGACGCCGACGGGTGCTCTGGGAGATCCTTCACCAGGGACGCCTGGTAAACTGAAAGGAGGCTGGCCACGTTGGACAACCGAACTGCCTCTGTAGCCGCTAAGTAGCCCTTCTTCAAATGGATCTCAGTGGTCCTGCACTGCTTGTTAGGACAAGCAGGGTCCTTAACCAGACCCGAAAGTGTCGGGTCTTAACCAGGGCTGCAAAAGCAGCATCGACCGTGGAAAAGACGCCAGACCAGCCTCACTCGCTCCCTGCATGGCAAACGCGGAGGCCTTCCGCGAAGTTGCCGGTGAAGAAGCAGGGCCCCCAGGTGGACTGTACCTCCTTGATGAAATCAGGGAAGGCAGGGGAGCCCTGGGCAGTGGAGACCGCATCGATGGCGACTCAAACAGCGACCGCCGAGGTAATTCCACGGCTGGCCACTCAAGTCCCAGGTGACGAAGTTGCCCGCTCCACCAACAACCACAATGGATCACTGGTGTCCAGCACCTCCGAAGTCAGTGTCCTGCTCGGAATGCTGGGATGCCAGGTCAGTTTCCACACTGTCCTCCTCAAGGAGAGGCTCCCCTTCAGAAGCATCCCTGGAAATGGCATCTACATCCCATACCCCTTGGGGTTGTTGGATAACAGGGACGGCCAGAGGCTGTGGCTGAAGCGCCCGCTGACTGGCAAGTGGTTCGGCCGGTGGTGCCCTGCTGGTAAGGGACATCAGCAACGATTGCTGGCCCATCATTACATCCATAAACTGGGACATCTTGGATGTGAGCTCTGCCACACCTGACTTGTCCCTATAGCGCCTGTCCCGCCGAGGAGAACGGGAGCCGTCCCCTACGGCGGGGCGACAGGAGCGAGACCGTGGACCGACGGGAACGTTCCCTGCGAGGGGAGGAGCCTCGGGCCGAATAGACGGGCTATGAGAGCGCCATGTCTACGGTCTGGAGACCTTTGGCCAGCTGTAAGCTGGGAAGGGCTACTGGATACCCGCAGTGCGACGGGTGGAGTCGCCGTGGATGACGGCGCGGGCAGACAGGGTGTAAGAAGACCCTGAGGAAGGGGAATGGCCACCCACCGCCTTCCTCGCCCTCTGGCGAAGAGTGCGCTGTTGAAAATTAGCGCCAATCTGCGCAAAACGATCTGTCTGCTAAGGCAGACGCGGCGTGCTCTGGTCCCAGGCACGCTACACAGTCGCCATGCGGATCGCCACGGGCAATTTTGCCTGGCAGGTGACGCAACGGTGGAACCCGGACATGGTTGCCACTGTTGTAAAGGCGCCGACGCACCGGCGCCGGCGCCAAAGCGTCAAGCGCCGAGGTGCGTGCACCGAAGCGCCGAGCGCCGAAGCACCGAAGCGCCGAGGTGCGTGCACCGAAGCGTTGAGGCGTCGGCGCACCGGCGTCGGCGCCCGAGCGCCGAGCGCCGAGGTGCGTGCGCCCGAAGCGTCGACGCGACCGAAGCGCCGAGCGCCGGCGCCGAGCGCCGAGGTGCGTGCGCCGAGCGCCGACGCACCGAGCGTCGAGCGCCGGCGCCGAAGCGCCGAGGTGCGTGCACCAGCGCCGAGCGTCGACGCGACCGAAGCGCCGACGCCGGTCGCCGAGCGCCGAGGTGCGTGCACCGAAGCGCCGAGCGCGCCGAGCGCCGAGGTGCGTGCACCGAAGCGTCGAGCGCCGAGCACCGAGCGCCGAGGTGCGTGCACCGAAGCGCCGAGGCGCCGACGCGACCGAAGCGCCGAGCGCCGAAGCGTCGAGGTGCGTGCACCGAAGCGCCGAGGCGCCGAGGTGCGTGCACCGAAGCGCCGAGGCGTCGACGCGCCGAGCGCCGAGCGCGCCGGCGCCGAAGCGCCGAGGTGCGTGCACCGAAGCGCCGACGCGCCTAGCGCCGAAGCACTAGCGCCGAAGCGCTAAGCGCCGAGCGCTAAGCACCGAAGGTGCGTGCGCCGAGCGTGGAGCACGGAGTCCCAAGCGCAGAAGCGCTGCACCAGCGCAGCGCTGCACCAGCGCCGGGCGCTGACACCACGCTGAGTGCGCAGTACCAAGCGAGAACGCTAGCACGAGACGCCTGAGCGCCAGCTGACCAAGAGAGCGGAGACGCTAGTGCTGGTACAGTGTCTGGTGCTGTATATACTTACCTGGGTGCTAGGGAATATGTGCTTTGGTGGTGGTCGTCTTCCTAATGGTGAAAAAAGGGATTTTTTTTTTGTGTTGTGTGGGACGCTGCAGCAATGCTTATGTGACTGTAAGCGTACAGCTACCACGCGGTAGGGATGGAACACACCGCAGTGGAGTAGTATAGAGAGGCTGCAGAGCAGGCTCTACACACACGCGGTCTAGCCAGGCAAGACCGAGGCTGCAATGGGCGCGTGGCCAAGGCCAACGCAACGCGCGTCCTAACAAATATATATAAATATACACAACAAATATAAAATATTACACAAAAACCCAAAAAACACACGATAACAATTACAAAGTAATTAAGTAAAGGAAAGACGGAGACCACGAGTAATAACAGAAACGCGATGCAAAAGCAAAGCGTGAAGGAATATATAATGTAATATAAATAATATATAATACAATTATATAACCAAAATATAACAATTACAACTGAAATAAACTCGGAGAAGGGGAAAAAACCAGCTTCTCAAGCCTAAGCTTAATGAGTACAATACAGTTGCTAGCTCTAAGTACCTACCGCTACCAAGGCTGAAGACAAAAGAGGACGTGAGTCTCTGCGCGCTGCGTATAGTAAGCTCCCAAGGGGGCGGGCTTACGTGGCAGCTCGCGCAGAGGCCTATCGGCAGCTTTGCTATAAAAGCTCAGCCAATCGCTACTGCCTGACGGCAATATCCCCATATTTGATGGTTATTTTCGACTTGAAAGGGAACTCATTGTTTTCTTTCTATTGTCATTTAATCAAACAAAACATGTTAAATGTACAAAAAGCCAGATTAGAAAAAAAAAAACAATCTATAAGATTGTTTTATTTTACTTTGGAATGGCACTAACACAACTTAAGAAATTACTCTGTTGCTAACTTGCTGAGAACACTGATACTTGAAAAAGAATACAATAGCAAAACTGTGATGATTTAACACTTGTACTGTTTCCAACCGGGATAAAAAATGATGGCTGAAAACTGTGACAATCTCAATAACCTGAATGTAGTTCCACAAGACATTTTTAGTTTTTGCTCTACTTGTTTCCTCAGAATATAATAAACTAAACTACACACAAAGTGTTTACTTCTGAGTCAGGTTCCTTTGTATAGCTCGAATCCAGCAGTTGTTCACATTGAGATTTAGCAAGAGAACCCGACTCGTTTTGTTTGCCAAACAGACCGAGACCACCTCTTCAGGTTTCCCTAGTGGACTTTGTTGTTCACACTTCACACCAAACCGTACCTATAATGGGGTTCTATAATTTCTGTTATAAGCCACCTGCAAGTTACCTGTAACTTGTATCCTACTCCTAGGTGACAGATGCGGTGAGGAATGCCAAACATTAGTCAAATACAGGAGAGAGTTTATTACATACTCTAACCCCCAGCCCCCCACCCCACCCCCACCACACACACACACACACACACACACACAGACACAAACACAAACAAGTTATTGAACACCATCAAGCACTCCAACCAAGCAGAGAGATGGTACACAGTGTGGGAGAATAACATTGTTTCTTGAGTTTCTTCATTGTTTCAGAGTTAATTAAAACTGTAAGAATAAAATCTAAAAGATTGAACCAGAATTGCTACAGTTTGTTTTACTTGTGACTGCATGATAATAATACCTTGTGGTGGTCTATGTACAAAGCGCACAGCCTAATTGGTCAGCTTTTCTTATCTTTGAGACACAGTGTAAAATAATAAGTAAGGGTGTCAAAGAGACAAAAAGCTGAATTTTGAAAAAGTAAAAATAAGAGGTGAGACATTCATGTTGTATAAACACTGGTATACTGGGTATAACATTAGGATACATAAATAGAATGCAGAAGTAGATAATTATTTAGTGCATGACTTTTTTCATTAAACTACTGTTCATTGAAATGGTGAAAGAGAATAGGTGCATCTGTGACAGGTTGAGGATTTTATGAGCTTTTATAACATAACCCAAAATGCTATTGCAGCTAGTGTGGCAATTATATATGAGCAACACAAGTTCTAGTGTATTGCTCAGGCCTTGCGTCAACTACATATTGTATGTTTAAGGACCAGGAATGAAATCAGCTGTTAATTTTACAGTGATAGAAAAAAGAATGCCTGCAAAGAATTCAGTCACAGAAGCTGAACTTAGTAAAAAAAAAAATATGCGCAGCTAATCCTTACATGAACTGTATTAATGATGTGGTAAACTAGTTTATAGCTCACCGGCTTGAAATATTCTGGAATTCAGTTGGTGGGTACAATATATTCCTTTAATAATTACTTTAAAACACATCTCAGTCAGAAATTGCACTTCTACTCTTAGTCCAACTGGTAATAGCCAGATGATGGTTTAAAACAGGCATTACAAAACCCCATTAGAACATATTACTACCAACTAATAATTTTGTCGGGAGTGTAGATAAGAATGTCAATGACATACATTCTATATACCCAGTTACAAAAAAGTGAATTATAAAATAACCTCTAAATCATCTGTGCAGCATCCCTATATGACTACAGTTAATAGTAATCATTCCTAGGCACTATACAAATGCACATACCTTTAAATGCTGCAAAAAGAAACAACATGTTACTTTATAATTGTATTTGATGTAATCTCTTACAGAGGAAAAAGTATATCATATTTTAAAAAATGGTTTGTTTTGCTTACCTATTGTTGAAGAAACCAGAATATCATTGACTGCAGACTAGTCTCCAAAATGATTACCAGTACTGTAAAGTAACGATTTGGCATTAGAAAGCTTCTGGACATTTTGCAAACCACAATACAACATACATATACCAAGTTAAAGGTTATGCTTATGCGTAAAGCTGCTCTGGTGCTTTCCAACTTGCATGTCTGCTTTTGCAAAGTTGCTGCAGTGCCATCTACATGACAAACGTATCAATTCTGCACCCGTAATTGTACTTAAATCACTGCCACAAGTGATGTTGATCACAGGACTCTGCACAAAAGAATGACATAGCTGCGTTTATGGTTTGCATGGTATGGAAACAGCCTGTTATCTATGAGATTGTGAAGTATTATGCCAAAACATTTTATAGCATATAGATGGAAGATTATACAAAAATATATATCATACATTTAACTGGGATTTGATGTCACCTTATTACCCTTATGTCTGTATAAATGTATACAAAATGCACTGCTATACATTGTATATCAAAGAATGTTGGCATAATGGATGGAAACTTTCCAATCTGTTTCAATTATCTTCTCATTATGGCCAGATGATAATACTTTGTTAAGTGTTTTATTAAGTGTCTGCCAAAAAGTTGTGTGCAAGTCTGCAAGCAGGTTTTAAAGGTTTTGTAGATGGATGACAATTAAAGTTCTGAACTTTGGCAGGAGGAATATTTCAGGATTGGCTAAATTCTAAATGCTCAGCAATACAGCTGCCCCAGCAGGTCACTTTGATCATTTTCAACTCTTGCGCTTAAACACACTTTAAGAATGCAAAGAGTCACAGGGTACTCAAGATTTTAATAATCTCAAAGCAGAATGTTAAATAGTTTGGCAGTGTGGGAGCCAATGGATAGTTTATGCACTCTCCAATGAATGTCTGAGGTAGCCTCATGCCTTTCTTCTTTGCTCAGTGATCCCTCCCCCTTCCTTTTCAATCTCTTATGGAACCTAACCAATGGCATTTATATAAATAGAAGTCATTTACAGTGAGTTCTCTCAAGCTCCTCTGAATTGGGGCTTGTTTTAAATCTACATATATCCAAAAGAACTGCTCTGGGAAACTGGGCCAGGTAGTACTCAATTTCACTAGCCAGGAAAGGTTTGTTCCTCTGCCAGGTCGTGATAGTTTAGAAAACTATTTTAGCCAATACTGGCACTCCAAACAATCACAGCGATCACAATTACTCTAGCGGACGTGCTGGAATTAGAGTAGGCATAACGTGTCTTTAATGGGAACCTTTGCAATGCAGCTGTTAGTTGGTTAACAAGAGTCTCAATAAATGGCAGCTACATAACTTCCCTTAATCAGATTGGAGCAATCAGCTTGAAAAATTTTCCCATATGTTGCTGGAGAGTATAGAGCTCAGACCCAGGGTTATTGCAAGGACACAGGCCACTCGACGGTTACCAAGTCTGGCTACAATTAGGCATTCAGTAAAGAAATTGTGATGATGCTTCAGGGAGCTATTGCTCTTCAGTCATTTGTAATTACTCATTCAGAAATTACTCGCTTCGAAAGCAAAGTGTGGCTGTGTTTGATGGGTTATAACACATGTTTCCTTCCAAGAACTTGGGCAATTTAACATGTTAAATATTTAAAATTTAAATAAAGTGTTTTATGTTAACCAAGATGACATGGCATTTGTTTTACCCTTCTGCATGTTTATTTTTTAAATGACAGAAATTTTGTGTTGGGGATATACTAATGTTGTTGACCAGTGCTAGATGCAAGCAATTGAAGTAGATGATCATACTGGATACATTACTGCTCTCTGTTTCTTGTCACATGATGATATTTCACCACCATGAAACCATTTTTATCTACCTGTTTGTAAAAATGGGATAGGGGGAGCACCACTTTAGAACTGATAGGCCAAGTGGACAGCTATGCCACATTATATACATGATCACCTTAAATATGGTCCTAGACCTTACGTTTTTTGCACTTAAGTGGGGCCTCATCTGTTTCTCTGCAGTTGTTCTTTTTCACTGACGTCTCTCCCATATAAACATAAGGCCAGATATTCAAAAGTGTTGTGAGGGCAGTTACTGAGATTTTTTCCCCCTGAATTCTGTATTCAGGGAAACAAAAATTAAAACGAGAAGAGGAGTTATGGATAATTAAGCAAGTCCACATACAAGTGTGAAATTCAAAAAAAATATGTTTTCCCCAAAACACAATGTTGAGGACAAATGTCTTGACTTCACTTAACTAATATGCAAAAAAGCTAAAATCCTATTAAAAGGCGATTGAGTGTGCAAATGTTTGTAATTAGTCAAGATGGCATATTGAAATTTGTATTTTCAAATGCTGGCTGAACTGCAACAGCATCAAGAAAAAAACACAAATAACTGAAAAAAGACACTTTAGTTACTGTACATTCTGGATCAAAAATGACACCCACGTGTCTCATTTCAGCCTTCAGCTCAGAGAAGAAACTACCAAATGTTAAATCTGATGGATTTATACTACTTAGTTGATTCTGTGATCCCAAAAGCATCATCTCTGCTTTAACTGATTTTAAAATGAAAAAGTTTTTTTGACATCCATTGCTTAATGTCAGCAAGACAGGGAGTCAGAATATTTTCAGATGAGGTGTCACCCGGTTGAGTATCATCAGCATAACAATGAAAATGTACCTCCACGGGTAGCGTATACAAGGAAAACAAAATTGGACCAAGAACAGAACCCTGCGGGACACCACATGTAACTTCAGATAAAAAAGAGGGTTCGTCCTCAATTTTAACAAATTGAAACCTATTTGAAAGATAAGATTTAAACCAAAACAGGACACAACCTTCTTAGCAAGATTTCTACCATTATATATTGCAAGAGTCGTGCACATTGTTCAAATAATTAGCAGGAGTTGAGTTGTGGTTTGCTGCAGCAGAGGGTGCCTGAAGGATAACGTCTATACATGCAAGGGTGCAAGAATCAAAATAACATTGTTTTTGTGAAATGAAAACATCCTCTGTACAATGCATTCTGTTTTGTCTTCATTTTACCTATTTTAATACTGTTATATATAAAAATGAAAGGCAGTTTAATCCCATCTGAATCTATAGTGGGGCCCCCACCTTCATCCCCAAATAAAAAATGTGTTTCTTTCAAAAAGCTTTTCATAATCATACAGTAGCCCCTCGCTAAACCGGATATGTTTGTCCAACATTAAGAGGTGTCGGTTTTAAAAGAATAATAATGTATCTCACACACATACATTTATATTGCTCAATGTATTTTAAATGTATAAATCGTTCCGCTGAAATAACACTAATGTGTTTTGGGTAGGCTACATTATGAAAAAAAAAATCTGTACAGTAGGCCTATACAGTATACAGTACAGTAGTAAAATCAAATGAACACCTAGCGCACTTTCTGTTTACTTTAGGCTGTAGGCTACCGGTATGGTAACACAAAATAAATCATGCTGCTGCATTGCACACAGTCAATTCTCGTTAATCCGAATTTCAAGGGACCAGCAACAAATTTTGCATTATACTACTAATTTGTTGTGATGTTCATATGCCAGTACCGTCCCTTTAAGACAGAATGTAATGCATGGAGGGAAGTGGGGTCAGAGGAGGAAGTAAAATAAAGAGAGTTAATTGTTATGTTACCAGGAAGCCAGCCTCCGTATGTTTTATTTCAGCCGGTCCATTATATTATTAATATAGGTTTAGAGTTAAGGAACAACACATTTGTATTATCATGAGTAGCCAATAAGCCACATGTATACTGTCCATTTTTATTTAAGTTAGTCAGGGGTGCAGTACTACATTGTGCACAATTACAAACCACCTGCACATTAATAGGATAGGTGTGTTTCCTATTCCTATACAGATGTTCAGAATGAGCTGGAGGGGTTAGCGATACATGTGTGCAGCCTATTGCTCCTGACACTTTGGGGAAACCAGAAATGTGAAAGAAATTTGTTTTCAAGGCTTGTAAGCACACCCTGCTTTTAGGGAAAAATAGGTATTTCGCTGTTCGCCTCAAAAATGCTTTGAGCGCAACTGGCACGGCACGAGAAAAGGCAGACTGGAAAATGCCAGCAACAATTGCGACTGTTTAAAACATGCTTTCTTAAGTTCTTAAAAAATGGATGTAATTGTAAGTGTTGCAGTTGTCTGCAGCTTTCGTACATCTCATTATAATATTTGAGAACCCTGATTTGCACCACCCCCTTTTTGTGAATTTATGCAGGAATGCCCGTAACTACATATTCATCTGAGGTTGAACCACAAAGAAAAACTGCTGCCGCGTAGCATTCCTTAAAAAGTCACAAATAGCATTGCGGCTCTTTAGTACATTTCACCCATGACTTCTGACTCGTTGCAACTGGTTTACGACTATTGCGACAGGAGCAACACTTTAGTACATATACCCCTTAATCTGTAAAGTTTGGTCATTTAAATTGAGGTAATGAAGCACCCCTTCTCCCATTTTATTTAGTCAAGAATCTTTCAGACAAGTCTGAACCCCTCTTATTGGGGTGTAAACCACCTTTCTTAAAAGCTACCCCAGTTATCAATAAAACCTAGTTTCTCAGAAGTACACCAATCTGCTAACCATCTATTTAAGGAAAACAGTCTACTGAAAGCTTTGCAACACCTACCAACAGCAGGTAGAGGTCCTGAAACAATAATCTCCCTGTCTGGTTATTTTAGTGATTTAAAATGATTCTTGAGAGATTCAGATTCTCTGTACCTAATACATTAGTATATGGACAATCATGGTGGACACCTGTTTATGCTGTTCAATTAGATTGTCTATTTGGAAAGCAATATCAAACACTCCAGCACCTGGAAAACACTTAACATGTATTTTCTGAGTGTTCCTAAATGCTGTGCTAACATGTTTTACAATCGAGTCACCGACTAAGAGCACTTCACTAGAATTTATTTCAGGGGCGTGAGAACATTAAATCTGTTTCTAATTTTGAGTTTAGAAGACACAGATAAGGAATCCCTAACTTTAGATCCTTTTCTAACAGTTACCCATTCCCCTCCACCCACTGGCAGAGAGGAACACACACCATGTTCAGGTCCCCCCGTGTGTGTAGGTGAGCAAATCAAAGGAGAAATGGGTCCCCCCAGACCCACGATAGTACCTGCAGAACCGGAGACTCCCTCAGCCCTCATAACAATAGTAATAACTACAGTTGCCAGCACCTTTACGGCTTCCAGTACCAGTACCAGTATCAGTACCAAATACTTTAGCAAATAGTGCAGAATGCCAGTACCAGTATCAGTACCAAATACTTTAGCAAATAGTGCAGAATGCCAGTACCAGTATCAGTACCAAATACTTTAGCAAATAGTGCAGAATGCCAGTACCAGTACCAGGACCAAATACTTTAGCAAATAGTGCTGAATGCATACATGGGTAACTATATGTGTTCCACAGTAACCAAGACCCTATCTTTACTCTACAAGGAGTCATTAGCCAGTTTTGTAAGTTGATGATGTCACCAACGTGGCCGCCACGTTTTTTTTTTATTGTAGCAACTTCCCTTGAACACCCTTTAAAGACAACCACACTATGATCATGTGTGCCATTGGGCTTGGTTCAATCAGACTAGTGGTTTGGGAGAAGATCTTTGTAGTTTGTGATTATGACGTCTGTGTGATGTGATTATGATGTCATGCAGCATGGCCGCCATAATCTTGGACTACCACTCAACAACCATACCAACTTTCAGCACTCTGCAATAAGGCGTTTTCAAAAGACGAATTTTTACATTTAGGCAAAATGTTTTTTTTCAATCCAATATGGCCGCCAAACCATGTGACTTACAACATAAGTTCTTTAGCATTTTCCATCTTCCCATAAGCATCTACTAACCTACCGAATCTGGTGAGTTTTCGAGCAACTTTTGGCGGAAAGAAAAAAATAAAATATTAATAATAATAATAATAATAATAATAATAATAATAATAATAATAATAATAATCCCAGCAATAACAATAGGCTTCCCAGCCCTATGGCCTGGAAGCCTAATAATCACTTTACTAACTAGATTTTGCCTTAGTCTTCTTTGTAATACTGTTTTTTAAAGACTGTATATATTAGACAGCATTGAAATACATTTGGTTGACAGGAATGAAATTTTTTTATCTTTATCAGTCTAACTGGAGAGAAAATGAGATATAGACCCATAATGACAGGAGGCAAATCAAGCTTCGTCACCCTGTTCCTTCTGAGGTTTTATATAACGCACTAATGGGTTAATTAAATCTGCCGAATCTAAAAGCATGGCTGTTATGGTTAAAAACCTCTGTGGTTTTTGTTTCATCCCAGCAGAAATGGCTTTGGCACAACATGGAGCTTTGGGACAAACCAGCAATTGTTGAAACGTGCCCAAGAATATAGACTGAAGCTAGATTTATACAAACAACCTCATGTAACTGATGCTGTCCAATAATGGAGACACTTTTATTTAGTTTAGGGGAGTCAAGTCAGGTTTAAAGTTGCAGAGCCCCAAAACTATACAGCTCAATAAAACTTTCCTATTGAAAGAGTAAGAGCCAAAAACAAAGCAGCTTCGCTTAAGTCAGATTAAGAGTCCCTCCCGTATTTTTTTAATTTCTGAGCCGGAAAGAAAAAGCTGGAAATCTTTTTTAGGTAATTTCCCTCAATTGATTGATTCTCTTATTAACACAATCAAAATAATTAGTATACTATGAAGTCATTTTGCATCTGAGCCTATGCATGGCATGCTCCATTAGAGGTGTTTGTAGAATAGAAGGGGCAGATGTGGCCAGCATCACGCCTGAGTGACTTCTTCAATGTATACACCGGATACCCGGTCACAGATGCTTAACGAAGGGAAGAGGTTACATTAGTTTCTGACCTGAGGCACAAAATTAAGACCAAAGCATCATCTACCCACAAGCAAAACAGCAGTATTATACATTCCAACAACTGAGTCGTGGGCTATCATGATAGGACTGATTGTACACCAAACTGTTGTTAATTAGAATGTAAACATTCAGTTCTAATTAGTTAAAATATTAACTAATTCTTAGGACTGCAGATTCTGTTTTCAGCTTTTATTCACAAGGAAGAAGGAACAAAATCCTAATCAACAAATGCCTATAGAAAGAGGAATAAGTAATATCTTAGTAAAAAAAAAGAACAATTAGTAACATAAGATAGAAAGGTAGAAAAAAACATCATAATTGTTCATACTCTGATACTAACCCACAAGGGGAATTATGAGAAGTTTAAGTAATGAATAAATGCATATTTTATACATATGATTAACACCGTTTCTTACAAGGGAACACAAAATGAGTACGTTTTATGGAATACACAATACCTTGCCAAAATTCAATAGTAATTACTTTGGATTTCAAAGAAAGTGTATTAATTACCCTGTCACCTTCCTAAGGGAATTCTTTATAAATCGGTGTACATTATTCCTGTGTTGTTGTATTTATTACAATACCATATTTGTTTTAAACAGAAAACAGTCATTATCTTTATCACTTGGCAGCTCTGGGCACTGAAGTGCAGACAGACACAGGGTAAGACTTGACACTGACAGCTAGCTCTGTCACTGTGCCCGGTGGGGAAAACACTGTATTAGGAGAAAAGGTAGTTTAAACCTCATGACCATTTATCACTTGTCCTATCTTGAAGACAAAGGTTACAGGTGAGATTGTAGTGGATATAACAATAGCTGTAATTGAAGACTATTTAAAGTCTCGGGTTAGTCTGTATGTTAGAACTGTTTATTTTATGTACTGTTTCTTTTAAACAAACATTTAGTCTGTGGTTGAAATAAAAACCTGTAATGTTAGAGGTCCTCAAAGGTGTTGAAAACAACCACTGCACTAGAAACTGAGCCTTGATCACCATAGCTCATTCACTAAAGCCTCTAACCAGTTGAATGGAGGCATGGGCTGGAAAGAAACCAGTGACGTATCCTATTGCAAATCTGCTAAGCACTTCAATTTAATTCAAATGTAATTATGATTTGTATTTTAAATGAACCTTTCAACTCATAGATTATTATTCTTATTAGTATTGTTGTAGAATCACTATGTACTGTATCTGCTAAGAAATAAATAATAATAATAATAATAATAATAATAATAATAATAATAATAATAATAATAATAATAATAATAATAATAATAAAAAAAATAATTATCTAATGAGCACTACCATATATGTTTACAATGACTTTTGGCACCCAGAATGGAACATTCTTTTTTTCTAGATTGGTGATGTCATCATACTATAGTTTTCTAGATTTTGGAAATGTGCATTCCAAGCGTGGAAGTAGGCCAGTGTCAGTTTGATACTACGAAGATCGTTCCACGGGTCAAAATGCATCAAATGCAAGGGACAAAATGTAGAATCATCGTCTTACTGAGAAAGAAATACACTTCTTTATCTCCTGTAATCCCATTGCAAATCACGTGTTCGGAAATGCTTATCATAAAACTTCAGAACAAACAGCGCAAGGGCCAATGAAACTATGTGTCAAAAAATAAAATATGCCAACCTGCGAAAGACCACAGAGCTAGCTTAGTGCTACAATAGTCAAAAGTACATTGTCAGTTATTTCATAACAGACTTGAATAATCTTAACCCTTCTGCTACGGCGCCGCTAGAAATCATTCATTTATGAACGCTGATGTAATGGTGATGTTAGACGCCCATTTTAAGCCTTCTCCAATGGCTCCAACAACCAATTAGGGATGGTTTTATATACTTTCAAAACGAATGTAAAGTGAGATAGACAGAAAGCTAGATGAGTGAGTTTTAGTTTTGTGTCGGGAGATTCGGCAATTACAAGTACCAGAAATCATTAAATCATCCAAAATGTTTATATCCTAAAAATAAATTAACAAAATATTAACTGTAGTGAAATATTTATAAAACAAACTCCAGGGGTGACTCTCCAATCAAAATTAATTTCACTAAAGCCCCAGGCCAATAGAGATACCTTTTATTATGAGGTGCAACATTTCAGTATCTTAGGTTTCGGTTTCAATTACCGTAAATAAATGATTTTAAAGCGCAGCATTACCGGAGAGCATACTAAATTGGTTTATATAAACATCATTCTATGAACAAACTTAACAAATTAATATCCAAAAAGCTTTTTTTTTTTTTTAAATACTGAATTTTGACCATATGTTATGCTAAGGCGGAATTTTGTGAGGCAGACAGACTCTGACACGTTCAGCTTGTTCAATGTGGAACATGAACAGATTTTAGCACAACAATTTGGGGATGCTGTTTGTGCATTGTGGTGATTTTGTTTAGACAAAAAGTTCCAAGCAGTGCATCATATGTAATAAACTATAACATTAATATTATTGGTCAAATATATAAAAAAACATTTCACTATAAAAGTACAGACCATTGTAAATCTACGCTACGTTTGTATTTTGCCAGTATTGCATGTACAGTTGTAATTTATCTATTAGAATACAGTGAATTAGCAGTAAAAGGTGCACTACACTTATAACGGACTCCAAGGGACAATGGAAATCAGTACTTTATAAATGAAGTACGTAGTAAACACAATTCAAAATGCTGTATGTAACTGCGAACATAAAAGTACCTTTTTTTTTTATTTCTTAGCAGACGCCCTTATCCAGGGCGACTTACAATTGTTACAAGATATCACATTATTTTTACATATAATTACCCATTTATACAGTTGGGTTTTTACTGGAGCAATCTAGGTAAAGTACCTTGCTCAAGGGTACAGCAGCAGTGTCCCCCACCTGGGAATGAGCCCACGACCCTCCGGTCAAGAGTCCAGAGCGCTAACCACTACTCCACACTGCTGCACCTTAAATATAAACAATACAAGAAAGCTTAACTACCAAAGAATGGGAGTTTGTTATTTATACAAAACACGCCCCTGTGGGCTGTACAATGTAATAAGTAGTACCATTTTACGAATGTAGATTTTCGCTAAATATAATAAAAATTGTATACGTTACATATTTAAACTGTACAATGACTGAACCAAAAACAACATAGAATAAAAGTAAACAGCAACTGTTTTTCCTGCCCAATGTCACAAATGCTGCTGTGACTGTCATTTACTGTCCAGGATGTACCTTATATGCACAAAATATCTACCTGTGGAACACGAAAACTGTACCTAATAAAATGGTACTATATATATTAAACGCAAAAGACCTGCCTGTGGAACATGAAAACTGTACGTATTAAACAGTATATATGTTAGAAACCAGTCAGTTTTAACCAGAGTAATTCCCCATTAAAACCCATGTTGTTTGGCAGAGACATGCCTCCTCAATACATTGTAAACAGAACTCTGTTCTAACAGGATCTGTTATAAGTGGAGTGCACCTGTGAAGCTATGGCCAAACGTTTTGCATCTCCCTATATAATTAAATAATTTTGCTTTACGGAGTCGAATGAAGCCTGTGGAATAATGCTACGTTAACATACTGAATTATATACCGCTTTGTAGTTTTCCATACTTAACGGGAAACTGTGACATTTAAAAAATGTGACATTTCAAAATCCAACATACCTTAAATACTACTGTACAACTATTGTGGCTTCCAGTAGACTTTTGTGATATCGTTCTGTAGTTTCTTTGATTACACAATGTTAAATAAAACATCAAAATTATGTTAATCTAGGCTTTTTTTTTTTAATTGTCTCAATCCAAAAAAACAAAAAAACAAATGTAGGTGATGCAAAAGTCGTAGCCATAGCTGTACCATCTCTCTCAGCAAAAAGTAATAGCTGATAGTTTTTAAGCAAGGACGCTTAATTTTATTACAGCCATTAAAATAAATTATGTTAGGATACAAGTATAATTAATACTTTTCAATCCACTGACCTTTGTTGTGCTAGGCAAACATGCAAACCACTACACTATAGTGACGTAATCTCCTCACACACAGAACTGACAGGCAGACAGGGACAATGAGCCGGTGTAGTGAGAAATACAGAGCGAACAGTAGCACACAAGCACAACACACAAGAGAACCTATTCCTTAGGTTCTCCCACCCCGTTTCCCTCCCCAAGTCAATCAATGTAGTTCATTGTTCATGGTCTCCTCCTGTGTGGCCACCCAATGGCTACACTAAAATGCTTTTATTATTAATCAAGGACACGGTGGCAGTTAACAGTTGCATATTCCAGTAGAGGGGGAGCAGAGGAACAAAATGAGGGGTATCGTGTGTTTCTAACTTGAACAGAGGCTGAGATATCAGCAATTAAAATGTAAGGGAGGTACCTCGCACTGCTGCTTGGGGAAGTGCTGTCTGTCTAGGTCAAACCTCTCTCGAGGACTCGGCGGTGGCTATCCACATTCTTTTTTCGGTAGAGTACTTATTTTTTTGTGAGAACAAAAGAACCTCATGAAAGAAGATCCCCCTCATGACAAAAGAAATTACATTCTCAACTCCTTTTTGACCAGAGTACTTTTATTTTTGCCAGAACATCTGCTTTTTTTTCGTGAGAACAATTCCTTTTTCGTGAGACGTGTGGTGAAAAAAGATTTTAAAAGATAAATAAACAAATTTCCCTCTCTCAAAATGAAAAGACAATGTTACAGTCAATATTATGGAGTCCCAATTATATACAGACATGTCATGGTTTACTAAAGATATATGATTTTCAGGCAGTTTTCTTTTTCTTTTTTTTTTTAAACTGAAAACAAAATGTCAGCATCACGAACAAAGATTTTTTTATGATGAAAGAAGATTATACATTTGAAAAAAGGATATTTTGTTGTGAGGCCAATTCATTTTTTAAGATCAAACACCTAACTGCAAGAGCTGTACTGATCATGCTCAGAACCAACATTTCAAATCCCTATAACTCAGGAACAGATTAATTTTTTCACCAAACCAGAAAAAGGCACTTTTCTGGGCCAGTCCCCTTGTACCCTAAAATTGTCAAACAAAAATGCCAAACCATTTTGGAGCTGCAGACTGCCAAAAAAACCCCAGCAAAAAACACAGATTTTTAATTTGTATTCACTATCTGGATCTCAGAATCCGCATATCCGAGCTGAACGAAATGGCTCACATGAAGAGATCTAAGCAAAGGGACAAACATCCACATTTTCGTGCAAATCCATTGAATGGGGTCAGAGTTATTAAAGTACAGAAATTGGGGTTTAACATTAAACTGCCTACTGCGCCACTATCATATGCTGTATATATATATATAGATAGATAGATAGATAGATAGATAGATAGATAGATAGATAGATAGATAGATAGATAGATATGCACGCTGTATATATATATTAGTATGTCTCTCAATGCTAAAATTCCAGGTGATTAAAAAGAGAGAGGCCCCTGTTTGGCTTAAATTGCTTCTGCTGATAAGAAACTCAGCTTTAGACACATTATTGGATTAGGTCTGTATTTTATATAATTTTTATAGCTAGGCCATTCTTTGTAAAATGTATTATGCTGTGTCACAAGTGACCCTCAAACCCCTTCTCTCCAGTATAAAGTATTAGTTCCTTTTTAATTGAAGACTTATGCTGCAAAAGTATACGGTCCTTCGATAGAACCAACTTAATTTCTTGGGGGGTTCCCCACTAATGACGGAGATGATAATGAGGCTTGGAAACCCATTGATATGAAAAATAGTGAATTCTGGTCAACTCAGATATTCTGGATGGAAGTGATACCTAATTCACCTGTATTATGTGTTCAGTTTACATTTAAACTGTTCCTTCATACTTTTTTAGTTATTGTACTGCAACTGAAAAAAAATCATAACATTCAAATAAATGTAACCTTTGTTTTCTATTTTTTACTGAATTGATTTAAGTGATTTTGACAGCCCAAATCCAAGTCCCACACAGCTGACAAGCATGACATGCACCCCTGCATACAAGCCCTCAATTATGCATAATCCAATGTTTTCCAGGGTTTTAATTGAATCACATAGTCTCAAACGAGTTCTTTTTAATTTGTTGCATTTGATTTTTGACACCAGCACTGGGGTGTCATGAATTATACAGGCAGAGATCTTAATTGTGGATTTTATTAAAACAAAGCTAATTGGGTATGATTAAAAAAAATGAAACTCAAGATGCTGAGACTGCCAAGAAAGCATTTACTTGTTTTTTTTGTCTCTTCCAGAGAATGTGCACTGTTCAGAGGAAAAGTGATTGAATTTGACACAAACAAAAGAAAATGTAGTTTGCCTGTGTATGTACAACAATTATATTACGAGATCAGGTGATGTTGAATTCTCCCATAACTCAATGAATGAATATGAAGAACATGTAAAACAATTCCTATCCTTGGCCACCTCATCACATTAAAGGTGCAACTGTTTTATTGCACATTTTATCTTGAACATAGATTGGGACTTCTGTTTGCAATACAGCAGAAAATTAGTGAAGATTAATACAAAATGACTTTTAAATTATCAAAGTCCCAGGAGTTCTGAAAACACTCCCTTAAAAAGTCTTGACATGTGTGAAAGGATAGCATCACGGCCAAGGAAACAGACCCAGTTTGTATGTGCACTTCTAATAGACAAACACAACAAAAAACACTCAAACAAATAAACAGAGGCACGGTGGCCAAAATAAAAGGTTTAAACAAAAGAACACTAAACAAACCCTGATGTCTTTTTTGACTGATGGAGACCCCTTCTTGGGCGCTGGAGATGGTTTCCCTGCTTGCTTTTGGGAATGGCTACCTTTCCCTTTTTTCGGTACTCGGGCAGGCAGCTTTTCCTCTTCTTCTTGGAGGGGACAGCAGACCACAGAGTGTCTGAACTCCCCGCAGGCGAGGCACCAACCTTGGTCCTCAAGGCAGGTGAGGAACGTGTCCAGGCTGCCATTCCCCAGCACTGGGAAGGAGGGGGGTTTTCAGCATTTGCGTTTGGAGAGCCTTCAGTAGGAACCATTCCTCAGCTGACCACCTCATCCCGATAGAAGGCCTCCATGAAGAGGTCTTCATATGGGCACTCCTCAAAGCGGTGCCCAAACTCTGCAAACGGGAGCCTGTAATGCCTCCAACCGGCATTGTTCTTATTACGTTATGGTCACATTTCTTAAGATTGGCGTCCAGGTGACAAGTAGAGTTGAAATAAACATAAGAAACCACAAAACATGCAAATTATCACACGACCATAGACTTTAAAGGGATGCTTAATATCATCTACATTTTCCAACACATGTTTAATATCCTGTGATGTGTGTTTTGTATGAGTCTACTTACATCATTATTTACTTACATCATATATATATACAGTACTGTGCAAAAGTTTTAGGCAGGTGTGAAAAAATGCTGTAAAGTAAGAATGCTTTCAAAAATAGACATGTTAATAGATTATATTTATCAATTAACTAAATGCAAAGTGAGTGAACAGAAGAAAAATCTAAATCAAATCCATATTTGGTGTGACCACCCTTTGCCTTCAAAACAGCATCAAGCATCAATTCTTCTAGGTACACTTGCACACAGTTTTTGAAGGAACTCGGCAGGTAGGTTGGCCCAAACATCTTGGAGAACTAACCACAGTTCTTCAGTGGATTTAGGCAGCCTCAGTTGCTTCTCTCTCTTCATGTAATCCCAGACAGACTCGATGATGTTGAGATCAGGGCTCTGTGGGGCCATACCATCACTTCCAGGACTCCTTGTTCTTCTTTACACTGAAGATAGTTCTTAATGACTTTCGCTGTATGTTTGGGGTCGTTGTCATGCTGCAGAATAAATTTGGGGCCAATCAGATGCCTCCCTGATGGTATTGCATGATGGATAAGTATCTGCCTGTACTTCTCAGCATTGAGGAGACCATTAATTCTGACCAAATCCCCAACTCCATTTGCAGAAATGCAGCCCCAAACTTGCAAGCAACCTCCACCATGCTTCACTGTTGCCTGCAGACACTCATTCGTGTACTCTCTCCAGCCCTTCGCGAACAAACTGCCTTCTGCTACAGCCAAATATTTCAAATTTTGACTCATCAGTCCAGAGCACCTGCTGCCATTTTCTGCACCCCAGTTCCTGTGTTTTCGTGCATAGTTGAGTCGCTTGGCCTTGTTTCCACGTCCGGAGGTATGGCTTTTTGGCATAAGTCTTCCATGAAGTCTACTTCTGACCAGACTTCTCCGGACAGTAGATGGGTGTACCAGGGTCCAACTGTTTTCTGCCAGTTCTGAGCTGATGGCACTGCTGGACATCTTCCGATTGCGAAGGGAAGTAAGCATGATGTGTCTTTCATCTGCTGCAGTAAGTTTCCTTGGCCGACCACTGCGTCTCACGGTCCTCAACGTTGCCCGTTTCTTTGTGCTTCTTCAAAGAGCTTGGACAGCACATCTGGAAACCCCTGTCTGCCTTGAAATTTCTGCCTGGGAGAGACCTTGCTGATGCAGTATAACTACCTTGTGTCTTGTTGCTGTGCTCAGTCTTGCCATGGTGTATGACTTTGACAGTAAACTGTCTTCAGCAACCTCACCTTGTTAGCTGAGTTTGGCTGTTCCTCACCCAGTTTTATTCCTCCTACACAGCTGTTTCTGTTTCAGTTAATGATTGTGTTTCAACCTACATATTGAATTGATGATCATTAGCACCTGTTTGGTATAATTGTTTAATCATACACCTGACTATATGCCTCCAAAATCCCTGACTTTGTGCAAGTGTACCTAGAAGAATTGATGCTGTTTTGAAGGCAAAGGGTGGTCACACCAAATATGGATTTGATTTAGATTTTCTTCTGTTCACTCACTTTGCATTTAGTTAATTGATAAATATAATCTATTAACATGTCTATTTTTGAAAGCATTCTTACTTTACAGCATTTTTCACACCTGCCTAAAACTTTTGCACAGTACTGTATATATATATATATATATATATATATATATATATATATATATATATATATATATATATATAGTGTCCTTTTAATGTATCGTAATTAGAATGCCCTATTGCAGAGAAGGATTTATGATGTTATTGTATATTTAGCCTGTAGTCACAACTGCAATACCTGACATAAGGTAAGAATCCTATTTCCTCGCAAGTATCACTTTAGTGCTGTCTGGAAATATTTTCCTTTCATGCTAGGGAGGGATGGGCTCCATTTGTTTCATGAATTTTCAAGCAATTCAATAGGACAGCTTAACTTTTTTTGAACAAAAAGTTCAAATATTGTACTTTCACCTCTGGAGGCTAACTTGATGCTCAAAGAAGAAAGAATCAAAAGCAATAAAAGCCTTTTTGATCAAGTACTTTATTCAGAATTATTAGTATCAGTATTAGCATTAGCTTAGCTATTTTATGTAAAGTGTTAATTTACATAATTTAGAAAAACACCATTTTCATAACAAACTAAATACTATACCAACTGATCAGTCATTTAAATATCAATTAGTAGCAATGATAATCGTATGATAGATTTGTTTGAGACAACTGCAATGTATTGACTGAAATCAACACATACAATACTGGATTAAACTGAAGTATACAAACTACTGTTGTGCTGGTACTGTATATACTTAAGTAATAACTACAGGATGCATAGAGTGTGTATCCTCCAGTTACAGCTACTGTATATTATGAAAAGTGGTTTGGTTTTTACTTGTTCTATGATCCTGTTTTTTAATTAAAAAAAAATAAAAAATAATAATAACTCATTCAGCTCAATGGCACGCTGCTGCTGCTGTGCTATTAATGGATCTGTAAAGGAGGCTGTACACATTATCCAGTATAAAATGGAAACTCGTGTCAGGGGAAACAGATACAGAAAGCAGATGTCTAAGATTCAGGCAGTAGGCTGTTCAGTGTACAATAGTTATTATTAATTGTTAAAAATGTTACAGTTCTCAGTAACATGTGCATTAATGGAGGGCGCAAGCAACCTACCTGCATTTATGACATTTCTCCATCCAAAACGGATATCGCAGGATAACAGAATTTGGAATCCGTGTGAAAGTGAATAGCAGATATTTCACTTGTCATATAATGTAGGACAGCAGGTCTATGTATGAGAGAATATTGGAATGTATTAATTTTAACCCAATGATTTCATAAAAATGTAAAGCATTTTATGGAGACTTAGCATAATTCTATAGGCAAAGCTTATTGGCTAAGCAATCTATTAGAAAACGATTCAATATCATCAGCCAGTCAGCTTCCAGCTATAGCGGGCTTCTAATAGACAGAAAATGCCTGCTGGAACTTCACCCCATCAACTGTGAATCAAACCTAAAATCAATCTGCAGAAGTGGTGGCTTTTTTTATTTTGACTTGCTGTATTAAAAGCTCAGTTCACATCTACTGGACAGCAAATATTAAACAAAGACATAATTGGTCCAAATATTATTATCCACCGAAAGCAGCCAATCAATACTTTGCACCGATGAAGCAACCAGTCTTGTACCCATAACTGCCGAGTCAGCCAATCACAGGCTGCCAGCTCGACTGGACAGCAACTTTCAACAACAACAAACTAGTAACCACAACTCAGTAATATTGCTCCATTCAGAGTAGTGATGGGGAAGTGATGTCACACACACAGGTATTTTCCGGTATAATGAACAATGGTTTAATACGGTGATCATTGTGCGATACAGTTCAACAACAATTGTGACAAAAGTGCAGTTCAAATGGAAGTGCTCCGTGTTCCACTGTGATGTACTGTGCAGGTTCGTAGCGTGGTGGCAAAGGTGCTGGTGAAAGTGCTGAGTGGAAGTCTCAGTTCCAGTTATCTTTGTCTTGCTGCGCTAGTATCCTCATTCTTGGCAACCTTTTTCTATTTGGAAATTCGTGCTGCCTGATGCACTCTGGGAAGGGTCAGGACAAATCTCTTCTCCATATCCTGAAAACAAACAAACAAAAAAAGCGCTGTCTTGCACCAAACAGGTTTCAACATAAAAAGACGGAACTGCTGTTGCTGCACCCGTAATATACTAATAAATCCCACCCACACAATCAGCACATCGCCACGTTCTAGCCAATCGGCGAATACAACAGTGCTGATTGCAAAGATGGGATTCAGCTGTATTACAGCTTCGCTCTTCACCAAGATTGCCAACTTCCGGTTTGCTCTGGGGTTGAAGTTCAGCATATCCTGTGAAGAGTGTATTGTTATTATTTATTTTATTTATTTCTTAGCAGATGCCCTTATCCAGGGCGACTTGCAATTGTTACAAGTTATCACATTATTTTAACATACAATTACATTGTTTTTTACACATTATTTTTACATACAATTACCCATTTATACAGTTGGGTTTTTACTGGAGCAATCTAGGTAAAGTACCTTGCTCAAGGGTACGTTAGCAGTGTCCTCCATCTGGGACTGAACCCACGACCCTCCGGTCAAGAGTCCAGAGCCCTAACCACTACTCCACACTGCTGCCCTTATGCAGCACCTTCTCTGGTGGGGAAGGAGATTTACAGTACAGATTTTTGATCTCAATCTTTGAAATGAGATTATTAGTTATTATGCACTTGCCTTTACACTTCTGTTTGTGATTGCATTTTACCGAGGCCCATGTAATAGGTGACCGGATAGTACTGTGCTTCCTAAATAGTACAATGACAGTGTGATGATACAAAATGCCTACTGCACACAAAACCTACAAAATAGCCCTCTACCTGCTCAACCTGTCTGCTAAATGGCTTTGCTGGCTGTCATAGTCTGTTGACACAATGTAATGTCAAATATGTCACTGTGTTGTATGGTCAACACTTAACATTGCATACTAACAGGTTTAACAGGGTACTTCAACCACACTTATCCTTTTCTTTGATTGTCAGTCAATGAAATCTCTTAATAAGTAAATTGCAACTTGTCCTGACAGTGGAAATGTCAAAGGGATACACAACTGTTATAAATGGCCCTTCAGTATCAACTGCAGTAATGAAATGATGGCAAAAGGACAAAGAATAAAATATTTAACACTCGAATCCTAAAAGCTGATTAAAACAAAACAAAAAAAAGTCTTTATATTCCAAGTCAGTTTTACAGAAGCAATAAGTAGAAGAGAATTACAAAGGAACAGTATTTTTTCAAGTTGTTTTTCGCACAAGCCTAAGATTCCACTATATAAAATTATTTTGAATATGAATTATTCATTAAAAGTAAGGACTGGTTCAGAGTTGTGATTCAAATAGGATTTCTCTCTTTACAGTACATCCTGACAAAGTGGTCCAGTGATCTGAGACTTCATTTTCCTCTGTAGAATGTTTACTTTCGTTTTTAAATGCAACCACAGAAAGTTCCTAATTCTATATTTGATAAAGAGTATACTCAAGGAAAGAATTTTAATATCATCCTTGATTTGTTTACGTGTAATTGGGTTATCATGAAGTTCAGTTTCTTCTTTTGAGAATTCTTTTTCCAATTTAATCTTATCATAATATTGATTTTTTTGTTTCTCAATGTTGTTATACATTAGCTGGTTTCACCACTCTGCCTTACAGAAAAGTAAATATCCATTGGGATACCAATCTAATGTCAGTGTATTGGCATAACAGAACAGCTTACTAAAGCACCAGCAAGGGGATTTGGAACAAACTGGTACTGATGGTTTTGTGGTACTGTAATGGATTGCGATGTGGATTGGTTCACACCAATTTAATACCATGGTTACGTAAAATTATGGAAATGTTACAATACCCTTTAGTAGGCCCTCATTGGCATTCAACTGCCAGTATAGTGCTAAAGCATGAAGAGTGAATGGATAAAGCTACTGAAGACCTTAGCTTATCGTTTGGATACTGTATCGTATAGCATTTTGTATTTAGTTCAAATAAAAGTCATTTTACAAGAGGGCCCCGAATGACTTAGGTCTGTAAGCTTACTGTGCTGTAGCCACTGTTGACGTTTAAACTGGGTAAAACAATTAATTGTATTATTCTTATTGAAAAGCAATCTTTGATGACACTGTCGTGAAAGGCACAATTTAAAAGAAATGTTGTTGTTGTTGTTACCTCTGAGGCAATCCACTTACTAGAGATAATAATATGGCCTTCAAAGTCCCAAAAGTTTAGAATCATTTGAACTCCACCACAATACTGAGACAAGTGTCATCAATATAAGCTTCATGAAAAATACATTTGCTACTATTCAATTAGAAAAGGGCATTTTATGATTAATCTCACGTAATTTTGCGTAAGAGTCCAATGAGTGCAAAAGCTCAGTCTGAGTGCTCAGGCCTTCTAATTCATCAAAGATAATATAATTCAAGCACTGTAAATATTTTATGCATAGCCACCGTAATACCTTCAACATTCAACCAGCAACTCCTTTATTTATACTTGCTCATGTGTTA